>JADBJO010000222.1:827600-892600 GCA_016801955.1 Conus betulinus | reverse complement strand
CACTGAGCTGAACATGCTGTTCACTGAAATGGATGATCAATGCACCAAGGCATGTTTGGTACAGATCAATGCACCAAGGCATGTTTGGTACAGATCAATGCACCAAGGCATGTTGGTACAGATCAATGCACCAAGGCATATTGGTACAGATCAATGCACCAAGGCATGTTTGGTACAGATCAATGCACCAAGGCATGTTTGGTACAGATCAATGCACCAAGGCATGTTTGGTACAGATCAATGCACCAAGGCATATTAGTACAGATCAATGCACCAAGGCATGTTTGGTACAGATCAATGCACCAAGGCATGTTGGTACAGATCAATGCACCAAGGCATGTTGGTACAGATCAATGCACCCAGGCATGTTGGTACAGATCAATGCACCAAGGCATATTAGTACAGATCAATGCACCCAGGCATGTTGGTACAGATCAATGCACCAAGGCATGCTGGTACAGACTCTGGAACAATTGTAGATTATGTGTATAGGTGGGCTTCCAGCATATCAACTCATGCTGTTTACAGCACAACTGACCACGTAAGCCACATCTGGGCTAAAGCCACATCAAAATCCGAACTATGCACCAGTTAAAATTACAAAATTAAAATCCAAAAGAATGATGCACCAATTACAATTTCAAGACTAAAATCCAAAAGAACTATGTACCAATTAAAATCCCATGATTACAGTCCAAACTAAAAGTTTACTTCTGCAGGCAGGTCTGCAGCAATTGTTAGCATCATCCACATCTCTCGTATGACCAAAGAAAAAAATCTTAAATAAATGTTAGTGAACCACCAAAAAAAAAAAAAACGTGGACAAACGAATCACAAGATTTGTTTTGTCTTGTGATTCGTTTGTCCATGATTTTTTGGCAGTTCACTAACATTTATTTAAGATTTGTTTAGATTTCCACCTGCAGTCCTCTCACTTGGCATAGAAAAAACAATGAGATGGAGGCATACAGTGTTCAGTCACATATACAGCACTTCAACTGATATGTCTTGATCAGATTTAAGTGTTAAAAGTTTTCTAAATTTCTAAAGTTTAAAAATCATTGAATTTCAAGTCCGATTCATACTGTGTGTTTATAATTAAAAAAAAAATAAAGATGAAGACTGCAGGATCAACGAAAAAGTGAAGAGAAAACAAAGGTAAAAAAACTTTTTCACCTCAGGGTAAAATTCGTCGATTAAGAAGACAAAGATGCTAAAACAGTACGTTTCAGGTCTATGACCCTTTCTAGTGTGTGTTTATAGCTACATTCTCACTGTAAAATCTTCACAACAAACCCACACGTACTGTATACGCTTAATGTCTATTCACACCACTTTTGACTAACACAAAATACTTTGATCCCAATTTTGTACCCATTTCACACTACATGTTCTTAACACCAATTCTCAAACAGCGCATTCATTACACTGTATGCGCTTAATATCTATTCACACCACCTTTGACTTACATAAAATACTTTGATCGAAGTTTCATACCCATTTCAGACAGCATGTTCTTCACACAAATTCTCAAACAGCACATTCATGATCTTCAATAGTCAAAAAAAAAATAATAATAATAAAAGCGGTGATCTACACTGGCCAAACAGTGTGCTGCTGCCAAAGTAAGAAGCGCGACATCTCACACTCCTGTCTTCTTCCCTTCCACATCACAGCCTCAGGGACTCCTCCACCCACTGCAATATCAACAGACAATGAGATGAATACATGACAGACATAGACATGCACAGACATTCAGTTAGATTAGATGTGATTTGTTACGGTGTACTGACTCCTCTCTGTTTGGGTCACTATGTTTCAAACTGTTGGTCAATTTTCATTTCATAATGTGGCTGCACATGTGTAAAACATGAAATCTAAGCAAAGTATCCAATACTCAGGGTTTTCACATCACCTACAAATGAGGGTATCTCACATACTGAAATAAAAAAAAATCACATACATGAACAAAGCATGCTTAAAGATAGTTAACTGGAGGTTGTGAACACATCTTGATTTTACAGCATGGGGTTTTGTTACAGTGATTTAAGTCAAAGAACTCAAATGATGATCGCATGTTAGCTAGCATGCATGGAATTCTGTGAAGTGTACTTTCCCCTTAAATAACTCTGTTTATCAGTCAGCCAATCTGCAAAGGCCTTATATCTAGTTTCTTGGAAGCAAAATTCTGATTGGTTCTTTCCTTTGGTGTCAGAGTTAAACATGAAGAAATGAATGCAAGTCAGACTAAAGCAAAGTGGCAAAAAAACCCAAACAAGGCCAAATACTCTGTCAATTTTTTTTTTTTTTTTTCAGCTATCACAACCAGAAATCTCACCCAAAGAGACTGAGGAAACCACTAGTGCTGACTCAATGTCAACAGAGTACACCGACAACAAGGTTTTTCCCCCACAGTGATGTGTGATGAACTTTCATTTTCAGTGCTGAAGCTGTACTCTACAAAGTTGATGCTATACAAAGTTTCATGCATCAGAAAGCTTGCACTGTGTTTGCCACCGTAGGATCAGGAAACTTTCATTAATCACTTGCTTGCTATTAAAAAAAAACTTACACCAAATGTCTCTGTGTGTCAAAATCAAACCAGTGCTGATGGTCTGCAAATTCTCCATGCCAATGCAAAATAAAGTATCCAGTTTCATGTTACAGACCATAATAAACACAGCCCAGTTCATGGTTAAAAAGGAGGAGAGAAACAGAAAGAAAGAAAGAAAGAAAGAGAGAGGAGGAAGGGAGAGGGAGAAGAAGTAGAGGGACAGAGAGAAAGACAAATAAAATGAAATGCAACAAAATTTATTCTGACCAGGGTAATGAGATAAGCAGATAAGAATGCCCTTTTTCCATCCAGCCCTGGGGTGAAGAGAGAGAGTCAATCATGATAAATTTTATTAATGAAAGTTGCTTTTTAGATAAAATGTGGCGTAATTGTGAAAAACAACCACATTTCTATTGGAGGAATGAACCCCCCCAAAACTCCCCCCCCCCTACCCCCCCCCCCCCCCCCCCCACCCACACACACACAATTTAACTTAGGGGTATGATAATCCCTTACATGTTTAATGATGTGAACCCCTGATGTTGTTATTCCATGGCAGTACATATGAAAACATTGAAATTTTAGCCCCCACCCTCCTCCCCCTCACAAAAGATAGTAATTATATGGCTGTATTTGAAAAAAAAAAAAAAAATTACTCTGCAATGATTTCGCTAAAATATATATAAAACATGGTGAAATCCAAGCACAAAAAATGTATCAGTGTGACTGCCTACCTGCTGCAATGTAAAGACTGCGCCCTCTTTCTTCAGATGCTTCTGGTAGACATCTGATGCAAAACAAACATACAAACATAGCTCTGAATGTACTGAAAATGATTTGTAATGAGTTCCAGATGAAGGAAAAGCATAAATATACTCTTCCAAAAAAGAGACACATACTATTGTTGAAGAAAATTTATTCAAATTTCAATAGTTTAGCAAAAATTCAATTGAAATCATTTCACAACAGAATTTTGTTTGTTTCAAAAGACATCAATTCCAGTTTCATTTCCAGTGTCTGTACAGTTCACACATCACCAATACACACTGTTCCAGGCAGTGAGGACTCAGTAAGCTGTATGTCCACTACCTGCAGCAACAACGGCCCTTCACCTGACTGGCATGGAGCAGATCACATTGCAGATCACCTCTGCTGGCATGGTGTCCCACTCCTCCTGGAGGGTGGGTGAACAGCTCATTGACGCTGTCAGGAGCGTGCAGTCGTACCTGGACTTGTATGTCCAGCTCATACCACATGCGCTCAATGGGGTTGAGGTCTGGCAACACTGAGGGCCAAGGAAGAACGTTGATGTTGTTGTTGGTGAGGATTTGCATTGTTAGTCATGCAGTATGAGGCCTGGCATTGTCCTGTTGAATCAGTGTGTGAGGCCCGGCCATAACAGGCAGGACTGGAAGCTGAAAAATTTCAGCCATATACTGCTGGGCATTCAGCATGCCTCAGTCTCACATCAGGGGACTCCTGCCAGCATAGTGGATGGCCCTCCCACACCATGATGCCTCCATCACCATGGGCAGGTCCTCATCCATACAGTTCTGGGCAGAGTGCTCTCCATGTCTGCAATACCCCTCCTCCTCCTGTCATGGCACTGGAGCAGGAAGAAAGACTTGTCTGAAAACCAGACCCTGTTCCAGTGGTTCCTGAGGGTCCAGGGACGATGCTGAGTTGCCCACTGCAGTCTGTTCCCACAAAGACGCTATGTGAGGACAGGTCCTCTGACAGGTCTGCAAGCCCATAGCCCTGCAGCACGCATGCCGTTCCAAACAGGCTGGTCAGAGATTCTTTGACCTCCGGGTAATTGCTAGGTGGTTGGTGAGGCTGGCTGAAAGTGATTTCGCAGGTGGCTGACCCAGATGTAGCGGTCTTCAGCTGGAGTTGTTGCCAAAGGTCTTCCAGAGCGTGGTCGGTCTGCCGTGGAGCCGCTGATGCGATGACAACTCAGAAGCCTGCTGAGGGTGCTTTGGCTCACCTTGAAGTGTCAGGCTACTTCAGGCTGACATTGCCCAGCTTGCAAACACCCCTGTGCATTTTCATGTTCTTACTGAGTCATAGCATCTCTGCACTTTGTATTGACAGACTGGTTTTCCTCAGAATGACTCACTGTGTGTATGGTTTGTTTGTTTACCTTCCTTTCAGCAGTCATTCAGCAAAACATGCATGAATTTGTTTCACTCAGGTGCAAAGCACAACCAAAAATGAAAAACTGTCCAAGTGGCCATTTTGTGCACATGAAACACAGACGTGACCAAATGTTTTCCACTGGTTGGCTACATCCTAACCGTGCTTTGGCATCCAGTCAAGGTATTAAAAAGTATGCATTTCTTTTTTTTTAGACAGTATCAATTGTTATTATATGATAAATATTGAGGTTACAAAAATTGAAAAAAAAAAAAAAAAAAAAAAGAGCTGGACCTGAAGGCTTGTATGGTTGAAAGAAGGAAGTTTTTCCCTTGTCTGCTTTGATTGTAAGGGTGGCATGCAAAAATATGCACACTTATCTGTTCATGTTTTTTTTGCCTTGTCTTTTTTTTTTTTTTACTGTAATAGCCTGTATCAGTTAGATTACCCACTGCAATATTTGACTGAGGGACCAGAAAACTTTTTGAGATGAACACTTGCATTTTCATATATTTCAATTTTATAGGTGGATAGATAGATAGATAAATAGACTGATAGACATATGGGGTAGATGGAATGTGGGGGCAGAGGATGGATGAAGGATGAGGAGATGATAGGGGAAAGGGGATGAAAGGGAATGGGGTGAAGGACAGGCAGGTGAGGAGAAAGAAAAAAAAAAAAAACACTCTAAATATAAATACATATCAAAGAGGACAAAGGTAAGGTAAGGTAATGTTGCTTATAGTCCAGCCGATTGCAAAGGGCCATATCAGGGCTGTCACTGCGTTGAAGTCAACTCACAAGTCATTCATTCACACAACCCTTTAAAATGCTACTTCTAAAAACATGCCCGTAATGTTGTTAAAAATCTTTCTACTGTAAAATCTCAGATCAGATGAAAAATGTTAATCTCTTTCAAAAATTCAAAGACCACATCAGGTAGGACATCTTTGAACGAGGTTTACATGGAATCTGCTGTAAAATGTTTATGTTTCACATCATGCAAGTCCCCGAACAGTCTAAAAGAAGGACAAAAGGCACAACATCCATTGTAGTTTGAAAAGTGAAAAGGAACATTACCTTCAAAATCAGGCTGGTAACACTACATGAGCTTTCAGCTGCATTCTGAGGCCTCTGTCGGGTACAGTTTTCTCTGACAGAGACTCAGGTTCACTGGCTACCGCTACTTTACTTTGTGGTCATGTGATCAAAGAACTAGTCAGTAGGTCTGAGAACTTTGAACCCAAAGCCTGCATTAAAAGATGTTTTTTTTTCTTCCTTGGTTTCACAATCTTCTGCCATTTTGATTTTTCTTTTCTTTCTTTTTTTTTTTTTCTTCTCAGCTGTCTCTTACCCCTTGCCCTCTTTAGTGATATTACTCCCCTATCAGTCATTCGTCTATAACCCAACCACACCAGTGTATCCTGGCATCAACTAGGCTCTGAGAGATACAGACACCTACAAAATTAGACCAGCAATATCAGAATTGCATCTATTAAGAGGATGAAACTTGGCTGCATGGCTCCAGCACACCCGCAGCTCTGGGCAGGAGCTGGCCGAGCTCAGAAAGTCCGACAAATGAGCGTCTTTGCTTTGACAAACGCACATCAAATATCTGCAGAAAGAACAATCTTTCTTTATTCATATTATAAATCTGTATCAGGTCAATTTTTCTGAACAGCAAATGAAGTATCCACTAAAGCAAAAGTTCAGGAAAGAAGAAAGAAAGTGAAGGAGATAAGAGAGAAGTGGGAACGATGAAGGTAGGGAAGATAGTAGAGAAGGAAGAATACGTGTACACACTCATCAACTCGCTCTCAATATAACACTGAACAAACACTCACAGTCACATACCTTCCACCTTAAAGCTAATAAAGAAAAAAAAACCCATCCAGCTATAAGACATCCAACCGAAAAAGCATTAAAATTTAAAAAAACTCCAACTAAAAACATCCAACCAATAAAGCTAAAACCAAATTCTTGATGGGAATCAAACCCATGACTTTTCAGCCTGCAGCCCAGGATGCTAGCCACTGCACCATAGCCTAGTGGCTAACTTCCTCTGTCCTAGCTCCCGCTCTGCTAAAGGCAGCTGACGAGCATGAAACTGGCCTCACTCAGATCAACTCCAGCTACCAAAGGCCTCAAAACAAGACAGGAAAATGGTGAATTACAGCTAGCCCAATTCTAGAAGTCGTGCATTTTTTTTTTTCAAATTTCATATGACAGCACAGAGACTACAATCAGCGCACACTCTCAGACCCACTGAAGATGTTCATGAGCTTCGCCATCAGGATCAGGAAGCTGTCCAGCGTGATGCTGCCTCGGGAGTCGGCGTAGCGAAAAATGGCCGCCGCCATCATCTGGTTACTGACCTTGTAGCCTGTAACCACAGTGGGAAACCCACTAATCATCAATTCATAAATTGGGAATCAGATTGTCATACATTATCATCTCAAGGACAGAAGATTAGTGAAGAAGAGTTCTAGAATTCCTAAAAAAAAAAAAAAAAACAACAATGAAAAAAAAAATCCATATTGTTTTGTGTGTCTCAGTTGTTGGGGGGGAGAGGGCAGATAATTTCCTCTCTACTGTCCCCGCCCTCCGTCCCAGCCATCCCCCTTCGCCTGAGTCCCCCGCGCCCCCCAAGGTGTGTAGTATGATACATTAGACAGATTGTATGCTGGTTGTGATACATTAGACAGATTGCATGCTGGTTGTTTCCCTTTACTCTTCCCCCAGCTCTCCAGCAATGCATTTCCATCTGGTCATGGTTGGTTTAGACACCTTCAAGAAAATCCTCATTCCCTCCTCCTGAACAAATAGATCTGCTCCTGTAGTTACTGCTCTGTATGGAACCATACTTCAAAGTAGTGTGAAGCATAGTGTAGTGTGGTGTGGTGTGATGTTGTGCAGTGTAGTGTAGTGTAGCGTAGGGTAGGGTAGGGTAATGTGATGCAGTGTAGTGTAGTGTAGTGTGGTGTGGTGTGGTGTGGTGTGATGTGGTGTGGTGTGGTGTGGTGTGTGTGTGTGTGGTGTGGTGTGGTGTGTATGGTGTGGTGTGGTGTGGTGTGGTGTGGTGTGGTGTGGTGCGGTGCGGTGCGGTGCAGTGCAGTGCAGTGCAGTGCAGAGCAGAGCAGAGTAGAGTAGAGTAGAGTAGAGTAGAGTAGAGTAGAGTAGTGTCGTGTCGTCATGTCATGTCGTTTCATGTCGTGCAGCACAGCACATTGCAGTGCAGTTTAGTGAAGTGTAGCATAGCATACTGTTATTCAGAGAAGCATAGCATGGTCTTCAGCTGAATGGATAATGTAGAGCAGAGTACTGTGGTATAATAAAGTGGAGTACAGAGCAGTACAATGTACTGTAATATTGCATACCATGGTATACTGCAAAGTAGTGCATTTCTAATGTAATACTGTGTAGCTCAGTGTACTGCAAAGCAGTGCAGTGTCACTTTCTATAGCGCACTTCTACAAGCCATGATCCCAAAAGTAAACCGAGATATTGTGCTCTGTCAGAAAAACATTCCTTTTCTGATGGAAGTGTCTGTCACTAATTTACTAAAAAAATGATATGCCATTGTTTTTCGTCCTTTCGTTTCTGTGCAACTCATGAAATGTCATGTGCAAACAAATACTCACCATTGGAGGCTAGAGCTGTGCGTAATTCATGAGAATCCATCTTGCCTGAGTTGTCAGCATCATGTTGCAGGAATGTTTTCTGAACATCATCAAAGGCAGACCAACATCAAAATTATGAAGAAACATCCTAAATGCTAATTGGACGCAAGTGTGAGAGCACGTAAGTGTGCAGGCACGTACGCATACAAGCATGCACGCACACACAAACACACACACACACACACACACACACACACACACACACACACATGTGCACATGTGTACAGACACGCATACAGATACACGCTATCTTTATAAAGAAAAAAAAAACTTTTGAAAAACTTCTACGGCATATTCATTCAATTTGCAATTCATGTCAATTACAACATTACTACTTCAACACCTCATACTATCTTCTCAGTACCTTCCATGATCTCAGCATGCTCCAGAGATACAGAAATTCTGTGTAGCCAAGACGCCCGCTGTTGTCCACCTGAGATACTGATAAGGGCAACTCTGTTAACATTTTCTTTCCTTTTCACATAGTCTTTTTTTTTTCATTTCATATCTTGGTTGTTTTTGGTTGAGGTTTTTTTTTTAGCCTCTTGATCAATTTTTGTTTCTTGCCAAATCCAAATCAACAACTAAAGATTTGTTACTGATAACAGAATTGAATTTTCTATCAGACACCGTAGAAAATAATTTCTTATTATCTACTACAAAACTGTTTAACAATCTACAGGTTCACCTTAAATGTGGTTTTTTATTTATTAAAACACATGTTCATTACAGCTGATAATAAGGAATCCACTTCAACATGTCTTTTTTTATATTTACATGATACTGTATTTCATAGACTAATGACATACTGAGAGATGATGCTGAACATTTCTTAATCATTTACTATAAAACCTTTTTTTTACTATCTACTAATTCAGCTTCCGTATGTGCTTTATAAATGAATAACATGTTTATTATAGCAGACTGTTCAACATCAACTTCAATACATTATAGGCTAATGACATACTGAAAGCTGATGCCCTACACAATTGATTCCCTTGTTGTCCACCTGAGATACTGATAAGGGCAACTCTGTCATCATTTTCTTTCCTTTTCACATGTTTCCCTTTCATTCCCTTCCAGTCTTAAAACTTCCAAATATTGTATTCATTTATCTTCTGTCCTTTGTCTGACTTCTGCCTTTTCTTTGTTTGTTTTTGTTGTTTGTTTTTTAGTCAGAAGACTCAAACTAGTAACATACTGATCTCTGACCTGACATGCTTATGGAGGTAGACTGTTACATGCTTTGATAAAATACTATTAAAACAACACGGAAAAAAACATCAGCTGCCATTGTGAAAAAAAAAAGAGAACCAACTTCAACAGTTTTTTCCCCCTTAGACAATAGAGGATTTTTTTTCTCTTTTTAGTCATTATATACCTGAATTTATGACTAGACAAACACTGTCGTCAGTAGGCAGGTGGTTTAGAAGGTGGTGCCCGCATATATTGGATCAGAACATGCACTAGTAAACACCATTCAGTAACTCAGCAGCAGTGCAGCATCTTTTCTTGTGGGTCGCCTCAAGATGACCTGATCTGATGCTGTATGTTCCCTTGATGAACTACTGGTATTGTAGCTATAATGGTACTACTTTGTGACAACCTGTGTGTGTGTGTGTGCGTGTATGTGTGTGTGTGTGTGTGGTGAGTGGGGAATAAAGGGATGGGAGGGGGTGGGAGTAGGGGATTAATGCCACTGTGAAGATATGGAAGATAGCTATGACAAAAAGGATACAGACACTTGCACTGAAATAATGAAATAAAAAAAAAAGGCATACTCACTGCTGTCCTGATGAAGGCATCACACACAAAAACTATTCCCAGAAAACATCTGCTGAGGCATGGGCTGAACAGTTGTTGATGACATGCACACTTTACACCAGTTTTCTATGTTCGCTTTGGTATTTAGCAGCTGATAACACTGTTAACTGGCAGCACCTGCTCTACTCTTAGTCTACGGTGTGCATGGCTCCATGCATTGCTCATAGTTCTGCTGCCTATGGTGCGCATGATGCTGTGTGCGCACTGAGAACTCCACTGTCTATGGCGTGCACATATCCATGCGTTCTTATTAAGAGAGTATATCAAACTCTAACAGTCTAAGAGAAATAACTCACACCACAACTTTTTTGCAGAGGGTTCCTGGTAGCCTGACATGCCCTATTTCTTAAGTTCAAGCAAATTTCACATTTGCTGTCAGCAACTGAAACAAAGAACCCCTCGCTGGGTTTTTCCCGACCTGAACTGACCACGTTTCTGGCACCAGCCTTTCGTCTGCAAGTCAAAATGGCAGAAGGGAATAGGGAAGATGAGGAACATCTATTTGAAGATGTTCTGATGATTACAATGACAAATCAACTGATTCCACATTCAGCAACATACACACAGAGTTGCTTGACTTGCAAAATCTCTCAGGCCCAAATCTGCGAAATTCTGTAAAAATGGACTGTGGCTGACAACAAAAGTCACCATAACAATGAATGTATTAGGCGAGTGCTTTTTTTGTATTAATTTGTCTGCATGCCATTACTAAACATTGATCATCAAACTCTGCACTTGTTTTTATTTCTGTGTGTTTTGGTTACTTCATTCATCCCTGCGTCATCTCAACGCAGAATCTCTTAGAGTGTTGAAAGTACATTCATCTAAAAGTCCTTGAATTGTTCTTCTCAAGCATACCGAACATGATGTTAACACAGACCAAACATAACACATAAAATAAATTTGACAAACGCCAAAATCACTATGCAGGCAGGGTTCAGCACGAGTGGTTGTGTGTTGGAGGGGGGAAACGCACACTGCACACACATGCAGGGATAGTGTGAAACTGCCTTCAAATGTGCAGTTAGTCTACCTTTGCCCAACAACAACAGAAACAAAGCCGTTCAGAAAGAAATAGTGAAAACAGGCAAACACGCAGTAACTGGCTCAAAAAGGACGACATGCATGCTTATACAACACGCAGGGAATGATCAGCACATAACACAAGGATACATCCATCAGACTGACGAAGGAGCGACATGCATCCAGCCCTATCTCTTGGTGCAGGGGGCTCTGCAAACAGGGAAACCACAGCCCTCATCTGTCAAAAGCGCACATTACACCACCACATGCTTACTGCAAGATATGTATGCAGGCAACATGCTCCACTTCAATTCATCTTTTTAATCCGCTGTCCTCATACTCACCATTATATAACACCAAAATACATAGGTGTATATTCTATATCACACACACACACACACACACACACACACACACACACACACACACGCACATGCATGCACACACGCACATAAAAGGCGCCAAAAGATCTAAAAATCATTGCCATGTGTACATAAAACACCACTAGTGGGTAACTTCTGAGAGATAAAAAAAAACTACAATGCTGTAGCTATTCATACCGTAGAACAGAAAAGATAATAAACACCTTCATCCAAAGGGAACAGTTACTAGTAGGGCAGATTTATTACTTGCTGGTCCTCAGATTTAATTCCTTCACTCAAAGGGAACAATTCCTATGAATCATTAGGCAGATCTACTACTTGTTGATCCTCAGATTTAATTCCTTCACGCAAAGGGAACAATTCCTAAGAATCATTAGGCAGATCTACTACTTGTTGATTTAATTCCTACATGCAAGGGAACTGTTCCTATGAATCATTAGGCACATTAAACACTGGTTGATCCTCACATTGTACTGATGGAAACTGATCCAAAACTACATGGCATATTCAGGCATGTCAACCACCTGAGAGAAAAGAAAATCAGGAAATTTGATGAACCAATGGATTTTTTTTTTTTAATGTAATTCCTTTCTCCTCTAATACCTCCTTAATTTCTACCCTTGATTCTTCATATAAATACATATTAAGTAAAAAGACATTTCTGAATTGCTAAAAACAAAACAGAAACTTGTCAGAAAAGATCAGAGGGCTGTCATGCCTGATTATTTGAGCACAAACAGCAAACCAGACGAGCACATTCAGAGAGTGTGTATGAAAGCATGGACACTGACCTTTGCGCAACGCTTCGTTGACAGCTTTGTGGAGCTCAAAGCAATGATCTCCATGTCCTGCAGAACAGAAATCACTCTTACTGTTAACAGAATGATGTGCAGCTAAAAAGTTATTGTCGTCAGTAGCAGGTTTAGTATGTAGCGTCATTACCTGGTGAATCAGGCTTTAATGAATGCAGCCTTAGTGATTCAACTGCAGAGCAGTGCCCCCTCTTGTGGGTGGCCTTAGGCAACCTTGTTATTCACTCTCTGTAGACTGCTGGTGCTGGAACTGTGCAGGGATGAACATGACTGAGGCTGTTCATGGGGCTGGGGGTGAAGGTGGGTCAGAGTGAATGATGTGTAGGTATCTCAAGTGGGAGGATAAAGAAGATAAAAATGTTGATTATCATCATTCCATCTGGGACTTTTACTTGCAGGACTTTTCACTTCCAGCTGCCTCTTACCCTGAGCTGTGCGTGCTTTGGGCTCATATAGAAAGACTGGAACCAAAGAACCGAGTTTCATCCACTAAATGAATGCAGCTCTCAGAATTGCTCAAATGTTCTGATCAGTGCTACAGGCGTTTGTCTGTATCTCTTAGCAACAATGTCATGTAGTCTCGGACCTGAACATAATTCTTAATATCACCTTCATCTTCCTCACTTATCACCCATAAATGAACATTTTCAAATACTGTGACCTTCCATGTCCGGCTCTGGTGGTTGGGGGCTTCACTTTTCATTTCCACTCAACATCAACCTTGTGGTGAGTTTCCAGTCAGTCTTCGTTCTGACAAGTTTATGGGGACTGTTGCTGGATGGGTGGGTCCAGTGACTCTTTCCCAAAACCAGCAATCATTGTCAACAGTAAGGAACTAAGTTGGTGGTGTCCTACAAATCTTGAATCACAACAATCATCACTGAACACTGAGTACAAAAATACTCAGCAGCAATACAAAATACAGATTCTGGTGGACTGTCTCATGATGATCTAATACTGATTCCTGCCTGTGGTTTGCCAGCGCTGGGACTGTGAGACAATGAGTCAGGGTGAGGCTGTAAATACGATGGCCGGAATGAGCTGCTTGAGAATCATGTCATTAGAGAGATAAACAAAAAAAAAAAAAAACAACAACAAAATTGACTATTTCTTCAAACTACCATTAAATCTGTATTAAACTTAAAGTTACACAAATCTTGACTCTCTGTGTGTGTGTGTGTGTGTGTGTGTGTGTGTGTGTGTGTGTGTGTGTGTGTGTGTGTGTGTGTGTGGTGTGTGTGTATGTGTGTGTGTGTGTGTGTGTGTGTGCGTGTGCGTGTGTGTGTGTGTGTGTATGTGCATGCATGTGTATGTATGTGCATGCTAACACTTGCATCTGTGCATGCATGCCTTCCTGCTTGCATGCAGTTGCATCATATGTATATGCACCCACATGTGTGCATGTGCATGAGGAGAAGGGGTTGGTTTTCTTAGGGACTGAGTGTGAGCAGGGGGTGGCGATATACATCTGTGTTTGCGTGCATTTGTGTAAGCCCAGATGTCTGTATGTAAATGTTTATATGTCTGCTACACAAAAGTTATGTATATGAACACATTGTGTATAAGTGTGCTTATCCATATTTGTACACATGGCAGTCTGAGATTTTGTGCCTGTGCTTGCATGTTGGATAGATATGTGTATGTGTGTGTGTGTGTGTGTGTGTGTGTGTGTGTGTGTGTGTGTGTGTGTGTGTGTTTGATGTACATGTATGTAACGAGGTGTGCATGTGTGAAAGCACATCTGTGATGCTTATGTGTATTCATATGTGTCTGAGTGTGAGCAAAAGAGAGGGGAATGTACCTCTGTGTTCTCATGCAGCGGTTGAGGTAGAGCAGCCAGTTAAATGTTCAGTAAATTCAGGCCCTAACACTGACACACTCATCTCACATGATACGGCTGACAATAATTCTCCAAGGAGACTGAGGAGAGGGGGTGCACCCACACACCACACGGATACCACCAGAATGATAACATGTTAAGACAGGATGCTCTCAACAACCTTTGTATTCATACACCTCAGAAGATAAACAGATACCTTTTATAGCAAAATCCCCTCACAGTATAACAGCCCTCACGGTAATCCGCAAATTTCTGAGATTTTCAAAAGTCTTCAGAAGGCAACACACTATTCCCCTAAACTTCACACTGAATAATATCCAGCACGTCTCAGATATGGAGCTACACCTACTGGTATACTATCTTCATAGCCTTGAGGGGCTTTCAAAAAACAAGACACAACAACAAATATAACACTTCAGTTTATGCGAATCAAATGCCGATATCCAAGCCACCATGTACCAAAGAGAAGCAGCAAACCCAAGCTTTGAAAAGTTACTGGCATTAATGGCACCTCAAGAAGCCAGTTATATTGTTCTCTATTAAGTGGAAGTCTGTACCACATACCTCTCCAGACATCTCATAGAAAAACTTCTGGAACTGTTCTTCCTGCTCTCTGTGCTTGGGAGAGGGGTGGGTGGGGGTACTTCCACTCTTTCCGGCGGTTTCATCTGCGTACCTGTTCACATATTACATTTACAGCCATGCTCAACAATAACATTCATACATGCTACTGTACACATTTGTGTGCTCAAGTGTGTGAGTGCTGTACATGATGTTCACACATTACTGGAACTTCTTATGTTCATACAACAAACTTAACATGCTGGAGTAATAATTGGGATTGGATGCCAATTTTTTTTTTAATTTCTTGTGTGATGAACCAGCAAGCTTTTACCCAAAGGAAACAACACAGGTCATTAGCTTGACCATTTATCAATGTGCAATTCTTTCCAGTGAGCCAATAACAGTCTAGTTTTCTCTCAGTCTTATCGTTCAAGTGTTGGCTCTTCACCCTAACCACATGGAAGAATGAGAGCAATTCTCATTTTCAAGAGGCAGTCAGACTTCTGACAGGTGGAGGTTTGGACAGTGAAAATGTTTAGATGATGAAACAAACATTACTGTGATGGAAAGATCATCTTGTGTGTAAGATGGAAAAATCATCTCATTTTTCTCAGTGTATCAGATGGAAAGATCATCTCATTTTTCTCAGTGTATGTACTTACAGACAGTACGAACACTTTATGGTAAGCATGCTTACCTTTCACACTTCTTTCTTTGTAGGCTTTATTGACCAAAAAAGATTTTTTTTTTTAAATTGCTGAAATCTACAAGTAACAATCATGAAAAATCTGTTTAAACTTCCTAAAAGTAAACATGATCAGCTTTTAAATCATGTATGAATTGTATGCTTTGGTCATTTTATGTAATTATAGCCACATTATTATGTCATAAGATAACTAGTTTATCTTTGGTAGATTTTTTACTGAGTTACAGAAACTATCCAAATTTTTCAAACCTGAAATTTGATGAAGCTGGAAGAGGACATCAACAACAACAAAAATCAAGAACAATAAAAAAAAAAATTACTTACTCTGAAACATTGCCCTTCTCAAAGAAGAAGAAGCGGATGAAGAAGTCTGCTTCCATGTCTCTGTCGTATGTGGAAGGGACCACCACATACATACCAGGGGGAAGAGCGAATCTCTTCACAAGCTGACGAGCATTGACATAGCTGTCGGATCTAGCGTACATGTTGTGACTGTCAAAGAAATCCTTCTTCAGTGGTACAGAGTAGCCGGAAGGAACCTGCAAGCGTTTGGAAAGTGCTTATAATGTACCCATAAGACCTAATGATTGGTGAAAATGAAAGATGGCTTCTGCACAGATAAAATTCAACAAAAGTCCGACTTACATGCAAAACAAACCATCTTTATCAGACCCATATGGGGAAACTCAGGGTCATATGTCACATACAAATGGGTACACATCATATACTAAAAAAGTACAAGAGTTGAAGCATACTTCTGTCAAAGGTTAGCTGACAAAGAAACAAAGTTACTCATGCTTTGCTTGGAGCTATTCAAGTAAAGAGTTCTTTCCCTTTCTTTATTGTCAGAAAGCACTTATTCTGGCAGCCAGCTGGGAAAAATTCACACATCTAACATTTGTTAGAAGACAAAAAATTAATTTGAGACTGCTGACACACTTTGCACAGAATAAACAAGACATCTCCTTTTTTTTTTCTCTTGTCATTAAAATGATGAACATTTTCAAGCGTGTCTCATTTCCTGCAGCTGGCCTTTTCTTTTCTTGTTTTGAATCTATAAGCATCTGTCGGCCATTTCAGCAGCAAAAACAACCATGAACTAAAGAGCCCCATACAAGCTTTTGCTATGAGAATGCAAAACTCAACCATTCACATCTCAGCAACATTAGGGGCTTAATATGTTGTCTCTGAGAATGAAAATAAATGTTTGAGTGCATGAATATGACAATGCATATATCAAATACATTTTTTTTTTTTTTCATGTTTATTTACTTTTATCTATATTCACATTCATGCAAACAACACATGTGGAGATGAAGACCTCTATACCTTGTAGATGATGAAACCAATGTATGATGATAGACTTCTCCTTTGTGCTTCATTCTGCGCCGATCTTTCTGCATCAGCTGGACAATGATGCTGCAAGCTGAGTCATCATCTTCATCTGTGTCATGGAGCTTCAGGACATACTGAGGATTGGCCCAGTGAGATTCTGACACACACACATGCACATGTCATGTACACACAAACATTCATTAAGACAAAGTGGGCAATAATGGCATCACCTATAGTGAAATATGGTTAAATGTCATGTACACACAAACATTCATTAAGACAAAGTGGGCAATAATGGCATCACCTATAGTGAAATATGGTTAAATATGCAAAAACCATGTTCTTTTGTCTCAATGTATATACTATTACCATGCTGTGTCTATAAACCCTTGAGGGTTCTCTTGACTATTCAAGTTTGCATCACACATGCACAAAACCATTTATATGTATAAACACAGAGACACATGCACACACACACACACACAAGCAAATTTACATACATACAAGACATAGAAAGTTGATAACCCCTCATATCTCAAACAAGAATGGGAATCAATTGCTGTTTTGTTTTTTTTATTTATCTATTTTTTGCAATAAGGTGCACTGAGAAGCCTTTGCAACTTCACTCAGATATTGTCACACACAGACTTTTACAGCCTTATCTCCTCTTCTGCCTCCCATATCCTTTCTCTCTCTACATTCCAAACTGCACAGCTACTGATTGAAATGTGCAAGCACTTACGCATGTCGCCTTTTTCCCCACTTTTCTTTTCTAACAACTGATTTAAGGTCTAAAAAAAAAAAATTCATTCATTTCTTTTTTTTTTTTTCAGTTTACCCTCTTTTCGTGTGTGTGTGTTGTGTGTGTGTGTATGAGGAAAGTGGCAAAGCGCGTGCAAATATTTGTGGATGAATGTATGCACATTTGTTTCAATCAGAATTTCATAAAACTTTAATATCACTCATAAAGAAAGATAATGAAATGGTGAGGGGAATGACAAAAATTTCTAGGCAAAGTATAATATAAAACTCGTAAAACTAGGTGAACAAAACCCACAAAAAAAAAGACCCCCTAGGCCAAAGATTGAAATATCAAGAAAATCTACAACGGCAAAGGAAGCTAACCTCTCAACTGTGGTCGACCCCCAGCATTGAAATGCTTGACCCAGCGACCGTGGTGCTCAGTGGTGTACCACTTGCGTGACACTGCTACTGGGGCGTCAGGGGTCAGGTTGCAGACCACAAGACTGTCAAAGTTGTCCATGAAATCCTCAAAGTCCATCCTGAATGTGACAAAAAAAAGAGTTTGGTATACACCTTGACATATAGGTCACGGGTACATGGAAACCTGCCTGCAATGTCCTATAAAACTCCTCCAAGATCAAGTGTTTCAAGGGATGGATGTTTTATGCTGAGGGTCTTTATAGAAAGGTTTCATTGTATTGCCCTCACAAGGTATCATCATTAAAATTTGTACTCACTTTTTTTCAAAGGCTCTTCTTCAATAAGAAAACAAAAATGAAACAATAACAACTAAAGACAGCATCCAAACCACTCACATTTAAAACAAGAATAGGCTTTTGGAATCAAATAATGTTGTACCCTGTCACTGACAATGGCTGTTACATTGCCGCATGGTAATTGTCATTCTGTAGTCATGCGCTGAAGTTTGCAACCTTATTGTAAGGGACACCACTCCCCCCCTTCTTCCTATAACGGCTTTTCCAGCAATTGTAAAGCTCACCAGACTCAGTCTTTATTTCTTCCGTCTTCTTGTATTGTATGCGAGGGAACAAAACAATGGCAACTTTCTTCTCCTTCAAATGAACACATGCAATAGCAGGTATGCACCATAACTCTCTCACCCATCCCCCATCACTCTGCTCTCTCTACCTCCCCAGTTCTCCCAGGCAGTCTTCCCATCCTCCTACATCACATCTCACACACACACACATACACATGTTGAAGAAACAGTCTCACCAGAACTCCCCATCATCTCTACGAACCAACCCAAATCGTTCTCTGTTCTTGGGGTGTACCTGTTGCCACTCCGGTGAACTGAAACACACACACACACACACACACACACACACACACACACACACACACACACACACACACACACACACACACACACACACACACACACACACACACACACACACACACACACACACACACACACACACATAAACACACACACACACACACACACACACACACACACACACACACACACACACACACACACAGAGTTGTGAACTTAAAGGTTTACACATGGACTGAATGTAACTTTCTTCTTTCTTCATCTTTTCTGATTTCCCTCAATTCACTTTCAACACTTTCCCACTTGCAGATTTCCTTCCTGCCGCCCCGTCCTCCATTCCCTTCTCCTACTCTCACCTACTCTACTCCTCCATCATTTCTGTCTTCAGCATGTTTTATGAATTTCTGTTGCTTTATTTGGCAATCACAGAAGTGTAAGGTGGCCAGTATACTAATACCTCCATCATTGGAAAAACTTCATTCCTTTCATTTATTCACACTTTTGTTTAATAATCTTAAGAGAAAACTAGAAAGACAGTTTTTGAACCATCCAGTTATAAACCAGCCACGTCAGTTTCTCTAACATAATAAAGCTGTTCCTCACTGCTAATGGTACAACCCATTCAACATCTGTTTTGTTAGTGGAAAGAAACTCTTAGCCAATACCCAACTCAAAAAAAAAAAAAAAAAGTTCAGGCAAGCCCTAAACTCCCTACTGTCTGATAGGGCAGGCTGTGTCCTCCTAGATGCCCTTCTACTGTCAGAGATGCATCAAAAGCTGCATGCCACGGGTGGCTGGGCATTACAAGGCATTTGCCTTTTTGACAGAAGCCTAACCCCAAAAGCTATCAGGCACCCTGTTCTAAGCTGAGAAATATAAACTTTACGGAATTCACATTTGTTCCTCCTTTTCAGCTGCCTCTACCTTTGCCTTTATCGTTCTGGTCCCCTTCTTACCAGAAATCATGAGCTGTTTCATGAAATCATTGGCTGCTGAGTCTACTCCCTCCCCCCACTCCCCCCCCCCCCCCCCCCCCCCCCCCCCCCCGACCCTTGCTCAAACCTCTATGATAAGGAGGCAGATTCCCTCAAGCTGCAGACTAGACTGGCATACTCTTCAGTCTTACAGATGTGAGCTTTCTCCATTCTACTTTAATAGGGCACAGCAAGTTTAGTTAGAATAATATTGCCTCTATGAACCTGTGTGGAATACAATATCTGATTCATGCAACCTTTTTGTGATGATCTGTGGATGGTCATATTCACCTGCTTATGGTCATATTCACCTGCTTTCTTTCATTCAATTAAATGGAGAACGCAATTATTTTGTAAATACGCTTTCACAAAGTTTCCCCATCCACAGAAAAATACTGAACAAAACCTACCACCATCATGCAGTCCAACACATTTATTAACTCATACTGAATGACCAGTGAGATTGCTCTTGATAAGATGGTCAGCACACCAACTTACTTTTGAGATACTCAGAATGGCAAGTGTCCTCCAAATCCCTCAACAAATCCAATCATTTTCAGTCTGGATCGTGTTTTCATGCTTATGTCCATTGAACAATTTCCTTCAAATGTGGGATGTGCATTGTCACTGTTTTGGAATTTGAAAATGTCTCATCAATCTAGAATACAGTCAACTACTGATGCTTTGAATGTACCCTGTAATATGAACATGGATGATATGGAGTTTTCTCTTGATAACAAGTGTCACAGGGAACTTTCCAATTAATTTGGTTTTGTCTTCAAAGAAAGGTAACAGTATACAAATGAATATGTTCATTTCACTTCAGTTACCCTAACACATAAATACATATTTGTTTACGACATTTTTCCCATTTTCAATATGGCTGCCAGAAGTTACCATAGCAATCTAGCATGTATTTATATTATAAGTAGAAAGAAACTCGTGGAGAGCGTGGCAGCAGACAGTCCTCAGTAGAGAAGCTGCCTCCAAGCAAGTGTTTCGGCCCTTATCTCCTGACACTCTAGGGGGGTTGGGCCACACTCGGTTCATAACTCCGGATGTCCCTCTGCTGCCCCACCCCCACCCCCACCCCCACCCCCCCCCCCCTTTTTTTTTTCCTTTTTTTTTTTTGTCCCATCTTGGGACAAGTCATGGCTGGGATTTGAACCCATGACCCTCTGGACAAGCTCACTTTAGGGATTATCCACTTAATGTCTCAGACTCTAACCACTGAGCCACTGGGCACCTGATATTTTTAGGGAAGGTTAAGTCTTATGAAGTTCATTTTTGTTCTTCCTGACCAGATCCAACTTGAACACCTCTCTGCCACTTCTGCCACTGCTTTCAGGGGCTCTGTTTTTTTCCCTCCCTGCAATTGAGAGCTGTTTTTCATAAGGCTGTATGCAGACGTTCCTACAAAGCCCCTCGCTCCAATTTTTCTGCAGTGAGGACTTTGACCTGATAACCTTCTCTCCTTAGGCTGTTTGCCAGATCAGCATACTTTTCAGTCTTGTAGATTTGAGCTGCCTCCATTCTGTTCTCATATGGCACTGTAAGCTCGATCATAATCAGCTGCTTGGTTGACTGCGAGTGGACTACTATGTCTGGTCTCATGCCACTTTTGCTGATGATCTCTGGGTGACTCTTCCATTCTGGGAGGTCTGCAGTGCACTCCCAGTCATCTGCCCTGTCCAGCAGACTCTGCCTGCATGTTCCCGAGTGGCACTGTTGTTCTTGGCCATGATTTGCTGCTGCTTCCTGCCGTGAAGAATGTTGCGGGTGTTTTTTTGGAGTCCTGATTTTCCCTTTTGTGAAAATGCTGCAATCTGTTCCAAAAACGTTCACAAGATTTCACTGAATTCTGTAATATATGTGTGCTGGTTTTCTGTGTTTTCTTTTGAGACCACCCAGGCCAGACGATTAAGTCTGTTCTCGCAATTGGGTCAGAAATGGGTCAATATCCACATAGACAACACAGAGAAGTGTTAAAAGAAAGAAAAGGTTTAAATATACAACACAAGTCTACTTTGACAAGTGGGTCAAAGATGGATTAACATATTGAAACACAACAGTGAAATATTAAAAGAAAGGTTTAAATAAACAACCCAATCTGTTTTGGCGACGGGGTCAGGTGCAGGTTAACATGAATAAAGACAAAAGAGAGAGACAGAGACATTAAAATAATGGAATGGTTTCTTTAAATAAATCCAGTCTCTGAGACAGATTCTTTTCTTTCAAAAACACCCACTCTATGACTGGAGCAAGACATGACTCTGAGGGACTGAAGTTAGACAGGAAACCATTTCTATTTATGTACTATTTTTCTTCCAGAGCAACATGAACAAAAAATTCTGCTCTTTGCTTTGCTTCTTTCCATTTTCTTCCTGAAAAAAAAAAAGTATTTGTGGAGAATTGTCATTATAGACACTGCAAGAGAAGGTTTTCCACTTCATGAAAGAAGAGTCACAGTTTGAACCTCACTTGTCTCCCCATGGTCCACTCCACTCGTTTCGGTTCCCGTGAGGGTTACGGATGCGGATCAAAATTACCTCTCCACCTTGAACAGGTACCTGTGGAGTAAAAATCAATTAGATATCTATCAACTGCACAATTATTCATTTGGCCATGCAACAGATAATAGAAGAATGAAAAAAAACAGCCAAAAAAGAGAGAAGAAAAAAAGAAAACAAAAGAAATAATCAAGAAAAAGAAAGATAAGTAACGGAAGTCTGCGATTCAAAGGGACGAAAGGGGAGAGGAGAGGAAAGGGAGGGGGCAAGGAGTGGGTAAAGGGGATGGGAGACCAAGGGTGGGGGGGGGGTGGGGGGGGGGCAGAAAACATATACTATTCAAATCCACAGTCAAAAATGTAAGGTTTCATCATCAAAGTCTCAGTTAAACACAAGCAACTTCGCACTAATCATGGATCCAAAGTGTCTAGTTGTAACAGCCACAGTGAGAGTCTGACAAACAACACTGTAAACAATTGTAAAAGCCAGAAACAGCGGGTTCTTTCAAAAATGTAAAAGGGGAAAGGATCAACATCTCATCTCGTTTTCCACACTGTTTGCCTTTGTCCCAAGTCCTGTTCACTCATGCAGGTGATAAGTGAGAATGAGAAATAATACTGCTTATAGAACAGCTAACTGCAAAGGGCAATATTGGAGCTGTCACTGCATTCAAGTCAACTCACAAGTTATCAAAAAAAAAAACACACACACAAAAAACAACAAAAAAAAGCCTTGTCCACACAAACCTTTAAATACACCTTTCTAAAAACACACCAGAAATTTCATTAAAAAATCTGTCTTCCGTAAAATCTTTGATCAGTTGATTCAAAGATCAAGTCAAGCGGGACATCTCTGAACAAGGTTTTCAGGAAGTCTACTGTGAAGTGTTTATGTCTAATATCACGGAAGTCCCCACACTTCAAAACAACATGTTTCACTGTGAGTGGTACATAACATGGAATGCACCATGGAGGTTCTTCACCTTTTAGAAGATAAGAATGAGTGTAAAAGGAGTGGCCTACTCATGCAGGTGACTCACCACTTCCAGACATGAAAATTCTCCTGCAACTTTTGTTTACGATGCATGAAATTCTTCAAATGCTGTGGTGTGTATGATATGCACGAGTCATATATTCCAACATAGTCTAAATCAAACCCATTCTATCTGTCTGTCATTAGTGTAATTGTGTATGTATTTGTCTCTCTCAGATTTTTCCCCCCTTATTGACATATATACCATGCCTTGTAAACATGAACTTATACTACAATGTGAATTTATTGTTGGCTTATTTCCCCTTGAGAGTTACGTAACCTTTCTGGTGACTTTTCCCATTCATATTTGTTTTTTTTGTTTGTTTACATGTTAAAAAAAGCAAATAAAAACTGTTCAAAAATTTCTTTAAAAGAACAAAAAAAAAAAAAACACCCTCTGGTAACCATGTATGCTGGCTTCTTGTTATCAACTCAGCGAGGTTGCATTACCTCTTCACATACCATTTACCTGCGCATGAATCACAAGTGTGCGCCTCAAACTTGACAGCCTGACACTATCAGCTGTGAAACGCGATGAATGGACAGCCAACGCATACACAGGAAGCAAACAGAGAGCCGATCAGATCGACAGGAAGTACTGAATGCCTTCAAAGTGCACAATAAAAGTTCAACCAGCACAACGTGAAGGTACTGATCCTCTCTCTCTTCTTCCTTGGTTCTTCGCTACTCAAGGGACCTTGGTTTACTGTCTCATCCCTGAGATTAGCTCTCAGATCATCACCTGATTTGGCTGCACATACCCTGTTCAAAGAGAGGGGAAGAATAAAACATGCCCTGTGTGAGAAAGGAACCACAAACTTCGGATTTTCTGGATTCCTACACGAATGAATGATCCATCTACCCACATGTCCACCTTGTGTGTGTGTGCGCGCACGTGTGTGTACATGTGCGAGTGTGCGTGCGTGTGTGTGTGTGTGTGTGTGTGTGTGTGTCGGGGTGTGTGTGTGTGTGTGTGTGTGTGTGTGTGTGTGTGTGTGTGTCGTGTGTGTGTGTGTGTGTGCGTGTGTGTGTGTGTGTGTGTGTGTACATGCCTGTGTGCACATGTGTGTGCATGCATGCATACATGTGTGTGTTTATGTGTGTGTGAATGCATGTGTATGTATGTATCTGGGTATGATGCACAAGTATGTGTATGTGTATGTGCATATGAGAGTGTATAAGTGTGCATGTATGGAAGTGTGTGTGTGTATGTGTGCATGCACGTCTTTGTGCGCGCGCGTGTGTGTGTGTGTGTGTGTGTGTGTGTGTGTGTGTGTGTGTGTGCGCGCGCGCATGCGCACGAGCATGCACATGTGTATGTGTTCACATCTGTGTGTGTCTGTGTGTGTCTATGTGAGTGTGTGCGTTCGTGTATGAGTGTGAAAAAGTGAGCGGGGGAGGGGGGGATGTGAGTTAGGAAGGGAGAAGATGCATATAGGTGTCCTTCTCTCATTTTACATCTGAAACCCTGTTATTAATCAATCTGTGAATATCTTGCTCTGTGTCACGTTCGTTACTGCATGCATGAACATAGGTGAAGAAGAAGAAAACAAAGTGGTTCCACATACCTGCTAAGACTGGTGACGCTATAGGCATGTCCTGAGACCAGGCCATTGGGCAGATGGGTCTCTCTGAGCACGTCTCCTTCTGCTCCCTGTTCATATGACACGTTGCCCACGTGAGTGACTTTGCCCTTTTGCCATGAGAGTTACCCCTAATGTGCTAAGCATGAATATTTTTTTCCTGCTTCTAAAAGCAGTACCATGCATGAATGACTTTCCCTTTACAGGACGGGTCAATGCCCATATGCAATGCATGGATGTGTTTTGTAATAAAGGTTACAGCCCTTATGGTATGCAAAGATAGCTTTCTGTTTTTTCATCACATTCCTACAACAATGTAACCTACACAGATTTTATCATATTCACATAATACAATCATCCATGTCTGAATTAGATGATTGTTTAAACAGCAATGTTTGTCATCAAACTGATTCAAAAACATTCATGAAATTAAAACATTTTAAAGGTTTGAATTATCCACACACAAATAGATATTACTGAGGTACTGTGTCAGGATTTTCACCAAAATGTTAAATCTTGTTTTGTTTAGGGTTCTTTTGTTCTTATACTACCCTAACACATTTGTCATTGTTAGTTTACTTCACAGTAACACAGCTTAAAGGTTATAATGCTAGACTTTATAGTGTTCAAACTCCAGTCCTGGGTAAAGGATGAAGCTCGATCTTTGTGATCCAGTCCCTGCCAATCCGTTTTACATATATATGCACACATACCCTTCACATGCATATGCACACAAGAGAGCATTAACACAT
Organism: Conus betulinus; assembly: GCA_016801955.1. NCBI lineage: Eukaryota > Metazoa > Mollusca > Gastropoda > Neogastropoda > Conidae > Conus > Conus betulinus. The sequence continues at coordinate 866,845 of JADBJO010000222.1, read as the reverse complement.
GTTAAAGTCATATGAGACACAAATATCAACGATTTCACATGCTTGGAAAGGGTATGTTAACTCTCTCCAGGCATTACTCCCCTGCCCACTGAGGAAGTCTCGTGGATGCCCAGACAACGACAGCCCTCTTTTGTATACCGCAAAGGGCAGTGTCTGTTCGAATATCCCTCCTTATGATCAACTGGTCTGGGACAGATCTGAATTTACTCCACCATTTTCTTCTTTTTTTTTTGCTCGCACCTTCTGAGCACTATCAGACAGCATTACCTCCATATCGCTCATCAACACTGTCCCATAGCAGAACCACACCAAGGTCATGCTGTAGCAGTATCCACGTCGACAATTTAAAGGAGCAATCACTGTCACGTCAATATGGAGCAAACCACCATAGCAGGCACTGCAGTTCTGCCAAGTCACTTGCTGTTCAGTGGTACATGCTCTGGTCTAGCATATACAGCACACCGGTCACTAAGCTCCCTACTGACAATAATGACTGCTTAGTCGAAGAGGAAGTGTGATGAGAGTTTCCCTCTATAGGGCAACACCATGAAGGTCAACAACATGAAGGTCAACCCACATCCATCGACATTCCCCATCAACTTTGCCGACACAGAAGCCTTTGACATGAACCGATCGTGGGCATGGATGCGGACAGAACATCAAATTCAAGGTTGTTATAAGACCAGGACATGAAGGGACACAGTACTGGAGAATTTTATTTTTAAATGATGACCAATGAGGATGATGAAAATGATATTACAGAGTTCCACTTCAGTCAAAGACTGCATGACAGGATTGTTCTTTATGTTTTGTTTCATAATGTATCCCATCATCGACCAGGACGGAGAGAAGTAGGCACTAGCAGAGTTGGGAAGAAAAATTGAGTGACACTTTCAGTTTGCATCCATTAAGCAGACAACCTCATTCCAGTCTTTCCACTTGAGCCAACACCACATACAACAACTCTGAAAAGAAGCAGGACAGACCTGCAAAATCCCAGAACTATCCAGTTCTGATGGAATTTGAACACACACAATCTCCTCATCCGGGACGCTAGCCATTTCACCTCTATCATCATCATCGTTTTGAACAAGAGGTTACCGATATATCCAGTTCTCTGCAAAAGATTTTCACTAAATAACTTTCCATAGTTGTTTCAAAGAGACATAAGCAATGATAAAAGATCAAAACTAAAACAAACTCACATCAATACCACACCCAATCAGAGCACCACGATCGAGGGCCTTGAAGAGGACGCTGATGATGTTGTGTGGATAGTTGGCATTCTCACCCCTCAGTTTGAAGGTCTCAGTTATCCCCCTGTCAGGTCTGTCAGGGATTCAGCCATCCTCCCCCCTTTTAAGGCTTCGTAGGAGCCATATAACCTGGACACAAAGAAATGTACAAGTTGTACACTAAACAGCCTCTGAGAAAAGGGGATAAGTCACGTGCATTGAGGCACACAGCATATTTCAGTAATCGTATTTCACAACAAAATTGTTTTCCGATAATTAAAAACAAAAGATATGTTGAAATATCTGGTGTCTCTTTCAGTTACTACTCTCTCTCTCTCCTTCTCATATATATATATATATATATATATATATATATATATATATATATGAGTTAATGAATTCCAAGGGTAACTAAGCACCATTCCAGAGATTTTCAGAACAGCTTGGTGTTGCAATGACTGCAAGAAATATAAAATTATAAACAAAGCTTGCTCTTATGTCTTAGATTGTTTACAATTCTAAATTTCTTGCAGTCATTGCAACACCAAGCTGCTCTAAACATTGCTGGAATGGTGCTCAGTTACTTACCTTTGGAATTTATTAGCTCATTATAGTTCAGTCCCTTGCCGATTCATTCCAAGAACTACCCTCAGCACTTGCATCTTAAAATATTACCTTTTTATACACAGAAAAATGTAGTAGCTTATTTTGTTGTTTCATGATTTCTTGCTTCTTAGGTGAGAACTTTGGTTGGTGTTTTTGAAAATTCAACTAATGTACTATGGTACTTCACACCAGCCTTTTTCTGGGACAGCATTCTGCTTAAAACCTAAAAAAAAATGCATACATATGCATGCATGCATATACACACATAAAACACATAACTGAGTATGATCCTCAGCATAGTTGACCACTATGTGAAAAAAAAAAAAAAAAAAAACAAAAACAACAACAACAACACTCTCTGAAACACTGTTGACTGCGAAACCAGACAGCATGTGATAAAACATAATGATAATTCTTGTTGGGATAACCCATGTCCAGTATCATCTAACAAACCATAGCAGAGAGTGTATAAACACAGAAATCTTATATGGACCAATGAAAGGTTGTATTAGTCATAACTCACCTACCTTCTTTAACCTCAATGGTATCTAGCCTAAAATTTTGTGCCCCATACCTCATGGTTCTCCAAGGATCTCATGGCTTTTATATGAGAATAAAACATAGCCATATATCCTGGGTCTCCAAGATCCACACTTTTTTTTTTTTTTTAAAGAATACAGAGCAACTAATCAGAACTGAATGTTGTTCATAGAATTAACACAATATGCTCAATGGCAATAACTTTAAGAATAAGGAGGAAAAATGGTCAAAACCACGACTAACTTTGCATATGCTTTCTCCATGAGCGCAGGCCAGAACTCTGTCCTGTGAGATGAATGAACAAAGGTCAACGCCCCACCCACGGTTGGCAGAAAGTCGTCAATCACAACTTCCCGCCATTCTCCAAAGTGCCAGAATCTGAAGTGAACATCCCAGCATACTGACGATCATAGAAGTTCTGCTGATCCTTGTCAGGGATAATGCGCTCCAGGAGCTGATTATGGTCAGGCCCACAGATGCAGGCCATGGCTGCCACAAACCAACAGTCACCTGAAAACATTGTTTAAAATTTTCACAGGTCAAGGCCACCACAAACCAACAGTCACCAACAGACATTGTTCAATATTCAGTCAAGCCACAAACCAACAGTCACCTGAGGACATTGTTCAATATTACATAGGTCATAGCTGCCACAAACCAACAGTCACCTGTGAATATTGTTGTACCACATGTAATAGCCACCACAAACCAACAGTCACCTGCGAATATTGTTGTACCAAACACATGTAATAGCCACCCCAAACCAATAGTCACCTGCGAATATTGTTGTACCAAACACATGTAATAGCCACCCCCCCAAATCAACAGTCACCTGCGAATAATGTTGTACCAACACACATGTAATAGCCACCACAAACCAACAGTCACTTGCACATATTGTTGTACCAAACACATGTAATAGCCACCACAAACCAACAGTCACCTGCGAATACTGGTAAATACAAAACACAGGTCATGGCCACGACAAACAACAGTCACCTGAAGACTTTGTTCAAAATTACCATGTAATAGCCGCCACAAACCAACAGTCACCTGTGAATATTGTTGAATACAAAACACACGCCATGGTCACCACACACCAACAATCACCTGTGGACACTCTCCAACATTGAACCAGCTGCGTCTGATGATATTGTTCCATATCAAAACATGTTGAGGTCACCACAAATAAAAGGTCAGTGGTGGCCGGAATGGCTCAGTTGGTAGAGCACCGGACTTGTGATCCTGGGGTTGCGGGTTCAAATTTCAGTAAAGAGGGGTTTTTTTCCCTCAGAGTTAACATTGTTTCTGACTCCATTCCCCATACAGTCCTTCCAATGAGACTACAAACCAAGGTTCCATCTGTGAACGCACGCACAACATCTTGCACACATGTAAAATCCCATCACCAACTTACGGAAGAGATGGCCAGTTTGGCTGTTGATATGGACGATACGTTACACATAGCATACACCTTCCCCGAAGATGGAGTATGGCTGCCTTAATGGTGGGATAAAAACGGTCATACGCACAAAACTCCACTGCCTGTCTATGCAGGCAGTGTCCGCAGGAGTATCAGCCTGCGTACGCAGAAAGAAAGAAAGTCAGTTGCCCTCAGCATTTGATATCAAATACAGGACATGGTCAGGAGCAAACCGCCTTGCCAAGGAGGAAGGAGGAGGAGGAGGAGGGGATCCAGTTTCTTTGCCGGATGTCTGTATTAGAATTATATTAGAATGGATGAACATATCAGCACTAGACCTTGTGTGTGCGCGTGTATGTGTGTGTGTGTGTGTGTGTGTGTGTGTGTGTGTGTGTGTGTGTGTGTGTGTGTGTGTGTGTGTGTGTGTATGTGTGTTTGTGCACACACACGTGTGTGTGTGTGTGTGTGTGTGTGTGTGTGTGTGTGTGTGTGTGTGTGTGTGTGTGTGTGTGCGCGCGCACACCCTTTTTTCACTAACAAGATGCATGATGCTTGACACATCCAATAAATATAGTCTACGTACAAAAGCATTCACTGTACACCGTGCTTTGTATGCATGTAAACATTCACATAATCAAAAAAAGAAGGAAAAAGAAATTTGTCGATCTACTCAAAGCAAAAGTTGATGAGCATATAGAAAAAGTGTAGGCAGGGGAAAAGAGGGGACTGGGTGAGGGTGTGGTGGCAAAATATGCTATGTTTTTTTTTAGTTTGTTTTTTTCATCTAGCAGTTTTACAGCTCTCTGGAGGGAGGGAAGGGGAATCAGAAAAGAGACTTGGTAGAAGCAAGAAAGGTATCTAAGACACATCTCCACTCTTCCCTAATCCAGCCTTTATGGCTAGTAACGTCAATAACAATGTATCTCAACATCATATATCAAACACTTCCTCACACACCTTTTATCACAGACAAATCAGTCAATTACACATTTGAAATTCTGCATACAAGTTCACATATGAATGCAAAGTCACATAGATGAGTCATTAGACTCTCTACTAATTAGTAATAAGTCAGTAGATATAAGTAAGTCTCTCTCTCTCTCTCTCTCTCACACACACACACACACACACACACACACACACACACACACACACACATGTGCGCTTGCACACATATTATACACACAAAAATACATATATAAATATATGTACACACACACACACACACACACACACACACACACACACACACACACACACACAATGATATGTCTGCAAACATTCACATGCCAATATACACACAGTGACATGTATACATACACACACAGACACACAACGCAAACACACACACATATCACAAATGTACACACACACACACACACACACACACACACACACAGAATATGCAAATATGCATAAAAGTGTACACACACACACACACACACACACACACACACACACACACACACACACACACACACACATGTATACATGCATGCATGCATGTGCACACACACACACACACACACACAGTCATAAGTTTGAATACATAGTTAAAATTCCATCTAGTAAAACTCATCAATAACAGATTGCCACTAACTTGACAACATGAAAATGACACCGAAAAGGGGATGCTCACCCAACGTTCCTTGCTTTACATCAAATCTGCTAAATCCACCTTGTACAAACACTGGTCTGTCGGGGGCACTGATTCTCTGCAGGATCACACACACACACACACACACACAGAAATTTTATACACACATTAATCTAAAGAATTAGCATCAATCATAATAAAGGTATGAGGCACAGCAGTAGACTCATTGCTAACTGGTAAGTGTAAATACCTGACATAAGTGTTCAGATATATAATACTATGCTTATAGATTCAATTTATAAAGCAAAATCAATGCAGCGAAGGATATTGCACTAAAACCAGCAACTGACAATAGTAAGTTAGAACAAAAGTGAAGAAATCTTCACAAGCTGTTATGATCAATCAGCACTGATTCTGTGACATTTCTGCTGCCAGTTCTCAAACTGAAACTGTGTGTGTGTGTGTGTGTGTGTGTGTGTGTGTGTGTGTGTGTGTGTGTGTGTGTGTGTGTGAGTGTGTGATGTGATGTGTGTGTGTGTGTGTGGTGTGTGTGGGGGGGGGGGGGGGGTATGTATAATGTGTGTGTGTTTCTTAGTTGATGATGTCCTTTTTTCAAATCAGTCTGATTATCATGTAGTTATTTGTGCATGCTGTGCGTTTCAGATGGAAACTCGTGCATGAATCACATGCAATTGACTTAAAAATAAAAACAAATAAGGGTTTGTGTGCCATATGTGTACAAGTGTATATATGAGTATGTTTAAGTTTGCACATGAGTGTGTGTGTGTGTGTGTATGTGTGTGTGTGTGCATGTGTGTGTGCATGTACATGTGTGTGTGTGTGTGTGTGTGTGTGTGTGTGTGTGTGTGTGTGTGTGTAAGCTTGTGCATGCATGTTCAGTTGTGTGAGCTCATGCATGCATACTAGCTTGTTTGCACATATACATGCATTTGTATGATGATGCATGTAGTCCTTGCTGTTACGGTTGTTTGTCAAATGCTGTGTGGACGCACCCCTGGTCTCATCCATCGAATCGAGTGATGGGGCGGCTGCCTGCTAATATACCCGAGGTGTCAACCGGCAGAAACTCCTTGTCCTCATACAAGCGCCCCTGTAGTGCCAGTTCTTCCCGCTGCCGATGAAAATTGGACATAGCAACAGCCCTACGATCTCCCCGCCCCTCTTCTCTCCTCTCTCGCCCGTGCAAAGTCGGCACATCTGCTCTAGCCGGTGGGGATGCTCGGCCTGCTTCGTTTCTGGGATCCAGAGTGTGTCGAGAGATTCCCTTCGCTGTTGTTGTTGTTGGTTTCGCTCCTGAACCTGTCGTGACTGCGCCTGGCTGAGGGAATGTTGGTGTAGTCGTGGTGGTTCTGGTCATGGCTGTAATAAGCATCATGCGCACCTGAGCCCTCTTTTCCGAACTCGAGTTGTCCGCCACGCTCATACTCACGATACAGCCGTCGCATGCCGTTTATTTAAATCGAAGTCACTGAACGCCAAACGTACTTTAAATTGACTTTGCTACTTGTGTTCCATTTTCTGAGTACTTGACGGGCTGTTGCACGGTTTATCATCAACGTACTGATATTCTCGGCACTGCAAGACACAAACTGTGATCGACTTCGGAAACTTTTGTTTTAAGTACGCACACGCTGAGGAGCGCTGTTCCTAACACGGAAGTTCGTCGACTGACGAGCCAACAGCTTAGGGTTTCTCGGAAGCTCAGGGGGTTCCGCAGCTCAGTGTCCCCCCTCCAAACACATAGCCTAATCATCGCTGGCCTGTGCTCTTTTGCCTCTCCGTCTAGAGTGTCCCTCGCTGGACTGTTCGGTCTGCGGTGTTTGATTGGCAGGCGCCAGCCATACCACCAGGTTTTTCAAACGAAGATAACAACTAACTAACGAGCTGACTGACTGACTAAATAACCAACCAAACAGAAAAATTAATCATTTCTTTTACTGAAGCTTGAAGCCAGCGTTTCAGTGAACACACACACACACACACACACACACATGAAAAGAAAAAGCACCAAATGGCCACAAAATTGACAAAGTATAGAGCCTGCCATTCCAGCAATTAAAATCTGATTGCGTGTCTATATAACAGACGAATAATGTTGGTTTAAAAAGGTAGGGGTGGTGGAGGGGGGGGGGGGGGGGGGGGATTAAAAAGACTTATCAGCAAAGATCAGTCACAAAGACAAGTTGCCAGAGAGCGACAACTGAACAGTGTTAATTTATCATTTACAGGGTTTACAGAACATCTGCTTTGTACAAAAGAGCCACTTCCCCCAGCCGGCTGGGGAGGGATATATCAGAAGTGCCGGGGAGAGACACAGAAAAAAAAAATTTTTAAATTGTTGCACTTGACGAATTTGTGTATTCACTGACATTTTGATTACACAAATGGGAAGAAGCCTGCAGAAAATCGTCTTCGTTTTTTTAAAAGAAATATTCATGTTGGAATTCATTCGGAAAAAGAAGCATGCAGCTTGCAGTTGAAAAGAAATACCGATGTTTGGATTGACTTAGAGGGAATTTTAAAAAAAAAAAAAAAAAAAAAAAAAAAAAAAAAAAAAAAAAATCATAAAAAAAGAAAGAAAAATAAAAGAAAGAAGAAAAGAAAAAGCACAAATGTTTTCTGACTCGATGAAAATCTTGGATTATTGATACGTCAATGCTCATGATGACGTCATTTTTTTCTCCCCGAGAATCATTAGGACTATATCCAAGTTCTGTGATCATCTTGCACACGGAAAAACAAAAATAAAGAAGAGGTAAGTGGGCAATCCCCAGTTTGGCCCCTACTACTGTTCAAAAGAAAAAAAAAAACGCAGACTTTTGTTGAAGAAAATTTATCTCAAATTTAACTAATTCAGCAAAATTTGAAATCACTTGAAATCATTTAACAGAATTTTGTTTGTTTCAAAGGTCATCAATTCCAGTTTCACTTCCAGTGTCTTTAAAGTTCACAACGCCAGTACAGACCGTCCCAGGCTACGAGGTTTCAGAACGGGGTAGGCTTACGTCCACTACCTGCAGCAACAACGGCCCGGCACCTGGCTAGCATGGTGCGGATCATATTGTGGAACACCTCCGCTAGCATGGTGTCCCACTTCTCCTGGCGGGCGGTGAACAGCTCGTTGACGTTGTCAGGAGCGTGCACTCGCGCGTCTGTCCAGCTCATACCACATGCGCTCAATGGGGTTGAGACTCTGATGATATTGAGGGCCAAGGAAGAACGTTGATGTTGTTGGTGAGGGTTTGCATTGTTAATCTCGCAGTATGAGGCCTGGCGTTGTCCTGTTGGAAAGCGTGCGAGGTCCAGTCATAAAAGGCAGGACACGAAACTGAGAATTTCAGCCACATACCGCTGAGTGTTCAACGTGCCTCGAACTTGCACCAGGGGACTCTTACCAGCATAGTGGATGGTCCTCCCCCCCCCCCCCCCCCCCCCCCCCCCCCACCCCTCCCACACACATACACCCATGACGCCTCCACCACCACGGGCAGTGCCTCATCCACACAGTTTCTGGGCAAAGACCTCGCCATGTTTGCGATACATCCTCCTCCTCCTTCTGTCATGGCGCTGGAGCAGCAGAAAAAAGATAAAAAGATCCGTCTGAAAACCAGACCCTGTTTCAGTGGTTCCTGACGGTCCAGGGACGATGCTGAGTTGCCCAATGCAGCCTATTCCCACAATGACGCTATGTGAGGACAGGTCCTCTGACAAGCATGCAAGCCCATAGCCCTGCAGCATGCAGGCGATTCCGAACAGTCGTCAGTGATTCTTTGACCTTCGGGTAATTGCTGGGCGGTTGCCGAGGCTGACTGAAAGCGATTTCGCAGGTGGCTGACCCAAATGGTCTTGCCAAAGGTCTTCCAGAGCGTGGTCGGTCTGCCGTGGAGCCACTGATGCGATGACAACTCAGAAGCCTGCTGAGAGTAATCTGGCTCACGTTGTTGTGTCGGGTGACTTCATGATGACTTTACCCAGCTTGCAAACGCCCCAGTGCGTTCTCACGTTCTTACTGACTCCGTCGCGGCGTCTTTACACTTTGTACTGACGACTGGTTTTCCTCAGAAAGACTCACTGTGGGTGTAGTTTGTTTGCCTTTCTTTGAGCATTCATTCACCAAAACGTACATGAATTTGCTTCGTTCAGGCGCAAAGCACGACTAAAAAAAGAAAAGAAAAGTATCCAAGTGGCCATCTTGTGCACGTGCAATCCGACCGGCGCGCTAATGCATGAGCACACGTGAAGCACAGACGTAAACAAACATTTCCACTGGTTGGTTACATCCTACTAGTGCTTTGGCATCCAAAGTGAAGATACCAAAAAAGTATGCGTTTCTTTTTTTGGACGGCGTATATAACTTCCTTTTGAAAGACTTATTTTCTATCGAATATGAAGACCGAATTAGTTGAAACATTCTTATGTGATTTTTCAGTTTTGCATTAATATAAAATATTCTGGCGTGTGTGTGTGCGCGCGCGCGCGAGCGCGCGCGCGCCCGCCCGGGCGTGCGTGTGATATCTTCGAATAGAACTTTGTTATTAATGGGCAGAAAACTAAGTGGAAAGAAAATACGTTTGAAGGTGAGAAGCTGTCAGAAGTAGGGGATCCCCATTCACAATATTTGCTAGCACAACTTAGAACCAGTTAAAATTGCCGCTGTACAAACAGTTGCCAAGAAGCACATTGAGAAAATTCACTGTGGACAGTTGTGTGTAGTAACTGCTAACATTGCATGGTTGGAAGGCACATCACTTAGATATGATTGTATGCCGCAAGTGTTTTTTTTGTTTGTTTGTTTGTTTTTTCTTTTTTTCTTTTGATGAAGTAAAGGTACTCATTAGTACCCCTGGAGACGTTGAGCACATTGTGTCCGACGATCGTGTATAATTTGTGAAAGGAACTTTCAAATATTGCGTCATTGAGAACATCCTGTATCGTTTAACATTTCAAAACTGAAAGGAAATCAAATTTTACACACATCATTTATAAGGCTCCGCTGAAAAACGTAGACAAATGAATCACAAGACAAAACACGACACGTTTCGACCTCTTAGGTCTTCTCCAGGCGAGATACCGAATGGGATGAAGATAGGCTAAGTGATTGCTCACTCATTTCGTTGTCCAGAGTGTTCTATATCTTGCCTGAAGAAGACTTAAGAGGTCGACGCGTGTGATGCGTTTGTCTATGTTTTTTCAGCGGAGCCTTATAAATAGTTTAATTTGTGATTTCCGCCTGTAGTCGCCTTACTTTGCAGCTAGATCTGAAGGGAAATCATAAGTGGAGGCTTCAAGATGAAAATCACTCTTATGTGAGGCTGCCAAGCAAAGTGGTAAATACTAGATTTTAAATGGCAATAAACAAGGAACTTTTCTTGTTTGTTCTGTCTTCCTATCTGTTTGTGAGGTAGATGAATGGGACCTCAGTCAAAATTAGTTAGTGTTTTGTGTCTGTAATTGTTTCACCAAAAGCTATCTTCCTTTTGATTTATCTATGTTTTATTGTTTTGGTCTTTACGTCAGAGAGAGAGAGAGAGAGAGAGAGAGAGAGAGCATTTGTTAAACACCAGCTTTTTTATGCATGAGTATGCATTTTTAACATACCTGGCAAATGAACATGCAGCTGCTCAAGTTTAAATACTCATTTCAGCAGCAGCAGCGGCGGCATTGATGTTACTATCGTATTTGTGATTTTCAGTCTTTTTGTTTTCCTTGAAAACTTTGATAACAGGAACAGTTCAAAGTTCGTTTATTTTTTCGGGTCGCATATGAACAAGACATTTTACATATGGATGAAGGAACTAGGTGCATGTGACAATGCCATAGAGGCCTACTTAGGCCTATATGATGTAAAAAGCCATGCCGTGATGAATAGTCTGTATGATGATCATCGTTATTGATTTATTGTCACTTTTCAGTAAGATGTTCTGTATCTCCTGCTGAGACTGAATGGACCAGGGCTATAATGAAATCAAAACTGAACACTGATTTGGACAGACCTATGAATTTAAAAGCGTAGGCCTACGTGGCAGCTTGGCAATTCTCGTCTAAGACTACCGTGAAAGAACAATTTGTTTCCAAAAGCGTTTGCTAAGAGGATGTAAAACTCAACTATCATCGCACGGTTCTCGACTTGCAACCGACTTCTAACAACTCGACCTAAGCCCCTGCCCAGGGAAATGACTTTCCTGGGTGCCCTCCTCCTAAAGCAGAAACAAACGTCACTCCAAGCCTGCCAGCTTCAGTCCAAGTCCGCCGCACGCTGCAGCTTGCCGCTCTAGACAACATGTCCATAAAAACTCCGCATACTCAACCATCTCAGCTCAGCTTTGGTAGCCAACATAATTCAGCTAATAAAAGGCGAGATCGATGAGAGAGAGTTCAAATGAGGCATAGAAAATTGATATAAGAAAAAAGAAAATAAATAGATTCATGAATTTGTTAGGAGGACATAGAAACATTTATCCTGATTTTAAAAAAAGATATAAATAGATAAACAAATAAATGATTTAAGAAAGAAAGAAATGATAAAATGAGAACTTGACAGCGACCTACTACTCACACAACCGGACATCTGAATTATCTCCCTTCCTGGGCAACGTGCCATTGCTTGTTTGTGTGTATTGAAAACAACATGGCATCCAAGTCGAAACTCGAAGAGCTGAATCTAACTCGGGATGAATTAAAGCGCCTTGAAGATGCGCTCAAAGATGAAAAGTTTAGAAAAATGTTTTGTGAGTACGCAGAAGAAATATCGGACCCTGAAAATCGGCGTCGATATGAGGAGGAGATTGCTCAGATGGAAAAGAGCGAGGAATGGATGTCACATTCGTTCGCCCAGAGCCAGGTTATGTGCTGAAGACCAGCATTCATGGTGACACAAAAGCGTTTGTTAACATCAGCAAAAGTGAAAAGATTGACAAGCCGTCCTCTGAAAGAAAGCGAAATGTCGAGGGCAAAAAACGGTCTTATGTGGCACATCCCACATTCGTTTGCACCCCCAAGAGAAGATCACGACAAGCAGAAAAAACCGGTGCCAAGTATATGATTTTTTTGTTGTTCATCCAGACACGTATCGTATGGCAGAAAGCAATGCAAGATTTAAAAAGCTTGTGGAGGACACTGCCATGGATGGGATTGAGCGACAGTTTCAAGTTAAATTGGACAGGAATAACATCAAACGTCCAAAAATGCAGTTCAAAGGCGTGCCGTCTGCAACTGTAATAAGGAGTCGGAGTGCAAGTGGACCCCAACCAGAGCATGATACTAGTGGACTGCTAAAAGATATGCCATATCCGTACGATGACAAATCTACTGCTGAGAAGATGGAGGATAAAGAGCAGAAGCTTTTCACAGAAAAAGAGAAAAAAAAAAAAAACTTGGAGATGGTATGTCAGATAATAAGAGCCAAACTAAAGGCAAGAAAGACGATGCAGCAGTGCCTAAGTACACCATTATCCATCGATCAGAGCTGGACATGCAGGAATACCGTGATGCCCCAGATGCAAAGCCAAGCACAAGACCACAAGAACTTGTGATAAGGATAGAACTGCCACTGTTGAAATCTGGTGCTGAAGTCAGTCTTGATATCTTTGAAAAGCATTTGACCCTGGAGTCCAGCCCACCGGCTGTATACAGACTCGAGTTAACTCTTCCCTATCCTGTAGATGACAGTAAAGGCAGAGCTAAATTTGACAAACAAAAGAGAACTTTGATTGTGACTTTGCCCTGTAGTGCCAGGTGATTTGCCATCAATGCCATCCTACATTACCGGTGACACAGATGAAAATGAATCTGAAAGTAATGGAATTTCTACACATTCTAGTCTCAAGGGAGATACTTCAGCAGAAAACCCCATTGATAGAAGTAGTGTCAGATGGGACAGATAACGATCCTGGGGAAATAGGAATAATGCAACAGGAGGATATGACAGGAGTAGAAAGAGTAAATGGTATGACTCGTCCTGGCAGTGTCAATGGTGAGGATATTGGAAAGCTCTTTACCACTGTTGTTTCCTACAGTTTACCTGACTTTTCTTTCACCCAAGACACTGAAACAGTCTCTTTTGTTTCTGAAAATAAACAATGTCACAGAAAAGTCCATCAAGCAAGAGACTCCTTCAAGCCATGAAATAGACTTTGTTTGCACATCTCAAGGAGAGGGAGGATTCCCTTTGCACTTCAGGCTGTTCCTCCGGTTTGCTGAGAGGTGTAAAGTGGTTCCAGAACATTCACAGTTGATGTCACTGCTGAGAATGTTGTTCTGCTTTTGCTGAAAGAACGTGAATCTCGAGGACTGTGGGATGAGTTTTGGGCTGGTTTGCATTCTGATAATTTGGAGGTAAATTTCATTTTGTTGAAAAATGTTCTAAGGGCTCAGAAAAATAATTCAGCTTCTGAAGTAACTCATTACAAGAATCAGGAAATGAGGAAGCATCTAGTATTTTTTTTTTAATGTACATGAAATTAAAATGATTCCTAAGTAGTAATTGTGTTCAGAGTCAGTAACAGTGTCCATGGAGGAAAAAATCACACTTTTTATTTGTCTGTCTTTACATTACAGTCACCTAAATGATGAAAGGAGATGAATGACACCTTTGCAGCCAAAGACATATCCAATATGTATGCCAAAGTTTAGTATATAGTGAGCATCAGGTAATCACCTTTTTTTTTAGTGACATCATTTTTAAATGCTCATGTCACATTGGCGAAAGGAACTATGAAGCATGCATGATGTAACCCATTACAAAATTTGTAATCACAACAAAAACATTACTATCTGTTTCCATTATTAATTGAATTCGGATTTATTTGAATTATCTCTAGTTTAAAAAAGTGAGAAACAGCGATTGTCTTAGAAGTCTCGACTGCTGCCAGTTCATAGCTATTTTCAAATTTTGTTTAACAGCTTTGATGGTGGGCTTCCATTCATTTCTTTTCACCTCAGCCACATGAATATAATTATATTTTGGTTTCTTGAAGCACATGCTTTTGAATACATGAGATGTTTCTTTGATTTAGATACATATTATTTTTTTGTTTTTGTTTTGATGTAGATACACACATATTTTTTTGTTTTGTTTTACTACGTAGATGGCAGTACACAGGCATTCAAAAAAAGTGGATCATATTTTTGTACAGTGTGTTGTAGATGACTGAAAGGTACATGTGTCCTTTTATATGTTTAGTTACTTTTTCATCTGTTGTATGTAGGATTTTATGGTTAGAACGCTTAGAGCTCATGAATAACATTGCTTTTAATGTGCCTATGAAAATTTATGGAAATGGAAAGTAATGTTTTTTGTTGTGATTATAAATGAACACTGCTAAAAATCATATATATTTTAGTACTTTAATCATCTTCATCCTAATCCATTAGATAGGCAAAAGGATCATGCTGATTATTACACTCCTGCCTGTAGTTAGTTTGAAGCCATGAACTGGAAAATGTCAACTTACTGTAATTAGTTTCTATCAACAGGCTGCTGTTTTTCACTTTTTGCTCCGAAGGATTAGCTGATTCCTGCATGCCCCTCACAGATCTAGGCCCAAAAGTTAATAGTTAAAGAGGAAAGCTTCGTTTGGACAGAAGGGGAGGGGTGAAATGGTGTTTTTTTTTTTTTTTTGCTCCAAAGGATTAGCTGATTCCTACATGCCCCTCACAGGTCTAGTCCCAAAAGTTAATAATTAAAGACAAAAGCTTCGTTTGGACAGAAGGGAAAGGGTGAAATGGGTGGACATACTACACCTACCAACTCTAACTTAGAACTAGTCTTTTTTTGTCCTTATGTACATGGCACCCTCAGCTTCAAAGATTCAGTGATGTTCTCTGCTACAGTTGCTTCAGGCAGTATATTTCAGTAGTTACTGGTGGCTGGGAGAAAGGCATCGTGACAAAGTTAGTACAGTTTTGGATCTGTCGTAGCTGAAGGAAATGTATCCTCATAATCAGGTGGAGCCAAAATGATGCTAATGTTATACATAGCTGTCTGGTCATTTATATGTTACAGCCCTGATATGGCCCTTTGCAGTCGGCTGGGCTATAAGCAACATTACCTTATTTATATGTTCATTCTGCTGAGCATGGCCAACCTTGCTTTCCTTCAATGTTTGAGAGGAAAAATCACGGCAATTTTTCAGTCAGAGACATCAGGTTTTAACCAAGTACCGTTTGATGACAAAAAGTGCAGGTTTTCTTTACATGGCCTTGATCTTGTCAATGTTGCACACTGTTCGCGAGAGTCCCAAACTGTGCAGGCATATTCTAATTGTATGAGACTGACAAGCTTTTTTTTTCTTTTTTGCTGTCCCATCTTCTGTGTCACCTGAGTGGCATTGCACACACACACTGCTCATTCAGACACCACATCCACAGATGCAGCCCAGCCTGGCAGCTACAGCACCGTACCTGCAATTCACAGGGAGCAATTAATGTCAAGCCCTCAAGAGGCAACCCACCGGATGAGACACTGTACTGCTGCCAAGTTGCTTTGGTGGAGTTCAGTAGTGCCTGTTCTGATCCAACATGTGCAGGACACCACCTACTAAGCCCCCTACTGACAACAATAATTGCTTAGTCGCAGAGTCAGTGTGAGTGAGCCCTCCCACCAGACGGTGCTATCATGTCTGTCCGTTCATGAAGTTACTGTGCCTTTGAAGCTGAGCTGTTCTGTGTTTCATGGACATGGTAAGCCAGTTCAAGACTGGGAAATTGAAATCTCCATCAGTGAGACTGATTGCACTGATACTTGCTGCATGCTCAAGTGACTTTCCAAACCTGTTCATATCAACTTCATCTGCAACATTACGGCATTCGAAAGAATGCAGGTTAGCTAAGGGTTTCCAGCTGGTATTTTTCAAGTCCACTTCATACTATCTCATAGTCACTGAATAATTTAGGAGTCTGGAAGCTTTTCATGTTGATGCGCAGGGATCATGAATCTACTTCATCTCTGTCTTTCCTGTAGATGTTGTAGGAATCAGACTGGGAGGATATCTCTTTATCAGATATGTTACCAGCAAGCTGTATTTCTGTTACAAAGATTATGCCTGATTTTGTGGTGTCAACGAGATGAGTGATCTCAGAATTCTGTAGCTATGGAGCACTTAAAACTAGTCGATGCTAAGAACTTGCAGGGGTCTGTTCTTCTGTTTGTATCGCTGATTTTTGCTCTGGATGGAATGGATGAAAGTTGGTGTCAGTTGGAGGACTGTAGGAGAGTGTAGACCAGTCATGTGACAGGTCTGTATAAAAGTTTACCCTGATGTCTTTTGACATCTTTCGCAGCATTTTCAGTTTCACTGCACATTTGACAGAGATTTACTGAATAAAAGAAATGTTTCAGCTGGTTGCAATAATGTTAGCTTTGGATTTCATTTAATGGCACCTGCTTTAGTGCTTATAATGCTATCATAGAAAAGAGTTCTTTCAAGCATATATTTTTGCTTGATCTCTGCCATTTATAAACACATTTTATCACTTGTGTTCAAATGACTTGGCATTTAGGAAAGGAAACGGAAATCATTGAGATGCAATTTGTCAAAATATACCTTTTACAAATATCTTCAATGAGTATGTGAACTCACTGATACAATACAGGAGATTTACTGTGCTAATCATTGAGGTGCGTGTGTGTGTTTTTCCCCTAACTCTGTATTTCTTTTGGAACTTGCTGTATTAGGTACTGTTGAAGCTACAGGAATGCTGAACAATTTGAAAAATGAACATAGCAAACGGTAGGAATGATAGTTTCCAAACAAAGTTTGACCTGGAAATTAGCTGTATCATTAGCTGTTTTGTTTGTTTGTTTGTTTGTTTGATTGTTTTTTGCTGTACACTCTCTAGAAACATCCTATGTGTTGTTGTTTTAAATCAGATGTGACAGAGCAGGTAAAGGTTCTCATAGTGATATAAAAACATCTGATATGATCTGATGTTGAATTATGAATGATGAAAGAGAGAAGAGTGAAGAGTTAAACTGAGCATCCAGCGAGAGAGAAATTAAAATAGACAGATTGAACATCTAGCATATGGATTGTAGCATCGTGAAGGGATTGAGCACTTTGCAGCGAAAATTCCATTTCATGCACCACCTTACTCCCTGCTACACACATAACACTAACAGCCAAGGTGAATGGAAAACTGAAAATAAATACCATGCAGAATTGAGACAGGGAAGGAGAGGGAGAAAGAGAGATGAAGAGAGAGAGAGAGAGAGAGAGAGAGAGAGAGAGAGAGAGAGAGAATGACACAGTTAAAGAAAGAGGCAAGAGAGAGATAGAGGGAGAGTGATCTAAAGCCAGAGGTATTGTTAGAGAGAGACACACAGACAGAAAAAAGAAAGAGAATGCATTGTAAAATAGAGGGAAATGTGAAATAATGATGGGTGCATGATTGCTTTAATAAAAAAAAAAAAAAAAAAGACAGACAAACACCAGATAACTTAACCAGTTACGATTTTGCAGTGGCTGGCCTCACAGGCTTTGGGATGGTAGGTGATGGTTTGAGTCCCATTTTTTTTTGTTTCCGATACTTCATACATAGAGCTGAATGTGGTGTAGGCTCAAATGGGGAAGCTGGAACCACAGTTTCATCCTGTTCGTCAGTGGATGCATCTTGAGAAAGGTGCTCAGGTTTCCAGAGCAACACTGCAGGTGTCTACATTTTTAGGCCTGGTTGACACTAGGAAAGAAGTGACGAAGACAGCCTTTTATTTAATGCTGTTTTTGAACCGGGTGGAATGTAATAGCATTGTCTTGATCATCATCATCTTCATATAAGGGGATCAAGTGACTGTGTTTGGAATGGCTGGAATGAACATTGTAAGAGTGATGTCAATGAAGGATATACAAAATGACACAGAAATTGTTTGAAATTATAGATGTTCAATCAAGGAGAGAGAGCAAGAGAGAGAGAGAGATGGACTAGGGAGCGAGAGAGATGGACTAAAAGGCAGGTTCAGGCAGAGATCTAGGTCCAGAAGAGGAGAGAGTGAATCTGAATGAAATGGGGAAACATTAGAAACAGATATGAACAGACTCGGTCGGAGCAAGATCATGGCTCTTTACTAATCCAGCAGAACACAGCGTAAACTTTATTCTGCAAAATCTTGTCAGCCTTGATTGTGACCCACACTTGTGGTTTCATTGTCGGGTAAAACTGGCAAACAATCAACATTTCCGGACCTATAATTTGCCTTTCGATTTTCTTCTCTCATTTGAGTTAAAATTGTACAAGTTCTTGATTGTGACTATGGTGAGAAAAATGTTGATTTCTTTGGTTCAGAGGCGTCTGTTTCTGACCACCAGTAATCTTCAGCAGCAGCTGAGAGAATTGGATGACAGATGCATTGGAATGAATCAGGCTCCCATGCCACAAACTGACATTGCTGAGCCAGACTCATCCTGCAGCCTGAAGGTGACAGCAATGATGAGAAAAAGCTCACCATTAAGATCACCCCTCCGGTAAGGTTAAATCTAGGCTTTTGATTAAGCTGGGAAATGTTGTTGTGGTTGTTTTTGGTATGTTACAGGAATGTGAAAACTAAGTGGAAATGCATAGATGTGCTCATGCTGCTTGAGAGTGTGAAGGGGTAGCAGTTCATGGGAAGTGTGTTTCTTTGGTATTTGTAATCTTTTTCTTTTGCTGACCAGCTTTGACCAATCTACATGCAATACTTTTTGTTATCTTGGAGGAATATCAGTTCATCAGTAAACTCTCTATTTCTGGGACACCTGCAACATCCCTTATAATATTTTATTTTTCCAAATTAACGAAGATGAAATCACCACAGATATGACAAGCGTGTTCATGAATGTTTCAGCAGATGATAGGTAAAAAGATAGAAACAGAATAGCAGAGGGCCAGTTGAATTAATCTTTAACAAATTCATTTGTATGCTGGTATGGTATGGATGGCAGCATGGGTGCGCAAAGCAAACGAGATTTGAATAATGTGGTGAACGTGCAAAAAGTTATGGGTGCAAGGCATGTTGGTACACATGAGCACTATGAGAAACAAGCTGTACAGAGGGCAGGACAAATCGCAAGTGATTATAGCCTTAGTTCAGCCAAATCTTAAAAAACTTCTGCCATCAGGATGCAGTTTTAAGACAATGAAGATTAAATCTTGGATACGAATGTTTTATTCCAAAATCATTTCTTAAACTGTTAATATTTTTAAGGTAGTTCTTGCTGCAAAGCCAGGGGCTTGTGAATGAATGATTGAATGAGCGTTTCACTTTGCATATGTGTGTGAATGTGTGTGCAAGCGCTTGAACTATGTGTGTATGTGGAGGAGGGGGAGGGTGCCTGGTAGGTAGATGGATGAAAGAGTAGAAGTGGACAGGAATGAGGATTGAGGGGGTGGGGGGGGGGGGGGGGGGGTGGAGTTACCCATGCATCTTTGTTATTATTTTATCTAATTTTTTTCCCAGTAACTCTGATTCTGTTCTTCAGGTATTGCTAAGTATTTTAGAGGTACTTTGATTATTTGATGTGTGAATGACTTGGACTATGAGTGTGAAATTCTCTGCAATGATGTGAATTGTTGTATAGCTCAGAAATGTCAATGACTTGTTTTATATATGTCATGTGTTTTGTCCATTTTGCTCATGTGATAACTGTTGGGGTTGACACAAAAGACATGGCAGCACTGAAATTAAGACAGTAATTGTTACACTTCAGTGTACATAACAATCCAAAGAATAGATATGTGAATTGCTATTATTATCAGTCACTCTTGTATAAAACCAGTTGTTCTCTCTGATTGCTACAGTGTGATGTTAACTAATTTGAGCAAGGAAGAAGTTGTAAGAAAAAATCATTCTCACATTGAAGTAGATGTATGAACTGGCAGACAAACTGGCAGAGAGATTGAACATGTACAGTAACCCCCACACATGCACCTGCTCACCCATGTACTCGTTTACATGCACATGTACATGCATTCATGTATATGCACATTTATGGGCACACATACACATGCATTTGCACATGTATGTAAGCACTTGATACCTTCCCACAAGTATAACCAAATGCACACAAATACCTGTACATACAGAAATTCATGCATGACACAGATACGCAAGCACATGCACACACACACACACACACACACACACACACACACTCTCTCTCTCTCTCTCTCTCTCTCTCTCTCTCTCTCTCTCTCTCTCTCTCTGCTGTCTC
This sequence comes from Conus betulinus, assembly GCA_016801955.1. NCBI lineage: Eukaryota > Metazoa > Mollusca > Gastropoda > Neogastropoda > Conidae > Conus > Conus betulinus. Next base: position 846,241 of record JADBJO010000222.1, on the reverse strand, counting down.
TCACTCTCTCTCACTCACTCACACTCACTCATTTACTCACATAATAATACCTTTGTTTTTGTTTTGAAAAATAGAGCATGACAAGAAAATATCACCCAAAACCTGTGTATTATAAATAACTTTTGTATGAATATATCAAGCAGCGAACTGAGTTGAGCAATTTTTCTTTCACACACTAGCAACTTGCCATGCTGTGCTGCAAGATATGTAATTTATGTAAGAATTGTGAGGATGTTAAATTTGTATGAATCTCAGATTGATAATTTCCTTGAAGATGGAGTATGGCTGCCTTAATGGCAGAATCAAAAACAGTCATAGAAAACAAAACTCCACTGCCTGTCTATACAGGCAGTGTCCGCAGGAGTATCAGCCTGCATATACAGAAAGAAAGGGAAAAAAAAAAGAAAGATTGATAATGAAGCATGACAATTGATGCAGATGAAGCAGCAGAGATAAAGACAATGTTTTAGGTCCCTTTCAAGCCAGCACAATTCATAGAATGCACATGACATGTGATCCATCATAACTGAAAACATATCAGTTTATATGAAAATCTAGAACAGGTCAGAGCCCTGATCAAGCAGTTTTATTCATAGTCAGAAACCATGAATTACTAAATCTACTGCTGAAGTAATATTTGTATCTGACTGGCATCTGTTTCAGTGACTTTTTTTTTTTTTTCCGAATATTTTAGAATCATGTAAGGGTATTCTCTGTTCATCAAAGCAGAGTTTAAAATGTAGCCAGCTTCTCTAATTCAGACATGCATATGCACTCACACAGGACTCACATGCTTACACTTTCACACATACTTTTGCATACTCATGCACATGCGTGTGCACACACACACACGCACGCACGCATGCACGCACACACACACACACACACACACACACACACACACACACACACACACACACACACTTTTGCCTCTGTCTCTTTTTCTCTCTCTCTCTCTTTGTCTCTGTCTCTCTTCTCTGTCTCTCTTTCTTTCTCTGATATACAGCTGGAGTAGTGATGCAAGACACAGCTAGGCATTCAAGGTCTAACCAGTGAATAGGGTTAATATATATAGTTCAGGCATCTGCTAAGTCTCATCCAAAGAACTCTCTTCCCCATTTTTTCTCCATCTAGCGGTAAACCTTGCGCACTGTGGCCTCATGGCTTAGTGGATGTTGTATTGTTTGTGTAAACAAGACCACATGCAGTGGTGCCTCCTTGATGAAACCCAAACTGAACTGAGCTGAGACTTACACATCACTAGTTGTTACACCAGTTGTCCTTTCTCTTCTCATTGACTGTTTTACCTGTTATCCACCCCTCCTGCTTCCTTCTTCCCCAGCTTCCTAATCATCTGTCCAGCCTCATTCCACTCTCATATCATATCATCCCCTTCATCTCAGTCTTTTTTTTTATTCTGGCCACCTGCCTCCCTTGGCTTCCCCGTTCTTCATCAGCTTTCTGAGACATTAACTGATTAAGAGTTATTGTCCTTGATTGTGTTGTGGGTCTGATTAGTGGTATCTTCTTCAGACCAGTTTTTATTCCACATTATTTTGCTTCCCAATATTTGTTGCAGTAAGTATGATTTGCTGATCTGCCCAGTGTGCTTATGAGTCAACAGCCAGATTTGGATGATATTAGATTAAAGGGAAAAACAGGACTTGTGTAGGGAGCGAGAACACGGACAGATAGATACAAAGACTGTGATTTATACGTTAGATAAAAGGAGCTGCAATTATCACAGATAGTCCATAGATAACTGCTGAATTTGTCAACTGCTACTGAGATGGAAATAGAATTTGTAGAATCTTTGTAATCACACTGCGTCTGATCATTGCGAAGCAGCCCACCATGTTATATTCCAAATGCACTGATGCAGATCTGGAAGCAAATACAACTGGGTCAAATCAACATTGAGTCTAATTTTTGTATGGCAGTCCTGAAGCAGAAAGAAAGAACTTTCTAGTCATTTAACATAACCAAGAAAAAAATGTCAAAACATACATACAAGTAGTTATTGGTGAGAGGCAGACTTTTCAAAGAAAGTGTCAAATCACCAGTTGTTTCAAAACTGAGTATTTGATGAATTATCCTTACATCACAGCATCAACATTCAGCAAGTTCCATGTTTGCCTCAACAATTTTTGCATAAGACATGGTGAATCAAATGATGTAACCAAGAAGGTTCTGACCACGAGGGACCTGCTAATAATTGTGACTGTTCGTACATCCAGGACTTCATCGTTTTTTTTGCCAGAAGGTTGACAGACCTATATGCAAGACCAGCTGGGCCACTGTTTACCTGTTTTCTGTTTGAACGCAATATTTCATTGTTGGCAGGACCTGACCTTGCAATAATTCATTGTTGGCAGGAGCTGACCTTGCACGTGTATGCGGTGTGTGTGTGTGTGTGTGTGTGTGTGTGTGTGTGTGTGTGTGTGTGTGTGTGTGTGTGTGTGTGTGTGTGTGTGTGTCAGAGAGAGAGAGAGAGAGACTTTTGATACCACTGCTTCTGACCTTGTTTAGAAAACTAATGAAATTTGCGATATCCCTGGGGACGGGGGTGGGGGGTCAGCAGGTCTGGATAAAACACAAGCATTTCAGGGTGGAATCCTTGAAAACCTGTTCCAAGATGACCTGATTTAAAATTATAAATATGTTTGTTTGTTTTTTTTGATTTTTGACTGTGAAACAAATCATTATGAAATTTTGATTTTCCCCCCAGAAACTGACATTATTTTGGTTTATAACCCTGGTTTTAACTTGTAGCTGTGTAGTTCTTATCTCAACTCATTTTCACCCTTTATATAGCTCTGTAGTTGGCATAGGTGCAAATAAAATCATTTGACGCAGTTTTTTGTATTTGTTTCTGTTTCCAGCATGGACAGCGCAAGAAAAGGATAAAAAAAAAGAGTGATGAATTTGGCCCACAGTCTTCACCTGAGATTGAGGTTGACCAAACCCACCTCTGTCCCAGACTGCACAGCATTTTGAAACCTGAGTCCAGCGATGACAGCAGCAGTCATCCATCTTCCAATGACGAAGAAGAAGACTTTCCACCAGTTGGGTCCCTTGGCAGACATCACACTGTGTCTTTCAGCAAGCACATTGATAAAGCGACTTTCAAATCCTTAGCCACTGTTAACAGTTTGAAGACCACACTGAAGAGCAAGAGGAAAAGAGAGTGCAGGCTAGAGAGAATGAAAGAAAAAGGCATTTCCCAAAGTGAACATAGCAGTGCAGGGTTGGAGAGCAGCAGCGAGGACCACTTGCCTAATTTGTCTGATTCTCCTTCTCCCATTGAAGACAGTGCAGTTGTTGGAGAAGTTAAGAGAAGTCCTGATAATCCAAACTCTGCTGATGCTGCAACGCCTAGTAGTATTGATTTTAGGACTAAATCCGCAGACAGCTGTAGCTGCAAAAAGAACTTTGACCAGAATAACAAGACACTAACTGCAAAGCGGATAGGGACAGTGGCAGTGAAAATCATGGGGAAATGAATGAAGTTGAGATCTCTTGTAATCAGGACAGTTCTTGTGATAAGGACAGGACCAGTGATGTCCACCCCAGTGTCTAACAAAATAGAAGGCAGCTGTGAGGAGAAAAGTACAGGTGACAAGAAACCAGGCAATGTTGCTGACCAGATCAAATCCAAACCGGCGGAAACCACCAGCGCAGGTCACTCTGATGACAGCGATGATGAGGAAGAAGGTGGTCAGGATAAGGAAACAGACGATAACCATACCAGCCCACCTCTTCAGCAGCCAGAGAAAACACACAATGAACACAGGACCGAATGTGTTTTCCAGTTCACCAATGCCGTTATGTTTGATCTAGATGTGGAATGATGGGAATCTCAGTGGCAGATTTCTTTTGTCTATTTGCGTAGCTTCATGAGTTAGTGGTTTATGTGGTTTATGGGTATGTGGTATCAAAATGTTGGTGCGCAGTGGAATGGTTGGTTGTCAGTAGCAGGTCCTGTTCCTTATGGGGCCTCTGGATTTATAAGTTGCACGTGTATTGTTTCATTTTCTTCTTTTCTATATCTCTTCATTTGTGCATTGCATTCATTGCTCTTGATTTATTGTATTGAAACAAAATGTATGCTATGTTTTTCCTTACTTTACTAAGGTTTAGTATATTTTTTTTTCTTTTTGGGAGGGGGAGTATGGTAGGGTGAGGTGGGGATGATGGTAGACTGAATTTGTGCCCAATAGAAGTGTGGCTGTCACTTTCCATGTAGGCATGAAAATTATAATGTCACATAGTGATATGATGATAGATTTTTTTTTCAAAGAGTAGTTGATTGGTTGTGTCATTGTCGTTCTTGTGTTTGCCTTGGAATGGGATATTTTTGAGGAGGAAAGCTTTGCCAGACTGATTACAGAGTATTTTTGCGTTGATTTAATTCATGTGTGAACAAACTAATCTAACAAAAATCAAGGACAGGAAACCAACAAACCGGACACAAAAGAAAAAGAAATCAAGTGTCAGTTTTCCCTTCAGTTGTGTTGCTTTTGAATTGATATCTTGTTGACATTCTTTTTAATCATATGTGGAATTCTTGCAAATTTGACTAGTCTTGTGATTTTTCTATAAACAGATTTAAGAATTATTAACTCTGATTGTTACAGTATTATGGCTGATCTTTTTTTTTTTTTTTTTTTTTTTTTAAGAAGTAACTCAAATGTAGTCATTTTTTTCAGAGTACTACATTGGTTGGGTTTAATGATGAAACAGAATTGCAATATTGATAAATCTGTTTGTATTTCTTTTGCAGAAATGAATCTGTTTCCATGTTGAAGGAAGAAAGAATGATGATGAAGTTCGGGCACATGTTTTTACTTATATCAAGTACAGTGTGTCTTTCACTGGTTTGAAATACAACCCCTCCATTGACTAAGCATTTGACTTTTGTTTATCATTGAGTAAGTATTTTACTTGTGTAACTCTTGCATTAAAATATCACATTCTTCATTGTAAGTATAAACCTTTATAAAAAAGTAATTTTTTTTTTTAATCCTTGATAACCTCAAAGGGGTACATGCATTTACAGAACACAATTGATCTAGTCCTGCCATTTCAACTTTCAGTAAAGGTCGGTTAGATTGAATTTAGGTCAACCATTAAAAGCAATGGCATTTTTCTCCTATCCCTGTATACTTGTTGCTGTCAACTGTACAGTAGCATATTGGTACTTCCCATAAATAAGAAAATGCATTGCATGTTATGTTAGAGAAATGTAAATTGTACATTGACAACATCTTTCTATATGTGTGTATTCTCTTGATTTTCCTTAAACACATTGACTAGTCTGCTGTCGTTTTTCAAAATTTGTCATGAAAATAACCAGAAAAATTCAGATGAAGGACAACGAATATGAATACCACATCATCATGTCAGTCTGTCTTGTCAAGGTCAAGAAGAAGCTGTACACATAAGTGGTCTTGTGTGACATGTATGTATGTGGATTGCAGATACAGTTTAATCTGTGTTACTGAGGGGAAGGTTATTTTAAAACAGTTAAAAACATTTATAAATAAAAAAAAAAATAGAATATGCAGAATAGATAGCAAGTATTCACACTGAATTGGCTTGAGTTGTTACTGGAATGCTTGCAAACTTCAGGCAATGTATAGATTGTGAATTAACTGGAACACAATGGTGTATCAGTTAGATGGGCCATAAATGCCACTAAAAATACAAAAGAAAAGGGATTTTATCAGTTTAATCTCTTAACCATACTTCATAAGTTAGTGTACAGTTTGAATGGACTTTTTTTTTTTTTTTTTTTTTTGCTGTCCCAACCTCTGCGCCATCTCAGAGGCAGTGCACCCACGCCACTCATTCCGACACCCAGTCCACAGCCACAGCCCGGTCGGCCCCGCCACAGCCCTGGCACCGGCAATCCACAGGGAGCAGTCAATGTCAAGCCGTCAAGAGGCAACCCACCAGAGGAGACACTGCACTGCTGCCGAGTCACTTCGGTGATGTTCAGTGGCGCCTGTTCTGATCTAACATTCGCAGGACACCACCTACTAAGCCCCCTACTGACGACAATAATTGCTTAGTCGCGGAGCCCGCGTGAGTGAGGTCTCCCTCCGGAGGGCGCCAACACACGTCCGTCCAATGACAGTCCCCATGGACTCACCAATACCAGTGACCCGACGGAACCAGACCAAGACCACAGACATGGAGAGGACATTGAAATTGAGGTCACCACGAGAGCAGGGCATGAAGGGCCCACAGAATTTGAGACATTTTTTTTATGCTGATCGATGAGAATGAGGATGATTAAGATGATGCTACAGATTTCCATTTCAGCCTGAGACTACATGACAGGGCTGTACTCTATGCTTCCTTTCATAATATATCCCGGCGTCAACCAGGCCCGAGAGATACAGGCACCTGCAGTGTTGGTCAGGAAATTTGAGCAACACTCTCAGAAACGCATCCATTAAGTGGATGAAACCCGACTGTGTGGTTCCCAGTCTTCCCAACTGAGTCCGCAGCAAACTCAACTCTGGGTAGGAGCCGGTCGGGACAGAAACACATAACTCTGATGGGATTCAAACCCATGACCGCCCAGCTGGGAGTCCGCAACGCTAACCACTTCGCCACGGCGGCTGGTTTGAATGGACATTTTAACCAAAAAGTTGTACATCTCAATTCAGATTAATTGTTAGTCTTTTTATAAAGAACTGATTCAGGTTTGCTTACTACAGTCTGATGTTGCTTTAGAACCAAGTATATTTACATCGTTTAACCTGTGAAGCTTTCCAGGCAACAAAGCTCAACAAGGATTTACCACTGTAGGCAACGGAACTTAACAGCACATGCATACTACTGCAGGCAGTGAAATTCACCAGAACTGTTTGAGGTACTTTCTGTCCTTCTCTGTTCTTTGCCAAGAGCCTAAAACTGTAAAAGTTGTGATATTTGAATCATTTAAAAGGTCAGTACCTCCACATTTAGCCTCAAAATCGTTTTGCCTTTGTCCTTTGAGTAGTTTTTGCGACTGTCAGTGTATTTTTTTTAATATATGGGATGTTATATGGATAAGATTTGCTTTATTGTTTATTTACCTAGTACACATTGTATTACTGTACTATTGAATGGATGATTGTCTTTTTAAATGTGTATTTTGATTGTTTGTTATGGTTTACATTCATGTCTGTTGATTTATGATTTTTCATGTTTCTTTTATGATTAGTTGACAGAAAAACCTGAAATAAGTCAACAAATATAAACAGAGAATGTAATCACAGTTTTTACAGGAATAAGTAGTAGAATATGTATTAATCCTTTTTTTTCTCACATAAGGAGAGAAAAAATAGCAAAATTGGTTGAGTGGTTAGAAAGACACAGCAGCTTAAATACAGCAACCTCTGCATGTTTTAACCAGCCATTTGTACAAGCAGTTAAGCTTGTACTTAATTTTACACAAAGCAGTTTCATTGTGAGAGTTGTGTAGTTGCGCAAACTGGTCATCAGTTCCCGGGATAGGGTACACTGATGGATAAACTGGTCTTACACCAACAGACTTGAATGAGATTCAACCCAGTCTGACTAATTAGAGGGACGGAGGTTGAGGTGAGAGTGGTGATAATTTTACTAAGATTTTCAGTTGTGATAAATGTAAACCAAGTATTGTAAGAGACAGGCACACTCACACAGATACACTCACATATAGACGCACAGAACCTGAGTTAATCAAGTGTTAGATGATAACGGTGATACTGTGCTATATTACTATTATTATATGATTTTTAAAAATCAGTGAACATCAGCTGTACTTTTTTTTCTTTGCTCTGTGTATGTGCGTATATGTTTCTTAATGTCTGATGTGCTGGACATGAAAATAGATTCCACTGCCACATAACAGTGAATGAAATCAAAAGCAAGCATTTTTTTTTCTTTTCTTTCACCCTTTCTTTCATCTCTCATTTTTTCTCTGTGTGTGTGGTGTGTGTGTGTGTGTGTGTGTGTGTGTGTGTGTGTGTGTGTGTGTACACCACATCCCCTATCCACATCCCCATCCCTGCTGCTTTGTCACTGATCATAGTGTCTTTTCCACCACTGAATGTTATATACATGTTACCGGAAGAGCACAGCTTGTTGACCTATCATTTTGGGTGGTGCACACTGGCTTTTGAGGGCGGCTGTTTTTTAGTGCCCATGCCTGCACACGTTTGGGTGTGGTCTTCGCTCACATGCTAAGTCTTTGGTTGCCCTGCAACCATGGACCAGTGTGTGTCCAAGTGAATCTTTGATAGAAGCTACACATTACCTACTGTCCCAACTGTGTTGAGTCACCATAGGGGTACCAGACCGTTAGGTGGTATACAATGGCAAGAACCCCACCCTAGTCATAACTGGCATAGCTTGACAAGATGCCATTGTGTGTCTGGCATTTACTCAGACAAGGCCTTCATTTGAGGTCATCAGATCTGTTGAAACATGGGACATTAACTGGTTAAAAATGATTAGAAACATTTTTTAAACCTACATATGCCTGAATTTTTTTTCTTCTTTTTTTTTTTTTTTTTTTTTTTTTTTTTTGCAATGTTGGCTTTCATAGGATATAGAAGTGGAGGTCCATTGGCCGTTTTGAAAATATATTTGAAAATTCTGTTTTACCCAGTGCCTGCTACCCTGGCAAGGGAATACATGACATGAAAGGTTACAGGTTTTTCACTACATACACACAAATAGATGTTACTCAAAACGGCCTTGAATGAATCCATTGCATGATCCTCGTATGCAATGTGGCATGGTTACGACAGCTTGGCAGTGTCCAATGAAAAGGGAAAAAACATTTTATTTTATATCTGAAAAGAAACTAAAGAAATAGCAGAGTAAGAAAAGAAAAGGGCAACAGCATATTTCTGAAGGCAAATTTTTCAGAAATCTTGATAATGATAATGAATACTTATATAGCGCCTATTCTCGGCTAGACGCCAAGCTCTAAGCGCTTTACAATCAACACACTCGTTTACACAACGGGCTGCCTACCTGGGTAGTGCCGACTGAAGAGCTGCCAGCTGGCGCTTCATTCAGTCGTTTCCCGTGTCATCCAGTCAGTATCATTCAATATTGATCACTCATTTTCCTTACTTCCTTCATTCTTTCCATTTCTCACTCAGGGTGCATGCTGTGTGTGTAACGTGTCATCCATACCATCTTGGTACATGTGACCACTTTTATGTTTCCGATTTATCGCAGAACAGTCAGGAATCAATGTATTTTTTAAACATTTTCGATCTAATATGATCGTGAATCCTGGCAATGTTGAAACTGAAATTGATATATGTATCAACAGGTCTACAGACACCTGAGGCACTTCTGATGTGATTTCGTCCCACAAACTGTACGTCGCACTTGTTTCAATACATATTCCACAAGGTGATTTCTGCCATCCATTTGAACACCAGGTAGAGCTCCGGTCAAGACTTTCTAGAAGATCCAGACAATTGGTTTTGCTGAACTCGCACATATGTGGTACAGGTACGCAGTAGCAATGATATTTATTTATTGAGTTGTTATTTCTCCATTGGTTCAAGCCTAATTCAAGTTTCATCTACTGCTTGGCCAGATCAAAACAGATGCTTAGAAAGATAGCCCATTACTATTTCTTTGATGTGGTGGCTGCCCTGTGCTTGTCAATGTACTTGGTAGATGCGATAACTCCAATTGGTTTATTGTAAACGTAATGGCTGACAAGAAAGGGTTAAAAGATGTTGATGTTACGTTGATGCATTACCTGGCTGTTCTGGACCATCAGCATGCTGTCTCAAAGCGGGTCTCACCAGTTCGTTTGACTGATCCATACTTGCTAGCTCCTGAATTGACAAAATAAATTTCTTGTCCATTAATCAGTTTCCACGGACGAGGCTGATACCTATATGCAGTAACATTTTTGTGTCCTGACCCTATGATAATGCTTTGTAACTTTCTGTGTGTTTAACCATTTTCTTGCTTTTGTTATTAAATTCAGCAACAAGATGAAATCATCAACCCCCAATTTTATATTTTGAAAATATCGTAATTAGCTGTTGTGGCAGTGCAGCTTTATTTTCTTATTTTCTGTCCCGAAGATGCAAGCCCGTTGTTCTTTTCATTTACATCCCCAATCTTGTCAGTTCATCTGTTTCTAGTCCACAATCTTTTCTCTCTCTCTCTCTCTCTCTCTCTCTCTCTCTCTCTTCTTTTTTTTTTTTTTTTTTTTTTTTTTTTTTTTGGGGGGGGGGGGGGGGGGGGGGGGGGGGGGGGGGGGGGGGGGGGGTTTTCAATTGTATTTCATATGTTCTCAAAGATTTGAATTCATCCAGATGGCGATATCATCTGCGTGTTGTACCAGATGTAGGCTATGTTTGTTGACATCTTGTCAACATCAAGTCTGACTTCCAGGCCAGCCTTTAAAGCAAGTGCCTCAGTTTGGGCAGGGTGTTTTTACCAATGAACAACCAGCATCAAAACATTTATTATCACGGAACCAACGGAGCTAGATCTGATTGCACCACCCGAACATCTGTTCTCCAATGACTGAATAAAAACACTGATTATGTCGCTCTTGGGAACGTTTTTACCATAATAATAATGTAAGAGAATGATGAAGGAAAGAAAAAAAAGAGAAAAAATATAAAGTCACCTTGCGAAATATGCAACTTAACATTTATCATATTCAAATGAATTATAGACCATGCAAAGTCTTTGACATTTAGATCTCCTTAATAAGAAATATATTGTTCAAATTGTAAGACAGTCTCGCATGCTTTACGCTGTGATAAGCTTTTTTATGTAAGAAAATGTATTTAATAAGGTACTTTTTTCTTGGAGCAAATGTGCCTGTTAATATGACTCATCAACTGTACAGGTTGATTATTTGTGCATCTATCGTTTCTAAAAACCCGTTTGATTTCCTTGGTCCAGAAGATGTCCACAGAGACTAGAAAACCGCAAGTTGTTGTCCAGTTCAGTCTCCTTTCAACGTCCACTGAGTGTCCTCAAAGAACAAATCAGACAACAAACTGTTTGACATCCATCCACACTTTAAGGAATTCCTCCAATCTGGACATTAATAGAGGAGACTTGTGTCATGTCCCGACAATAAATCTGCCATCGGGTGTGACGCCATAGGACAGCTTGTGTGTCCAAGCGATCTGGACAGCAATGTTGACGAGAGTCTTGTGTTCCTGGTCGGTTCAGCCAAGCCGAACAGATCTGCATGGAGTAGAAGCAAGACAAAGCGATGTACCCTGATGTACATATCAATGCAAGGGGCTTTCAATTCATTCACTTAAAAAAAACATATCTTTTCAGAAACATCGACGAGAAATGCTAAGGACTAAACTTCGGTGAGGAAGGGACTGTGACACCATACATTGAAAGCCTTCTCAAACTGCAAGGCCAGTCAATACCGCCCCCCCCCCCCCCCCCCCCCCCCCCTCCAGGCCTCCCCTCCCTCCCCCTTCACCCTCCGTTCTCTTTTCTCATTCCAAAGAAGAACATCAACATAGCAACATGGAACATCAGCTGTTAAATGAGGCAGGAAGGATAATGCAACGAGCACGGAAGCTGTGGGAAACGACACCCGTTCCCCCATGGTTATGCGAGATCAGGTGGCTGCAGACAGGTCAGCTCAGACTGACATCTGGAGAATTGCTGCCTGATTCTTGAAACGCAGAAGATGGTGCTCCATACACTGAGGGGATGGTTTTGATTCTAGCACTAGAACCAAAGTGTACCCTTAGTGTATGGGACTTACCATATCACGATCATCACAGACACGTCTACCACCAAGAAGAGTCGAATCAACTCACCGTCATTCAGTGTTATGCTCCCACCAAGGACGCTGAGGATGAAAGGAAAGATTATTCTACCACGATTTGCAAGCTGTGTTGGACAAAGGAGGATCAAGGTGGGATCAGACTATATGCAGTCTACGAGGAGGTCATCGGGGCTCCTCGATTAGGCCGGGTGAGCATAATGGTGAACACTTTACCGATGGCTGTTCTATAAATCAGCGGGAGGAAGCATTCCCGCATAAGCAATTTCACGATGCTACATAATGGAGAACCAAACTGACCATATTTGTGCAACAGTTCACTCTGTCGTGGCGAAATATGGGCACAATGTGAGAGCGTTGATTTGTTATCACAGCGCCATCTACTGATGACTACACAACTCGGATTCAAAAAGCACACCACTCAAGCCGACATTTGCGTAAGCTACAAGGTCAGACTTCTAGGGCACAATGATGTACCGACAACGTTCCATCTCAGCCCTTTCTTACTTGTTCTAAACGTTAAGACAGACATTGAAACCCGGTGGCAATACTCCAAGGTCTGGCACGGTATCTGTGGGGAGGTCGTGGGCAAGAAGAAAACTGCACAGAAAATAGAACTCTGCTGATACCACCACAAAAAAGTGGAAATGAGGAAAGTAAATGTAGCTGGTATGAACACGAGCAGAACGCAAACAGCCAAAGTGAATGAACTCATTGCTGCTAACAAAGAAGTTAAGCGTTAAAAAAAAAAAAAGGACAAGAGTGACCACGCTAGTGGTCTGGCTCAACGACCGGAGATGGTTGCATGACAGGACAATCTGAAAGATCTTTATTTGGTGACAACAAGAAACTGGTGAATAAGTTCCAGCAGACCGACATCGAGATAATCCTGCTCACAACAACAGAACAAGGCAGAACACTTTATTGTGTGTCTACATTTGTCAGGTAGTTCGTTTTTTTTTATTTGTTTATTTATTCTTTTATTTACTTTTGTTTCTGTTGTTTTATAGTTTCTTTTTATCACAGTCATCTCCCAACCCCAACCTCCTTTCACAAATTTACGTTACCTTATCTTTTAAAGTGGTGCGTTGTGTGTGTGTGTGTGTGGGGGGGGGGGGGGGGGGGGGGGGGGGTAACATTTGAAATCAAGTGTGGTCAAAGTTAAATCGTAAATTGAAATTTAAACAAACTCGTAGTCTCGTTCGGTCACAACCAGAGAGAGGATACGTCGATCAACTGCCGGAAACAATAAAGCGTACTCTCAGCAGAAGATGCAAAAATTCATATGACTGTTACACTGATTTTAAACCAGGGATGTGAAGTCTTAACTCTCGCCGAAAGTTTCACAAATCCGGTCTTCATTCCCAAAGTAAAGACATGACTTTCAACTTAAACATTATTCTGTGTGTGTGTGTGTGTGTGTGTGTGTGTGTGTGTGTGTGTCACACACACACACACCGCAGTTATTTACAGTTTATGGAATCAGAAGTTCGAGAACAAAGATTTGGAACAAACAATCAAAAATTTGAAACCCATGATGCAGCCGCACAGCCAAATAAAATACAGACATATGCTACAGACAATTTTTGTGCATTCTGGAAGTCAACTGGACTTTCAAGAAGGTTCTGAAGCTATTAAAGATCTTCGTCACCTACTGGTGCTGTTGTCCATAGAGGAGGAGGAGTTATACTTGACTAACAAAATGGCCGGAATGTGATGTGCTTTGTGATTCCCTCTTTTTTCAGTTTTCAGACTGGAGGAATTCTTTGAAGTCTCAATGGATCGTAAAGATTGTAAGATCTGTTTTCAGCAATCAGTTTCTGAGTATACTGTCAAATACTTTTTTTCTGCATTTGACTGGAGTTTTAGTTTGAATTCTGTATAAGGAAAAGATGTTTTCAGAGAGATGATTTTTTTTTTCATTTGTGGCATTCTTTGCGAGTCTACCAGCTGAACTCCATGATTTTTTGCCATGAATATGCATCTGACCAATTATCTAGGCAAGAACAATAACGTAACTGCCATTAGTGCAGTATCAATTAACTTAATCTAAGAAATTCTGAAAGCAGTGAATGTTGTTTTTTTTCTGCCACAAGTAATGCAAAAGCAGAAACTTAAGGAGATCAGAGATTGAAAACTTTACACTGGAATTAATCAATTCATTAAGGGCAAGAACCAGAAGAATGCAAGTTAAGCTGTGTAAGTGAACCTTAAAAACATATAATGATAAGGCTAAACGTGCTTTTAGTTTGTAAGCCTTCTAACAGGAGGTCACCGTCTGTATCGAAAATAGAACCAGCATGTAACATTTGTTTCGCTCTATGAACCGCTGATCGGCATCACTGCTAGATGCCGGCTGAAAAAGAATATAGCCCACATCAAAAACAAAGAAACAAACAAAGAAAACATATCTCCAGTGGTTGGGCCCATCCAGATCAGTATGAGTTTTATTTGTTGTCGTTTTCAATTAACTCCTCTCTCTCTCTCTCTCTCTCTCTCTCTCTCTCTCTCTCTCTCTCTCTCTCTCTCTCTCTCTCTCTCTCTCTCTCTCTCTCTCTCTCTCTCTCTCTCTCTCTCTCTCTCTCTCTCTCTCTCTCTCTCTCTCTCTCTCTCTCTCTCTCTCTCTCTCTCTCTCTCTCTCTCTCTCTCTCCCTCCAACAGTAACTTACATGTGTGTCGTGACAAGCTCTTGAACAGTCAGGGATTCCCATAACCGTCAGTCTCAAGTCATGTGCAAAAGAGCAAAGGTAACCATTTCTTTTCTATCTGTTGTTCTCTAATGACTTCTTTGGGACTTCTGTCTGCCCCAGCACCCCCCCCCCCCCCCCCCCCCCCCCCCTTTTTTTTTTTTTTTTCCTCCTCCCCCCTCTCCTGTGTTCCATACAATGGTCTTGGACGAGAAGTCGTGACAAGATCCATTATGCCCGTTCTGCGTAGATTTACGGTGCATGGTAACTGAGAGGAGAGTTCAGGCGTATCAGTGTGTGCATGGAGTTGCTGCTTGACGAAGTCATTTTTCTTATGTTCATTGCGATCCATTGTATTATCGAACATCGGAATTTTTGTGAGTGCTTAAAATCTCCTGTCAGTGTCCGACTCCCACATCCATAGAAAGGGATGGATATCACCAGTGATCCATTTGCATTGTTTTCTTCTTGCTAGGAAGGTAACAAGACGTGATTTCCTAAATGACAACAGTTTTGTGATGACTCAGACTGATATAGCCGATAGCCCGTCTGGTCTCCATTGTCTAGCGGCTATCCTCGCTCGGGAATTGACCAACATATTAGAAGAGGGCCAGTTTTACCCCTTGTCTGTTCTGTGATGTTCATTGCTGAACTGTTGATCAAGGTCCGTGTGTACCTGATGCTTTCTTCAGTGGTGGGTTCCTGAAATTCTACTTCACGCCTCGATGTCATGATGGAAATGCAGGTCGCACTGGAGGCGTTCTCCGGTTGGCTTGGATGTGCTGCTGTCCAGAGACATTTCCTGCTTTACATGGCAGTTTCTGGGCACATGATGATGGAATTGGGAAGATGAAGGTGTGGCCTCGATGCACTCATATGGTTGTCGGGAAGAAGCCTCTGAGGTCATATTATTTGATCTGGAGAACAGTACTACTGTAAGGGCTTGGATGAGGGTTCTTATAGAAGTTTTGATCCCTAAGGACTTGCGACAAACTTCATGTCAAACACAGCGACAGTCTTAAAGTTGTGGTAAAGATCCTGTTCATGTCGAAGGCATTTTTCTCTATCACCGAACGTCTAAAACTGGATAAACGTTCAGATGCAGTCCGTCAGTTCATCCTCCTCTATCCTTGTCAGTGGTTTCGCTTGGATCCAGCCTATTTTTCTGCAAGAATGTGTTCCGTCAATTGAGTCTGTTCAGCTAGATCTTTTACATCATACTACTGGTCTGTTGTCTGATTTATTGAACGGTCTTGTACTTCTGATAGAGTGACAGGTTTTCTTCCCTGACTGAATTATTGTCAGGGATTGTCTTTGTGAATACATGCAAGTAAGGAGTCCCCTCCGTTCTCTCTCTCTCTCTCTCTCTCTCTCTCTCTCTCTCTCTCTCTCTCTCTCTCTCTCTCTCTCTACCAGAGTCATTTTGAGTAATTTCAAATGTGTTTTATTTCAACGTAAGCTAAGCAAAAGCAGCAAACAGCCCTATCAGAGACAGGGGTTGTTCTACATATTCACAACGCTGCCTTGCCTCTTTAGGCTCTCAAAGAGAAAAGTCGGACAATTTGAAAGTCTGCAATTCGTAAGCCCCACTGCATGTCCCATATTCCTAAACGAAATGAGAAGGGTGCATTTGATTGGACAAGTTTTAATTTGACTAATCCTGTTTTCATCGCTACCCGTTAGACAGCGAGTGTGTGACAATAGTCACACCACCGCCACCCACGCATAGGTGGATGGAGAAGAGAAGCAGAGGGAAAATGATGTCACGTAATTAATGGTTGTCCCTCAGAGTGGGGTAGCGGGTGTGAGTATAGCGTACAATTAAGGTTCACATAGCGTGACCTGTACTCAATACATGTACATGAACACAGATTTTTCAGTCTCTCACCAAGTCAGTGATAAGAGCGTCC
Source organism: Conus betulinus (assembly GCA_016801955.1). Lineage (NCBI taxonomy): Eukaryota > Metazoa > Mollusca > Gastropoda > Neogastropoda > Conidae > Conus > Conus betulinus. The sequence continues at coordinate 829,853 of JADBJO010000222.1, read as the reverse complement.
TCATTCCCTGTCTGTCGCCCCTCTTTATACTCTTCAGAGTATGAGAATAGTCCAGAATGGATTCTCTTTGATGCTACTCCTGACTGAAAAATACGGACGCTAGTGATGTATATACCTTCTTTCACCTAACACATTTAGGATGATGCTGGTAATTTTCTGTGGAGCGTTGTTAATCACCTCCAGTTGCTGCAGCTGGGTTTTCCACCGAGAGACATCTTGCAAATAGCTACACATAGATAGCCTAACATCTCACTTCTCGCGTTGTGAGCAGCCGGAACCACTTTCACTTCCATGGCTCTTCCACAGATCGTTCTGCAGGCTCCAGTAACGTATGGTAATTTTGGTGATGCATGACACATTGCTTGAGGCTGTGTCATCATATATCTGTAAAGGGCTTTAGGACTTCCATAGGGTTCTCCAGTGCTTTACAGGGCGTAGGAGGGCTGTGTGCTACTTACATTCAAATCACCGGACCCGCTGCGTCCTGCTGGCAACGCCAAAAAAATGTGTAACACAGATCACGAAGGAGACGGTCTCTCTCTCACACTGGATCACGAAAGAGTTACTTGGAATGAATTTATCGGCGTTTTATTTCAACGTAACATAAGAGAAAGCAACACACAGCCCTGTCACACAAGCTCTTCTGGGTCGTCATGAAAAGCCTACCGGCTTGCCACATCAGGCTCTCGGGGGCATTGAAAGGGTTGCGGTCCATAATCCATACTGTGCCTATCGCACACTTCTAAATGAAATCAAGGTCTTCTCGATCGATCACGTTTCAATTCAATCAATCATATTGAGATCGCCATCCGATAGACTGCATGTGTGTGGTGACAGTTACACCACCACCATGCAAGCATGGGGGAATATTTTCACAGCAACTGACTTCTCTCAAAATGGATGGTCACAGGTGGATCTGAGAATTGTGTGTTATTCGCGTCTGCAGAAGTGAAGTACACCCTTTTTGGCTACGGATTTGTTTCCTATATTTTCATACCTACAGGTGTCAGAAGTTAGCTGACTTCTGGCCCTTCATGCTTCAATACTATTGCTTTGACGTTATTCATCCCTGGTGACTTGTGTACTTTGTGTGCTTGGATCTGGCTTTCTCTCCACTTCTTCTGGGAAAATTGGATCATTCCACGATCCAATGCTAGTTTGATAGCATGGCTCAGCTGTGCTGGGGTCTGGTTTTAGTTCGTGATTTTACACTTTTTTGTTTACAGCATTAAGTAACTTCCAATTACTTCTGGTTGTTCCTTTAGGAAAGAACGAATTGTGATATTTATGGCTGTAGCTCTTAAATACCGTGATCCATATTATTGTCGGTGTGTTAAGGGTGGCTAGGGCTGATGCATTGGTAGAAAATTAATTTGTCTGTAAATCCCATCATTGCCTTCATACCTTCATGATCGTTTCTGTGGCCTCTCCCTCTCTCTTTTTTTAGCCTGCTGTAAATGTCTCACACATATCCAGAAGGCCCAGAGGTAATTCACGTTTCAGGGTTGGAAGAGCATAAAGGGTGCAAAACACTATATATAATGTCTTATGTCGTTCTACTTGGGGTGTCTGATAATGCTCCTTTGTCATGATTTTCACTTCCACCCTCCAGCTATTTAAAGACGCAGGGGTACGGAAAATCCTGGGCCATGGAATCTCTGTTTTTTCTTGCAATCACTTTACAGACAAACATCGGTTACTGGGCAAACCTTCAACCCTCGGCTGAGGATTATTAGACAAAAGGGCGTGGAAAACAATTAGCAATTGAAACAGCTTTAAGGCAGTTTTAAAGTGTGAGGAGACTGCATTGGAAATTGAAACAAATTTTTAAGCGAAATAAAAATCAACCCGGCAGAAAAAAAAGTGACAAACACATTACAAGACAAAAAACACAACGCGTTTCGACCTCTTTGGTCGCCTTGTCATTCAACGTCCAACTTGCGCCCGATTTGAGAAGATAAATGATTGCTCGTTCTTCGTTTTCATTGACCTGAATGTTGTCTATCTTGCCTGGACAAAACCAAACAGGTCGAAACGCGTCGTGTTTTGTTTTATGATTAATTTGTCCCTTTTGTCCGGCGTATTAATCACAAATTCTCTTTAAGGTAGTTAATGAACAGGTAAAAGCGCTAGTATACAAGGGAAATAAACAATTTCAGAATTCTTGATTGTCATTTCCCCTGTGATAGCTCTTTTCTGACTAAAAAACAAATAAAAACGCTAGTCACCCCTGAAATTTGCATATCTACCCTA
>JADBJO010000222.1:765100-822600 GCA_016801955.1 Conus betulinus | reverse complement strand
AATATTGTTCCTTACACAAATCTTTTCATGAGCGCTGTACAGATGATAGTATTAATAAATAAGATTGGGAATGTTAGGTTGATAGAATCTATTTATTTACTGTCTTTCCCTCCACCCACTGTGTTCCTGTTGTCAAATATCCATCCATTTTGTCCACCATGTCTTACCGACCAGGTATGATCTTCAACATCATGGTTTGGTGAGGACTTGTTAATCCATTTCATACCATGCCTCATGGATCCTGACATCAGTTCATGAATCTGGGCTTGACATTTAAACCAAAAGGACATGTATATATACGTATTTCAGATAGCATAGATCAGACGAGGTGTCTGGCAGCATTTATCCCATTATGTGATCAACACCTCTCAGTCAAGAGACTAAATGGGTCAGTTAGACAGGGGTTAGATGACATGGCCAACTGGGTTTTGCCAAAGATTTTAGTAGTCTGTTCCTTGCTCAGTGCTTGGCACACATACACAATGCATTATTATGATGGATGAGTTAGATCGAGCCCCCTGCCTTCCACCCTCTCCCCATCACAATGATAAGCAGTGGTTACCACCCTGTTCTTGTTGCAGTGTAGTACCCTCTGTTTGCTTTGTCTCAGCGCTGGTGTGCCAGTCTCCTGCCCTAGGTGAAACTGGCACACTCGCTTTCACGCGACCCATAGTAGCAGGCTGGGATCTGTTGCTGATCAGGACTGTCCAGCTCTTTTAACTTTTACTTTCTAGTTGCAGATGCATGACCTGAGAACACTGGCTTCTATCCAAGTGTTTGACTAAGAGGACTTGACAAATCCAGGACGGGTCCTCGCATTTTGGGCATCTCCTGAGGACCCAGGGCCTTTATGGCATGTCTTCTGCATTGCTCATGGTTAACATTCTGAATTCTGTGCCGTTCATAGTATAACAGGTTCTCACCCTTACTAAAGTAGAATGACCCACACATTGTCCATTTCTCCCCAGGTTAACAGGTGGAATTGCCCTTCTCAAGAAGGCTTCCAGTGCAACTTGTCCCAGTGTGTTGACTCTTGCATTGCCAGGATAATTGAAATATTCGGCCCTCATAGTATCCTGCAAAAGATCCACAAATGTACCTTCAGATAAGAGTTCTGATGATGGTCTTGGTTCCCACTGTGGGGCTTCTGTGGGTTTGTGGGAACTTCATCTGGTGGACCATAGATAAATGGATGGATTTTTCCATTCTCTCCATTTTCCTGACATGGATTTTTTTTTTTTTTTTTACACAATAATCATGTTTCAGATAAATAATTCTTGAATTTGTTTTGTTGTCAGGAGACCATCCAAGATTGTGAAAGTGGTGGCACCAGCTGATTCTTCCTCCAAGAGTAATGGAGATGTGATTGTTATTGATGAAGATTCTGAGTCTGAAGGAGATGAAAAAAGGTTAGCTGCTTTCTGTCTTGAGAATTCTGCATGTGGGGTTCATGTTCTGTGAAGAATGTTTAGGGCTCATAATATTTACTATGGATGTCCAAACTGCTCACAACAGCTGAATGAATATTTGCATTTTCATATTCAAATCTCTCTCAAAGTATATATGCATGTATATTCACAATTGCAAAGCACAGAGCACACAAAGTAAATACATACATAGATGCACAGACACTCTCACACACTCAGACAGATGCTTTATGCATGCTCACATATACACAGGTGCACATGGACGCGCATGTGTGCGCGCGCGCACTCACACACACTCACACGCGCGCACACACACACACACACACACACACACACACACACACACAAAACGTCATTAAGCAAATTCTACATCCATTATATAAGAAATGAGTATCACACACACACACGCACGCACACACACACATAACACACACACACACACACACTCCAGGAAAGGTTGGCTTTGATTGGATTTAAGACTAGAGGTTGTACTGTGCCGGTGTTTTTATGTTCTGCAGTGCCAATGATTATTAACTGCACATAGCTGTACTTTCGGGTTATTGCCAAGTTTCTTTACTTTTCCTTGGAGTGCCTTTTTTCTGTAAATTAAGAAGTGTATGTATCTTCTTGAAGAAATACCAACAATCCTGGTTTTGTCATATTTTGTAACTTTAGGTCACAGTTTTTCCAGTGTTACTCCAACATCAGAAATGCTCTGACAAGTTCACTTACAGTCTGGTTGAGTAGTTTGCGCCCTCCCCACCCCCCCCTTTTTTTTTTTTTTAAAAGTTACTCAACAGTTTTATTATACAAATGGTATACTGAGTATTGGTTTGGATATGTGACTCAAACATCTAACCTTAGGTAATGAAGCCAGTCTCCTTCATGTTTATATTGAACCTGTGTTGAGTAGTCCAACCAGCTGTTTGTTTTCCCCAACAGGAAAAGTGACTTTATGAATTTATTCTTCATCATCCTATCTCTTGCATCGCTCTCACTGAATCTTGGATTGCTCGAGAAGAGGTTTAGATTTGGTTAATTGACTTTGTGGTGTGGATTTAGTTGCAGCTGTTACGAAGCAGCAGCCGTTACAAGAATTTCAGCCAGGTTATACCAAAAAGTGCATGTGCATGGTGTCCCTGCATCCCGGGGAACTTGTGTGCATGCCAATGCAACGGGGGTCTGAGTGTTCCCCCAAAATTCAGAAAGTTCAGATAAGATTTCCAGATTGTTCCAAGGGTTTGGTATCAGTGTTTGTTCTGCAGATTCTTTGTTAAAGAATAATGTTGGTCTGTTTTCATGTATCTTTCTTTTTTAATATTTTTATTTTTTTTATTATCTTTCTGGTATTATTTACTGTTAAGCAAAGTAAGTTGAGCATAACTCATATGTACTTGATGTTAAGGGTGAACATTAGATCAGGTATAGGTAAGTGTTGGGTGTCCCTCACTCTGCGCTGTCCCTAGGAATTTCTTTAAAAAAAAAAAAAACAAACTGGGGCCTATTTCTGTACTTAAGAGTATGCTGGGATCAATCAATCCTTTCAGGTCCAAAAGGAAAAGAAGTAACCTGCTGATGAAACCCACATAGAGCAGGCTGATATTTAATCCTCTCTTTCTCAGGTCTTTTTCTTTCCTGTTCATTGTTCTCTGCATACTAACCCATATATAAATAGCAACAGAGTAACCAGCATGTTGATTATCATCATCCAATGGATGAAGATGAAGAGATCATGACGTAACACTCAGTGTAATCTTGTAACCAAAGAACAGTTAGTTAAACATCAGAGCTTGTTTCTTGGTAGGTGAAAAAGGTCTTTTGACAGTAAGATTTTGTCTTTTTTTTGCTAATTTTTACCATTTCTTCTCATTTGTCAGTTTAGATTAGATAATGTCAGAGTGAAGGCGATAGTATTTATGAAATTATCAGCTACATGTAAATGTCTTCAGACAAGGCACTTGTTTCTGTCATTCTTTATCTAAGTAATATCAGTGTGAAGGCGGTAGTAGTTATGAAAGCATCAGCTACATGTAAATGTTTTGCTGACAAAGCAGTTGTTTCAGTCACTTTTTACCTGACCAGAACAGTGACATGTTGGCCTTTTTGTGAATCTTTTGCAGAGAGCCTGCCCCAGCAGACAAAATGATGTACATTGTTCATCCTTCCACCGGCAAAAAAACAATCGTGTGATGGTCAAAGCAACACAAGTTAGGTGAGTACTAAAATCTAAAAAAAAAAAAAAAAAGGATGGTGCTGTTCTGATAACCTGTTAAATGGGTGGGGGCTGTATATGATTATTCCAGTTCCAAGTGATTGTAGCGAGATTTGTATTGTATATGCAGTGCTTTATTATAGTACTGCTGTATTTGTGTTACTGCCATAGTGGACAGCGTCGTTCAGTTATATTGTGGAACATTGATTGGCAATATTGATCTATTCATGATAACTTGGTACTGGATTTGATTAAATACTGTGGTAGAACTCACCATTAGTCTGTTGATCTGGATCAGAGATGTCGGCCCTGATATGGGATCCTTGTTGGATGGGCTGTAAGCTATCAAGCTTGATCAGGTCAACATTTCTGTCATTGTTTTGCTCTGATACATGATGCAGTCTTCATTGTATGTGTAAGCTTTCAGGCATAGTAATAGCCCATATTTCCATGTATTGTTTTAGGTCCAGCAAACTTATCATAATTCCATACCACTTCACATTTGAAAAATTCAGTACTATAACATAGGCATCTATGTAGCATCATGTCAATCTGTTGTGAGGTAAGGCCAGTTTATAAGCTGTGTGTAGCCAGTTTCATGACTTACACCATACCTAGTTGCCCATCAAACTGTCTGTCAATTTTAGTCCATTCTGTGCAGCTGCAATCCCTTCCTTCATTCTGTGGCTAAACACTTCCAGACACCGTTTCAGTCTTCTCTCTGCCTTTTTGTCAACTTCTCAACACGTTCTCGTGCGTTTTTTCTGTTCTTGGCTAATTTATACTCTAAGCCCCTTTGTCTGCATGATAGGATCTTAACAGGTCTTTATGATGTTAATCTTTGATTTGTTGCAATTCTATCCTCAATCTTCTTTGTTCCAATTGCCCAGTGCATGCTCACCATCTTGAATGTCTGATATGTCAGTCCAAGGGGTGTTAGTGGGAGACTAAGGAGTAATGAGGAATCATGTTACGGTAAAACCGTCTTCAGTTCTTTTTCTTCTCTCCCAGGGATCGTATGCTCCTAATGGGTGCTTTTAGGTTTGTATGTTTGGTGGTGGGCACAGTAGGCCTTAGACGTGCTTATATTGAAAGACTTTTGATCCAATTCTTGAAACCTGTGAAAAGAGCCCAACAAAAAAAAAAAAGAAAATGATTTTATTCTGTGTTTGAGGTGAAAGTCATCCAGATCGATTAGAAAACGTTTTGAAATCAAGATGGCGGTTGGTAATGATGCCGAGGCAGACAGTTCGAAGAAGACAGGGTAACAACTGGTTGGTAACAACAACTCATTTGCATGTGAGAAGAAGAAATTTGGCCACTCAAAAGCTCAGCTACTTTCTTCGTGCGCCATCCATGAGAAGCTGCGGATGAAAAAAATGCCAGGAAAACATTTGTTAGAAAATAATTGGCTTCAAGGAGAAGCCTGTAAGTACTTGACCAAACCTTATAAAGATAATGGGAAAGCTTGTGGGGCATCATCAACATATCTTTTCAATTCAGCCTTAGTGCTAGAGGCTTGCCGGAAAGTTCACCTGAACCTGCTGAAGAGCGACCACCACCAACAAAACAAAAAAAAAATCATGTCATTGTTCTAGATGTAGACTTGTCATGTCGGACTTCTAAAGTGGTAGAGTTTTCTAATGGGGACCACAGTAGCTCAATATCAGCATCTGCAAACTCTCTTTAGACAATTACAGCACAGAAAGCTATTGAAAATACACAGTGAGCACAGATGAACTCGCTCCATACCATGAGTTTTTCCCTTGCTAATCTCTGAAAACCCGGGTTTTGTATGGGGTAGCAAAAAAATTCTCACAATTATAGATGAGCAGACAGACACTTGAAATTTGGTGAGCGGATACAACACATATTAGTCTATATGTGAACAGAAAAGAAAGTAATTTACTTGCCCTCTTGGTGGTGAACATGGGCTCCACTTTCTTTTTTTCAGCACTTTTGCACACTTCAGAAACACATGTAGTAAGTGTTCTTAGCAGCTCAGAAATGTTCTACATCACATTCTAGCACAGCTGGAGTCACTGAAGACATAAAAGATATAGTACTTGATCACAAAACAGGTGATGGAGGATGTGAAAATACAAAAAATGTGTGTCTTTACAGGATGAAAAACAAACAAACAAAAAGTTCACTGTGCACAAACACTGGTGATGAATCACTGGCAGTATTCTTTTCTGGAGTGGAAAAGCTCATGGCAAGTGACATTGCATCCTGGGCACAGCTTCACACACAGTAGCAAACCATGGACTGCAAGATACTTGATGTAGAGAATAGACCCCTGAATAAGAGTCAAGGTCACAAGATGAAAAAACTTCTTCCACCACTTCATGGTCTTCCTATTCAGAGGCATGTAGGGTATGAGCTGATCACTCATGTCTATTCCTGCCATGTAGTCTTGTACTGCTGCTGGTTTCTGTCTCTCAGGACAGTGTCGTGTTGTGAAGCTCATCATGGTGGTTGGCAGCAGCATCACTGTCGTCAGTGCATAGTCAGGATTTTTGTCCTGCCACCTCAGCACAGCAACATGACCTGCAACCATACACTCAGAAATGATCATATGAGCTTTTCTTTTCTTTTTCTTATGTATCTGTGTAACCCATTGTTTGTAATGAACATTCATGTGTATGGATGCATAGCTTGGTGCTTTTACAAGCTATAAAGTAGAACCAACCTGGATTTTTTTATGTAATACCAGCACCGTTATACATTAATTACCCAAATTACTTTAGAGTTAGCAGTTTATTCTATAAATGCACAAATTATGGATTTGTGCACAATAAAGATCAGTAAGAATATGCCTAGAAACACAAACATACCCATGCACAGAGTTACAAAACATGAACATGTGTAGCTGTTTTCTCTCAACACACACACACACTCACACTTTAACACACACATACACACACGCACACGCATGCACACACAGAGTAATGCTCATATACTTAGTACATATAATCACTCATTCCCTTTGTTTATCCCTTCTTTCCCCCCACCCCCCCTCCCCCTGCCCCCCCTCCCCCCCTTCCCACTCTCTCCCCGCTAGTCTACTGATACATGAATGGATCATTGCAAAAAAAATGCTTTCACTTAGTGTGTAAAACATACATGACACATTTACACATAGCACAATTTATGTAGTAATAATTTCTCGTTACCCACCTCTGTGGAATGCATGGACAACTCAAAGAACTGTAAAGGCTGAGTGTTGACTGGCCAGTCGTTCAATAAACCTGGTGTGCCTGTGAACGGCTGATCGAGAGGAAAGTCCGTAAGAAGTATCAGTCCAATCGTCAGTGAAAACAGCCCTAAAATTGTCGACTTCTCCCATTTCAGCGTCAGTATCCGAATCAAACACTTGTTGTTGAGGCCCATGTGCTGGCACAGTTTTCTTCTGCTTCTTCGCCACTATCAGTGCCCACTTCAGTGTCGGAATCCACATCTGTCTCCCCACTGTAGGGGGAAAATCCTCATCAGAAGAATTGCTGATGTCTTCTTCGACATCTGACCCTTCAGTCCGGATCATTTCCTCAACGTCCTCAACGCTAACTAACAATTCATCAGCCCTGCTGTGTCGAACGCTTGGTTGCGACGCCATCTTTTCAATCACGCAGCAGAGCTGACCAACGGTACCCTTTGTTCTCGTCAGCTAGCGAGCGAGCCACGCTACACACACAGTGCAAATGAATGAAAAGTTGGTAGGGGGTAACTAAGGAATCATCTCGCCTCTTGAGTTAAAATCCAGAAATCATTATTTTAGGGTCTGCTTTACTTTCAGAATTTCTATGTCCATTTTCTTCATAGACGCACACACAGAGAGTAACTCCCCCCTCAACCCATCCCTCTCCCATACTCACAAAAAATATGGGAACGACTTATTGACAACAATAAGTGGATAATTGAGGAGTGAGTTGCACTTGCGATAGGAGAAGGAATAGGGGGAGGGGAGAGAGAGAATGACAGAGAAAGGTAAAAGGGGGGAGGGGAGATACTTGAATGCAGTGAGAGAGAAGAGAAAGGAGAGGAGAAGGGAGGGAGGGAAAGAAAGAGCAGATAATGAAAGCACAGAGGAAGAACAGGAAAGTGAGAGAGTCAGAAGAAGAAAGAGAGGAAACGAACAGGAACAGAGAGACATATATGCAGACCAAAAAAAAAAAAAAAAGATCACAGAGAGAAAGATGACCTGAAGACAAGAAAACAATATGAAAAAGAGAAACAGAAGAGAAAGGGAAATGCAAAGCAGACTTTTGAAGTAATAAGAATACAGGAGGGAGGGGGTGGTGGTGGTGTGGGGGGGGTAATGATGAAATGAGGGTAAATTTTTAAAAGATTCTGTATTTTGTTAGGTAAACAGAAGTTGATTCTCTATACTTGCAGTAGGCTTGAATAAGAAGAGGTTTGAGTCCTTTTTTCTTTCTGTGGAGTACCATACAGAGGCCCTATAACTAGTAGTAGTCACCGTGTATTGTATTTTTGTAAAATTGGAAGAAAAGCGAAAATGAGCTACAAATTTCACTACAATTTTACAAAGTCTGTGCCTTACAAAAGCAGAGTCAATAACGGAGTCAAGCGTACACTCAGAATGTGTATGTATGCATCTTTGTTTTTCATTTTCAAATATTCATTGTGTATGACAGATATGTATTGTATTTTGGGTCAAATATTCAAGTAGCTGTATCCTTGCAACAGGCTTTAAGGTTCCTATAAAGTCCTTATAAGTCCATATATTGAAGAAGGTCAAAATGGTGGGATCACTGTCTTCTGATGTCAGTGAAATTTTCCTTGTCCCTTAAGATTTCATCACTTTGTGGCAAAGTGCTCATACTGGACAGGGAGTAATCTGAGGTTGACTCAGTTCTAATTTCAGTGTAATCAGCATCCCTGTGAATATTCTTGCTGGAGGTATGATTACTCTCTAGTTTTCCAGAAAAAAGGTATGAAGACACCATGCTTTTCAGTGAATTTGAAATCTCCCAGGTGAAATATTTGGGCATGTGCTCACCTTCTCTTGCCTTAAATTCTTTGATAGTTTTGATATGGTACTGTATGTGACGCCAATATGTGGATTTTTGTTATACTCCCATTTTGGCTTCATATACTTCTATCAAATGCAGACTGCTACCTGCCATCCTATATCTATAGTCCACATGTGGATTAATTTCACGGTAGGCCATAGATTAGAAAGCAGCTGTTGTATGTATGCACTGTGGACTGAAGTTGAAGACAGTCAGCAGTGCACTTAAGTAGTGTGTCAACTACAAGATGAAAGCAAACTAACTTGCACTGTTGCCGTAGTCCAACATGATAAGTACATCTAGCCAAACAGTATAATAAAAACACCATGTTGGCATTTTTGTTTGAAATCCTGTACTGTGGCCTCTTGTCTTGTCTGTGTAATAGGATAGAGTTTAAAATCAAGTGTTGACTTTTCACCCTTTCTGTAGAAGAGGTATTTCTGCTTGAAATCATGTGATCTGACTCTTTCCTTGCTTTGAAATTGGTAGTTTTGTTTTATTGTCTTACACCCAATGCCCAATTTTCAGAATCCTTATTTTTCATAGTTTACACATCACTCAGGTAGGAGGAAAAAAGAAAATCTGATTTGCCTTGTAATCTAAATGTGAACCATGAAAATACAAACTAAGGCCCCCAGAGGGAGTGGGGGATTAGCAAATGGTTATCCGTCTACTGATTTAATATATCAAGAGTTGTATTCAGCTTTTGTTCATATTCCAGAGTCACTGGCCTGTGAATTTTTAAAATCATAATGTACTTAGAGCATCTGATTGTAGGTTGATAACTTATTAAGAAATTATATGCTTTCAGTCGAAAGAAGGGGCTGTACACACGGGACAAAAGCAAGCTGTTCCTAAAGCAACACTGTGAGCCTATCAATGGAGTCTGGTCTGTAAAGGTGAGTTTTCGTGTTAGATGTATACTTTTACATTTTTCTGATTTGTTTTTGTAGGTTGAATGTATTTTTTCCTGTCTCATGTTCAGCGCCATTTTAGTGGTACTGTCCCCTTACTCCAGCTCCCTGTCCACAGTCATACCCCATCTTGTCCCCTGCAGCCATGGAATCAGCAATCCTTAGGGAGAGTAAGTGTCAAATCACCATGAGGCATCCCGCCAGAGGAGACACTGCACTGCTTCCAAGTTGCTTTGGTGTATTCCATGATACCTGTTATGATCCAACATGACACCTCTTTCTGAGTCCCTCACTGATGACAGTAAGTGCTTAGTCATGAAGCCATTATGAGCAAGTCTGTCTGTCTGGAAGGCACTACTATGTCTGTCCAGTGACAGTCCCCATGGCCTTGCCAGTACCGTTAGTTTGACATGAATTTGCTAAAGGCATAGACAAGAAGAGAAAATTGAAACTGAAGTCACCATGCAGTGATGATCATGTTAACTGGTAATTGCTGGTAAATGACAAAAATCAATATTTCCCACAACAAACGGGCAAAACCAGGCTGACAGTGTGGAAAATGTGTAAAGGTTGAGTCTTCTGTCAGATCTGGATAAAATGTAAGCATTCTGAAACCCCGTATCGGTTTATTTTTTTTTTCGTGTGTTGTCCCTTGTATTTATTTCTCTGTGACTGGATCTCTGGTGGTGGTTGTTGAAAGACGGTGCAGGGTAGTCAGTGTTGGGGCCAGTTTGCAAAATTCCTAGCGCAGTCACTGACCATGGGAGCAGTACATTAAGGGCCAAAGAATTTGGGGTCTTTTTTCATGCTAATCGATTAGGATGATAATGCTATGGGGTTCCATTCCGATCTGGGTCTGCATGACAGGGCTGTACTCTGCAGTGTCAGACAAGCCCGAGAGATACAGACACTTGCAGTGTTGGTCAGGAAATTTGAGCAACGCTTTCAGAGATGGAATTGTTAAAAAGATGAAACTCAACTGTATGGTTCCAGTCTTCCTTCCTGAGCCCAAGGGGAACTCAGCTCTCGACAGGAGCTGATCTTGGGTAAAAAAAAAAAAACCCACAAATATAAATGTCTCTAATGGGAATCAAACCCACAACTTACCATCAGGAATCTGCAATGTAAACCATTGCACCTTGACGGTTTATTAATTGAAATCTTACCTAATAAATCGGTGTCACGAGAGTTGATTTGTCCAGGACATACCACCAGACAAAGATTTGAATTGTCACTTGTGTGAGTCATCCACTATGTCAACACACAAAAATGTATTTATGTGTCATACTGGCTAATTATTTTTTTTCTTGCTTCCTTAATCAGTCTTCCTCTGTGTCTCTTATTTTCCGTCACTTTCAGAAATTGTAATTATGGTTTTTTGTATTGAAAAAGGTGTATTAATAACAAGAGTATTTGATTAGTTGCAGTCCAAGCTGGTTGTATTAAAGTGATTAGTCACAGTCCAAGTTGGCTTTATGAAAATGAAGGGTGTGATGAATTCTGTTTGGTAATAAGACAAGCTTTTGTTACTACCAGAACTTGGGACACGAAGGATTTCAACTGGGAAATTATTGTGTTGCATTCAGGAGAACCGATTTTATTGATAGTCAGCTTAGTGTGTACATGTTAAATGTGAGTTTTCTAAATGTCCAGTTTTCTTTTCCAGAATTCACAATATTGATTGCTGAAGTAAGCAAAAGTGTTCATCCTCATTTGCTACAATGTCATATAGTTGTGCACGCTCGGCTTAATCTTAATGCTGCCAGTGTCATTTCAGATGCATGTACTGCTGAAGTGAAATAATCACACGTCATGCCCTAGCATTCAGAGTTGATGTAGTACAGAAATATTCAAATCATTTTCTTGTCTTTGGTCTAGGAGAGTGTGATGCGAAAGATGCACCTCACAGAGGCAAAATATGAAGACTTTTATGGTGGCCCCCGTCCAAAGTTTCAAGCCTCTGTTATCAAGAAGAAGAATGTGGGAAAGAAGCCTGTGGAACCTACACAGGCATGTTCACCTTCACCCTCAACCAGCACCCCAAAAAACCCTGTTGCAAAGTCCGCTAACTCCACTCCCACCACAGCCATCAGTTCCAAGAGCAGCAGTCCTTCAGGTGAGAGACTTTGTGGCTTCCATCATGATTGCAGCAGCAACGTTATTAATTAAGCATTGCAAGGTTTGGGTAACAAGGGAAGTAATAAGCTGTGAGAGCAGGGGAGGGGAGTACTACAATGTAATGTTGTGATGTTTAGGGATAGAGGAGAGGGGCACCGATATGGAAAGACTTTTGGTTATTTATTGATTTTTGGCTGGTTGGGTTAGTATACTATCCAGGGGCTGTGAGTTTCCTCCTGCCTTTGGAAAACTTGAAAGAATTTTTGCTCATGGGTCTCCATGTGTGCTGTCGGAGTGGAGAAAAAAAAAATGGATAATGCAGAGAAATGCTAGATCAGTATGATTAAGCTGGAGGAACTAAAATGTAAAAATAGTTGTATAAAGATAATGTGGATCGGAGAGAAAGAACTGGGGTTTCTGGATAAAGCATTAATTTACATCATCGATCACAAAGTTTCATTTAATGCATGCATGTGTGCTCCAGAATCCATTCCCAGTCCACAGTCTTCACTGACACCTGCAGAGCGAGCAGCACGCAAGGAACAAGAAAGACTGGAAAAAGTGGCGGAGAGAATTGCCAAACAGCAAGAAATCAAGCAGAAAATTGAAGAAGAAAAAAAACGAAGGAAAGAGGAGAGAGAAAAGGTTGGGAACAACGGCTGGAAAAGATTGACGCCTTTTTGTTTATTTTTTACTTTCGTATACTAAGACTACGTAGTTGATTCCTGGTGTACAGTTTTTTGCATGTATATGTCTACACATAGGTGTACTATTGTCTTTTTCAGTTTTGACATATTCTCAGCAAATGGAAATTTTAGATACGTTTTTAAAAAAATAAAACAGAACAAATTTGTTCACTTCAAATTTCAGTGCCCTTGAAGATTTTCATGAGAAAATCATGCAGTTTGCCTTTTGGGTCTAGTTGTGTGTTAGACTGATATCATCAAAATTTACCAGCCCTGATATGGCCCTTTGCAGTTGGCTGGGCTATAAGCAACATTATCTTATCAAAATTTACTTGGTCTTCAGTAGGGAGAATACAGGATTTTTTTTTTTTTTTTTTTTTTTTTCCTGACCTATCATCAATTCCCACCTCTGGAATTACTTCCATGCTACTCATTTTGCTGATTCCTACACAACTAGATCTTGGTTTGTGCTGTTACTGCCCCAACATCAGCGGTACATGGGCAGCAGTCTATATCAAACAATCATGGAGCAGCCCACCAAAGGGAAAACTAGGCTGACACAAAGACTTTATGGTTCAGTGGTGTTCAGTGGCACCTGTTTTGACCCAGCGTACGTCGGACATCACTTACTAAACCCCTAATGGATGACAACGATTGCTTGGTTATGGAGTCAGCATATATGTGATGCATTTCTCTCCCTTCGTGCTGTGCTGATGTTGACCCAGCAATCCAGTTACTTTGTACAAATGTGAAAACATGATCTAAAAGAAATATCCTGCTCCACAGACCAATCTTAAACACAGAATAATTAAGGAAAATTCCAAAAGAGAGAAGTTTTCACTGCTCTCCACGCCTCAAATGTAATTGAAAAAATGGGATCAAGATAAAATACTTGCCCCTCTCATTAATATTTTCATGAGCATTGAACTCATAACAAGTTTAACAAAGCCTTGGTTGTCACTGGTTTTAGTCTGAGCAGGAAAACTGAGAAATGATATTGAACATGTGCTTCACTAACAAGAAAGCATTTTAACATTGTTCGAGATGGACTCAGTTTTTTTTGTGAAGGGAAGGGGTGAAGTGTGCAGGAGTTGTGCTCATGTTAGGTGCGGTTTCTGTAAAAACTTTTATTAAGCAGTGACGGCAGTGAATATCTGGTTGTGTGATAGCAACATGGGCATGTAAATGTTGACATTTCTGATTTAAACATACATAATGTTATGGTAGTTTGTCACCACCTTTTATTATTTCAAAATTTTAAAATGGATTTTTTATTAATCATGTTGAGCTAGAAACTGAATTTGGAAGTGATAATAGTTTTTTTCGATGAGGTTTGGACACAGTTTGTATGGGTTGAACCATGTGCTGACTCTGTGTCTGATTTATGTTTATAGAGCTGCCTAATGCTTCTTTTAAGCATATGATGCTATGATTTTGTTGACAGTGCTGCGCTACAACACTTTGTGTGACAATTCTATGTCCCCAAACTAAAAACAAAACATCTAGGTGGGTGGCTTACATGGAACTGAAACAATGTAGATCTGTAAAATGTGGAATTACTTTGTGAAAAACAAAAAATGGCTAAGTTCTGTGGTGAGGAAGAATAAGCAGAAGAAAAATTGTTCAAATGAAGTGCGATTTTTTTTTTTTTTTTTTTTCCCCTCCCTTAGTGATTAGTTTTCTTGTTGGCCATTTTGATTCGTGGTAGCTCAATTCAAAACCACTCCATAACTCATGAGGTTTCAGTCATCACGTTGTGTGCAAAGCACAGTGCGCTTGAAAATGCAGTTGAGTCTGACTTGTCAGACACTGAGGAGTCACCGAGACATTTTTGAAGAGGAAACCTGCAAAAAAAAAAAAAAAACCCAGACTCTAGTTTTGTTGATATTGCATACTAGGGCTATTTTTGGAATGATTCTCTTAAAATGTCAAAATGCTATACATTGTGCTTTTTAGGACATGGCTGCTCTGGCTTTACTGTATTACTTTTTTTTTTTTCCAGGAACGTGAAAAGAAACGTGAAGAGAAAAAGAAACAGATGGAAAAGCTGAAGGAGTGGAGTCGACCTCGAGACGATCTGGAATGTGATGACTTAAAGGTAAACATGGCAGAGAACATGAAGCTTGCAGAACATGTTAAAACACTGTAATACCCATTGATTTAAATAAAAGAATAGCCCACATATATCAAAAAGAAGAAATCATTGTTCCCATATTTAGTGTATGGTACATAATATGATTTAAACCACTTCTGGGGCAAATACCTAGCATATTTTGTAAACACTTTTTATGACAGTTTTGATCAGTGGTCGCGCTTATGTAACAACATTCTTGTTGCATCTGTGTAACAAAATTAGTCCTAATTGTGAAATGTTTTTAAATAGTATTCTTCAAAATATTTTTGTAACTAACCAGGCTTTATTTACAAAGATATAATTTAGGTTTGTGTTTGATTTAAGAAAGTTTGCTAGAAACTGACAATTCCTTAGATCTGTTCAGTCTTGAGAGGAACTTATGTGGTCAGCTGGTCTGAAATAAAACTGATGATAGATTTAGGTTTGGACAGGAAATGACTTGTTCTTATCTGCATAATTTGAATCAGGGCGTGCATGTGCTCCACTTCTGGTGCATATCCTTTGAAATGTTTTTTTTTAGAATTAATTTCTGCTGAAAGTAATGTATTTTTTGTAAACAACTTTCTAATTTTTCGCTGGTTAACTCAACACGGCTATATAGTCTGCCTTTAGGTATCAGTAACAGAAGTAAAAAGGGCAAATCTGTGTGGACTGCCATGATCTTTTTCAAGTTTAGTCCATATTGGTCCACGAGAATAGCAAAAGCCTGTAGTTTCCCATTCCTTAACAGCACTTAATGAACATCTGCAGGCAAGGTTATATAACACATCTACAGGCTGACAAGCGCTGCCATCCAGCAGATTAGTCTGTAGTGCTTTCATGTGTTTGAAAGTTAAAGAAATAATTTCTCAGTATACACTGAACATACAAAGGATTTTCATGTTTAGAGCATTCTTTGGCCTGAAAGTAAGGAAAAGATGTGTGATCTTCTACAGGAATGTGTTTATGTGTCAAAAAGGGCACGTCTTTAACTTACGGTAACATACATCATCTATAGGCAAATTCTACATGCATGCATGTTACAGATGATAGAATAGAGAGCTGGTTCAGTTCAATTGACAAGTCTGTAGGCAATATTTTTTTCTGCATGGCGAAGTACTCCTGGTCTTTTCTGCCATTATTTGTGCCGTTCCCTTCATCAGGTATTTATTTTTGTAGGAAGTTGGCATTTCTCACTGACTAGATAGCTTGTGTTCTATTTCTACTGTTGCAGCCTTTACCTGAGCTGAAGGAGATACGGTGTCGTGTGCCAACACACCTGTTTGGAGATGCTGTCTTGGTCTTGGAATATGTCACTGCCTTCAAGTGTCTTTGACTTCAAGCAATTCTTTCCAAAGGGATTCACATGGAGTGAGTTGGTGACACCTGATCTAGACAGACCAGTAGTGTGTGCTCAGAGGCGTGCCACATGCAGCTTTGTGTGTATAGAGGTGGACAGTGCACTTGAGATGAAGAGTATTGTATGTCCCATTTTCCATGGTCTAGGGGGACTAGTATTCAGTGTAAAATGATCGATTTCTTGAAAACAAATCTGATAACAATAACAGAAAAAAAAACACCTTAAAAAGCTACTCCCACAGATTAGTGATAAGTTAAAACAAACTGATGTTATGATGATAACGCATACATTCACATATATGTATGTTACAAAATGAAAAAGTGTCCAGCTGGGGTTCATTCATTTTGTTGTTATGCTTGTTCCCCATGAAATTCTTTGTCATTGAAAAGAGAAATGGGGAAATAAAAAAGATGGTCATTTCGTAATTGCTCAGTTCACACAGTAGCACATCTGCTGTGTGCATAGCCAGTTCACAGTTTCAACTGAAGTTTTGATTGGGAACATCTGTTTCCTTCGTTTGTTGCCACCATCTGGCCCAACCATAAATCATGATTTGTGCTGCCCTGATCCAAAAGAAGAAAAAAGTTAAGAGAAGTTTCACGTAGAATACATAGAAAATTAAATATATATATCGGTGTTAACCCGTTCACTGCTTGAAAATATTACATAACAAAGGTTGGCCCAGTGCCAGGGAAATCTAATGATTTGGGGGTAATAATTACAAAAAAAATTCTAGCTCAGAAACTACAAAAGATATAAAAATGAAATATATATGATTTTTGAAGGAAATTGAATGGAGATTTTGAATCTGGGCTTCTTTTGTTTTAATTTTGATCATAAAAATATTTAGGCATTTAGATTTGGATAGATTTTTTTGCACAATCAAAACATATGTATTTACCACTACAGCTTCACATCCAAAAAAGAACACAAAGCAAAAAAGTTGAAAATAAAGTTTGTATTGTCACACTACACCTGTAAATGAAAGTAAAACAGTCTAGAAGTCTATCCAGACGTTCACACCTCATGCAGACAGGTCAGTTCACAACCACCCCCCCCCCCCCCCCCCCCACCACGCCCCCTTGCTGGACTTCAACCCTCTCTTTCACTCCTCCTCTTCCCCTTTTCCTTTCCTGCTGCCCGTGTCACGCCGCGAGCAGGCCGCGCTCCCCTCTCGCGCTGACTAACATGCCGCTGGCCACTCGCACGCAGTGCAGAGTAGTACACACTAGGCTAGCTCGTTCGACGTTGGTAACCAGTCAGCTGAACACACTCTTGAGATCGCACAGCACGACTCAATAACTGACGAATATGGTCGGCAATTCCATCACTATCATCATCTCTACCTTCATGCTCGAGTGAGTCGCTGAATAAAAGATTATTATCTTTGTCAAAAATGATTAGCAGAGCCTGCTCAGCTGTGTAAGTACGTTGATTTGGTCGCTACGCTCGTCGAAGGTTGCGCTGCCATCTTGCAAGCGAGACAAAGCGCTGGCTGGTCATCCAGTCAGTGATGAGGAAAATGGTCTTTCCCCTCACGTGTGGTCATTTGCATATCATTTTAATACTGCAGACATATAAGGCTTACTATGCACACTCTATTTCAGTCCTTTGATAGGAATAGTAACGAATGAAAATTCAAGAAAAAATGCATGACGTCAGTGGACAGCCCATAGGCACTGGAAGTACATTTTTACTACGGTGTCAGCTGACGGCTTAAAGGCACTCAACGGGTTAATATACATTACGCTCAGTGTACGTCTGCCTTTTGGACTTCAAAATTTTGCTTGGAGGTTGTGTGGATGTTCAGCTTTACTTGAACTCCGCAGAAACCAGGCTGATTATCAGTCTTCCATGGCCAAGACACCACAGAGGTATGATCTTGAAGAGGGGCTTCGCTTCAAAAGGGAAATGAATGATGGTCTACACACAGAATGCAAAAGCCACTTGAGCTTTTCTCAAGGGGTAAATGCACTGTTCAGAGGGCCCATGCTATCATAATCATAGTGGCGTAGAGACTGACACAGAAATGAGAAGAAAAAAAACATAACTGCAGACCCCATGAAGTGAATATTTTTAAGTTAAAAAGAAGAGGGGAAAAAAAAAGAAGTTTTGAACTGCATAACTCATGCAGTCATAATTATAGTGTTGTAGAGGCTGACACAGTAATTGCAACAGACACTAAAAAGTGAATTTTTTTTTAAAAAAGTGTTGAAAAGAAGTGAAGAAAGTTAAGTGTTGGGTATTGCAAAGACTTTTTTTTTTTTAATATGGTTTGGGCTGTGATGCCACTTACAGAATTGTCTACACCTTTACATATTCCTCTTCTTTGTGTGAATATACTCTCTCAGATTTGATAAAGGGCTATCAGATCAGTGAATTGCATGGGGGCCAGGTGAACATAAAACATACCACATCAAAGTTCAGTTAGAAAAGAAAGAAAGAAAAACAATTTATTTGGAACGGAATGATGGGAAATCAACTGACTTACTCAAGTGTTGTGGGTCTGATGTTGTTGCAGAGGAGGTGGAGATGGCCCTGATGGAATCAGATCCCCAGGGCCCACTTTGCGACCTGCTGCAGATGTTGCTGTGTGCCCCTGTTCAACCTGCAGGAGGAGGAGGCTGAGGAGTACCAGGCCTTGGAGAAGGAACAGATGGATGATGAGGCAGAGAAAAAACCCACAGGTCTGAGGCAAAGCAGGAAAGATCATGCACCGCTTTGTGTCTTCTTTGTGCAGCATCATGTAATGGTGCACCTTATTCTCATATTTACCTGTCCAAACAAGTGTCATATTCTCATTTGGCATGGAACATTATCTTTTCATCAGGATCAAGAAAAATTTTTGGAAGAGCTGGGAGATAACTTCACCTCATTCCTGGTGATCACCCTTTGTGAGTTCACTCCATCAAATTATTTGAACTTGCTTAGTTTTCTTTTTTCCTTTAATGGAAGAAATTGCCTTTTCTGCTCTGTCTATAAACTTACTTTGTTTTTTTGTGTTTTTTTTTTCAGATACAATTGATTCCCACTAATGTTGTGGGAAGGGTCTTCTTTCCCAGTCGCAGAGCTTGAGAAATTCGTTATCTTCACTTATTTCTTGTAACTTTTTTCCTGCCTTTATTTAAGGGATAGTGGGGATAAACCTTTCACTTCTAGGTATAAAGAGCATCATGGAAGGTCATTAGTGGCCACTGACACCAAGTACTAGGCTTGAACTTTCAGTGACATTCTCATATGGGTGCAATGCCTTCCTGATCAGGTAAGCATGCTTCCCACCATCCTTTTCGATTTTTTGGCATTTGTTTGGACACTTAAGTATGAGAGAAAGGAATTTTTATGATTAAGAGCAGTTTTACAAAATACTTAGTGTCCAAACACTAAGATGCCGTTCCATCTCTCTCTGCTTTGTCGAGAAAAGGTGGAAAACTGAGCTAGTTTCAAATATGTTTTGATGAAGTGAACTTACAAAGGACGATCACTCATGCTGTCTAACTAGGATTGGAGGCAAGGTCAGCTCCCAGCTTTCTCAGTTTTATTTATTTTTTTAGGATCCTAAAGATAAGTCGATGCTTCACGTCAAGGGGGCATTGTTTGGACCGGTAAGTATTTCGTGAAGCTCCTTGTTATAATGAAATTCATTTTTTTCTCCTTTTTTTTTTTTTTTTTTTTTTAACCCCAGTTTGGTCTTTTTTTTGTCGTCTGTTGTTCAATAGGATAACTCAAATGAAGTATAGATCTTTGTCCAGTTTCACGAGGTTTAGAGGGTAAGTATCGACAAATGATCCAGATTTGTGGTCCATACATGCTATATAGATGAGATCCCTTGAGAAAAGTAAACGAAGAATATGAAGAGTAGAGAAGTTGTAAACTGTAACCATTACTCATCCATGCTGCAACCACTTCCCTCCCAGGCCAGACTGCTGTATACTGACTGGTCATATTTTCACACATTTCAGACTTGGATTACATGTGTACGTTCTCCTTTGGAAAAATCCACAGGTCAATGGATGTTTTTCCAGATATTGATCTTGCGACAATTTTCGGTCTGTAGATAAGGATTCCAAGAACCTTGGCTCTTTGTAGTTTTAAAGATATCAAATATTTCCCATGTGCGCCATTTTGTCAGAAATTTGTTAACTATCGTGGTCTGCATTGAATCTGATTTAAAAAAAAAAAAAAAAATTAGACATGTGATGAAGAGGCTCAAGGTTGCCCAGAACATGTCAGTACCTCATCAGGAAAAAAGACTTACTTGGAAATACAATCATAGGTTGTAAAGATGGGGGGGATGAGAATGGAAAAAAGAATAGTACAGTTAATCCCCAAAAGATCTGAGGAGATCAGAAAAGAAGCAAATTTGTGGTTGCTTTAGAAGTTAAGGGCAGTGCATACCACACTATTATGCCAGCGTTGGCACAGTGGATTGCTAAGCGAAGACATGATCCAGTTGTAGAATTGTTCAAGAACGCTCATTTGGTAGTTTTTAAATTTAGTTGCAATGGAATACCTATAATCTCTCATCTGGCCACCCCTTCTGTTCACCCAGACACAGGCCCTATCCTTTTCCTTTCCCCTCAATATTCCTTGAAATTGCCCCTGATGAAGATGATTAATCACCAGAATGGCTAACGTACTTTGCTCAGCCTGTTTCACTTAACTACAAATGTGCATATTTTCATTACGAACATGCTCTTTTTTTTTGGTGATGGTGCTGACATAACCTTGTACAGGTGCTTAAGTATTTTTATATAAATGATATTTTTTGGTCTTTGTAAGTGCATATGCTATTTCTGGCCTTAGTAGTATCCTACTGTTATCCTCCATGCTTTGACTAGTGGCAAGGAAAAATTAAACTGAAATTGTGAGTGAACTGTGTGTGTATTTGCAGGTGATGATGAACAGAATGAAGAGGAGGACTGTCTGTCCAATAATGAATTGATTCGGTCGGCCACCCTGTTCGCCCAGTTCTCGCAACTGACGTTTGGTAAGCTGGAACAGTTTGTGTGTGTACATACCTGTTTGAGTCCGTTTTCTTTTGTGAGACACAGTAAAAGAAGTGTTCATAATTATGTACTGTTACTAATAAATAGCGGTCATAAATTGAGCTTTCACATTTCTTTGAAGAGTACAAGTAGACTGAATTGGTATATAAATGTGCTGGTCCTGATGAAGCTGTGTACTGGTACAGGAATGCCTCTGAAGGACACCCTGTTGGACCAGTTCACTTTGACTGAAGTGCTGCGGTTACATCTCATGTCATCTGGAGCGCGTGCCAATAGCAAGAATGCTCGCTTTCGATACCAGCAAAGAGGGGGCTATTCTTCACTGGATGATCCAGGACTAGAGCTGAGAAAACAGGATCCAGGCCTGTTGAAGAAACTACAAGCTGGAATGTTTTTGATTTCAGCCCAGGTGAGAAAACACATGCAGGCATTACAACAAAGGCTTCCTTTTTGTTCACTTTTTAGGAAATTTTGAAATCAGTGTTGGAATTAGTGTTAAAAGTGCTTCTTTATACATAAAAATGCCATAAAGATTTTAGGATCTCATGCAGAGTTACGATGAATTTAGAACTGGGAGGGTGGCCAGAAAGTAATTTTATTATTGGGTACTTTTTTGTGTGTGTTCACTGGTAAAGATGGTGCTAACTGCACTTTAAGGAGACAGGATTTGTGTTTCTTTTGTGGACACTGTTTTTACGTAGAGATATGCTAGCAAAGATTTTAGATCCCATATGTATTCATTGTCATTGTCATTTTTTTTTTTCATGCAGATCCTGACTGGATTTTTTATAACCGTCTTTTCAGAGGAAATATTTTTGTTTTTAGTAAAGTATTAGTCAAGTCAAGTCAAGTCAAGTCAAGTAAACTTTATGATCTCAATTTGAGAAATTAATTTGTGGTCACACACATTCACAGCAAATAAACAATAATTTAGTCACATTACCCATTTTTCTCACATATGACATACATTCATATAGAGGAATTTGGATTTCAATTAAACATCTCCTCGGTTCATAAAATCAATGGACAGGGGAATAAAACTTTGTTTAATCTGACACTTCTGCATTTAACCGATCGATATCTTCGTCCTGACTGAAGAAGGTCATACTGATTTGCAAGAACGTGGGTCTGGTCACACGCAATCTTCTTCGCTTTACAAACAACACGGCACCTGTACAGCTCACTCAGACTTTTTTGTCTCTCACCAACGATTTTTCCTCCCACGTTCACCACTTTCTCAAGCACATTTCTACTCTTCAGTCAACCCACCATACCAACACATAAATGAGAAAGTTAAAAACAGATTCCAAGAAGCATGAATAAAATGTCCGAAGAATGTCAGTATTCACATGAAATGATCGCAGCTTGCGAAGACAATATAATCTGGTTTGACATTTTTTGTGGACATACTCAGCATGGGATTTAAAATTCAGCTTATTATCTATAAAAGTTCCTAAATATTTGTATGATTCAACACGTTCTACTTCAGCACCTTTGATAAAAAGGGTGTGGTACAGCTTTTGGATTCTTTCTAAAATCAATCAACATTTTTTTTCGTTTTTTGTTACATTCAGATCAAGATAGTTATGATCGCACCAGTCAACAAATCTTTGAACCTCCTTGAAGTAAACAGAATCAGAGTTGGAGAGATCCACAAGTGCTGAGTCATCTGAATATTTAATGTACAAAGTTGAATCACTTCCTGAACAATCATTTGTGTACAGAGTAAAAAGCACTGGTGATAAAACAGTACCCTGGGGTGCGCCAGTTGAAATGACTCTGGAAGACGAAACAACACTTTGATATCGAACAGACTGTGTCCTCTGTGTAAGAAAATCAATTATCCAAAGAATGAGCTTGTTACACACATTTATGTTAATGAGTTTCTTTGCCATCAGATGTGGTTGTATGGTGTTGAATGCTGATGAGAAATCAATAAAGAGAATGCGTACATATTGCCTACACCTGTGTACTGCAGATATGCACAATTTAAATGTGATTTGGCTGAGCATCATTCACAATTGCACATCGCTTGTTTGGTGATATTTATCCTTTTGAAAGTATTGTGATAGGATTGAAATTGAACCATAGCTGGCAATGCCTGTTTACAGATGACAAGTTACGCCTTGTGACAACACTTGTACAGCAGGTGATGACTTACGCAGCAGTACGAGACATCGTTGAAGAGACATATGATAAACTGCGTGTCAAAAAGTACGACTTGAAGCTGCTTCAATGGGCTGAGGTGCGCCGTATTCGGGAGGATCAGGCTCTCCAGTATGTACTGCTTTGTTTTTTTTTTTGTTTTTTTTTCAGGTTCTTTTACATTTTTTTTAAAAAACTATATTTCAGGGACTAGCCTTTAAACAAGGAACGGGTTCCATCTTATTGATATGTTAAAATTGGTAATGACATTATGTGCTTATTAGCTACAATATCCATTTTGAAGCATATATGAGATGCTTTTTTTTCACACTGTATCTGTATGTTTGGTGTCATTTTGTACCATGTTCAGACTTTACTATATTTCAGCCATCAACAAAAACTCTTTTGTCTGCAAGGCTATGCAACTATGCATTCTGGGCTGTAGCTACATAACCTTCAGTTGGTAGAATAAGAAATTCTGATGAATAATTGTGAAGCAGCACTCTGAACCAAGTGACATGTCCAATCCACATTTCTGACTTGCCAAACGTGGGTTATTGTTCTAAAGAAGACATGCCCATTCAGGCTCCCCACTCTTCAACTGCTGTAGTCAAGTAGGCAGATGACAGTGTATGCTGTGTTGTACATGTTCATTGTTGTGATGATAGTTGGTATTGAAACTTCAAGGAATCGTTTGCATGAGTCCTATAAATAAAGTTTTGAAAAAGACAATCCACAGACAAAGGCATGAAGAAAGCCAGGACTGGTTTGCTGACTTTCCTGTTGTGCTACCAAGAGACGTATTATGTGCCTCATTGCTTCAAGGAGAAGGAAGCAGTTTGCACACTGAACACTGTGCAAGTATGATTTTACAATTCTGAAATGGCAGTGGCAGCATTTACTACTGAACATGTTGACATGGAGAACATACTATCTAGCGAACAGTTTGCTGAAAGGAAATACGTACACTAAATTCAGACAAAGAAAATAACATGTGTTTTTTGCAAATGACATTAACACAACTAATAGTGACCATGTTCATTTATATCTGTCACCATTTAGTTTATACCAGATTAGCTTTGGGTGATGTTCAGTGTCAGTCACAAAGTTAGCACAGTGCCATAGTATTCTTTTGTCTATTTTAAACGTGCTTGCCCCAGACTACACATTTGCTATAATACTACTTATTTTCCCCAGCAGTCTATTTAAAATAGAGGGTTAAGGGGTTGGTAGGTCAGCATGTCAGACTGAACGCTTACAACCAGTTTATTTGCTGTGGGCAAATTTTTTGGCAGACACAGTACACACTGCTGCTGTATCCCCGAGGGAAGGGGGAGGGAGGAGATTTTGTGGCTCCCACAGTAGCACTCCTCGTTTCTGGCCCCACCAATACTTTAAAGCATTGACCTGTGGCATCACAGACTCATCCCTCCCTATCCCACCAACAGTTTATTGCACTTGTATACCCTTGCCTGAAGATGACTCTTGCCTACTGTCAGGCTTGGCGTGTTGTCAGGAACAGTGTTTTGCAGCTGCAGAACCATGGTGGACACTTGTTCACCAGTGAGCAATTCACTTGACCTGGGCGCTCAGTCTCCCTCATCAGTGCACTCATCCTCTTGGCAGCAGGCTGTATATTCAACTAAGATGGGCCAAGACACTATCATGAACCTGGCCCCAAGGAGTAATCAGCAACGTGGCCCTCAGCAGACAGTTTTCCTGGAGGGAAACTTGTGGCTATTCATGCCATTCTTCAGAAAGTGGATTTGCCATGTTCACAGGGAAGTTCCGCCTGAGGATGAACTCTTTGGCCCTGCTCCAGGATCCTGTGGTTCTTCCAGCCCCTCCACAGGGCCCATAAGTCATTTCAAGGAAGGACTCTGCAGCCTCCCCCCCACCCTCCCCCCCTGGACAGTCTCTAATCAGGCCACTGCAGGAAATGATGGGATAGGTTTTTGTCCTCTTCATTACATCAGGATATTGCCACATTTGGTCTTAATTTTGATTTATACGAGGATTGTCCAAAAGTTCTTTCCTCTCCAGTTAATACTTCTCTTGAGTCAGAACTTTGCTGAAAAAATTGGCACAAATAGCTGGTTACTCATCCCAGATGACCATGGACTCCATATGTCCTCTCACTCATTAATTAAGAGGCTTGAGGTTCTGCAAAATGCACTCATTCATGGATCCCCCCATTGGGAAAAGGCTGTCGCTTGCTCTCAGATGCTGTTCTTCTATCCTCCCTCCAGGGAGGGACACTGGATCTTTCTAAAGGATTCCTCTAAGATGGGAGTCTGGTTCTATGTGGAAGACCACTTGGCGTTCAGAGACTCAGCTGTCTTCCAAGGGGAACATCAGTTAAACAAAAAGCAAACATACAAAGAGAAGAATGCAATGAAAATATAGGCGAATTGTGATTTACATAGTTATAAATCAAGCTTTGACAGCTGAGTGTAACGACTTAGTATTGACAGGGGGTATCTGTGTTAGCTGTTTATGTGAAGAGAGTGCAGTTTTTGTAATTGTATGAATAAACAATATAAAAGTTCTGAGCACAGTCTTGTCTGTGAGTGCAAGCATGCAGTATCTTTTGCGTGTGTGTATGTGTCTTCATACTGAACTGGAAAATACTTATGTCTACAGTTACTGCTTATTGTAGAAAAACAATCTTCACATTGTCATTTCTAACTGACGCATTTAAGTTATAAATCCTTTCAGATGCAACAATCATTGATACATCTTGCCTTGTTTATACACTGTGCATATCTTTTCAAACGCAGGCATCAGTAAGGCCTCATGCCTTATTTAGTTACACAAGTTTTCAGTTTTCTTGTTTTATCTATTTCAGATACAAGCGTCAAATGGAAGAGAAGATGAAGGAACGAGAGTACAGACTGAAAGAGTTGGCCAGAGCCGAACAAACCAAGTGAGTTTTAAGATTTTATGTTGTCTCACACACTTTGTTCTCACCTGTTTCATACTCTTACTTCGCTTTTACCCAGAGAAATTGTGTTACAGTTCATATGCCAGCAATTCGCTGGGTGCTGTCTCAGTTGGATCCTCATGAAGCCACTTTCTAGAAAACCCCACACTGCTAATGCTGAAGTTCCTTTTTTGGATCCAGTTTATGCATGACAGACTGCTAGATGCCCAAATCGCATTTGCTGAATTGTGGCACTACACACAGGTAGTGTCTTCCTTGATCACTTTCCTTTCAGTGGCAACTTACTCATTTCATGACAGAAAACATAGATTAAACATTACACACAGGAAAACCTGGATTGGAAATTACAGTGGTTATGGAAAAGAAGAGATGAAAAATGAAAAAAAAAAAAGGGGGGGGGGGGGGAGGGCAAAGAGACATCAAGACCATGAGGACAGGGTGCAGACCACATAATCTAAATGCAGTTTATTTAGGCAAGCCATAAATCTAAACGTATTTTCAGTCAAGTATGTGTGGCTGATCACCCTATGTTGTGTCACTGTCATGAAAGATGTCACCAAAGACTGAGTATATGCATGCTAAATACTATAACTAAGATATTCATGCATATTATGCGGATTAGTGTGACGAATGAAAAGTTAAAGCTTGCCTAAAGTGTTCTGCAACAGCTGTATACAGTGGCACCCGAGGAATGCTTTACACAGGGTCACTGGAAATGCCTGTCTTTGTACACTTTCTCAAGTAAGTGCAGTTTGTGTGTTCATGCTTTCTTCTCTTAAATGGATTTTACACACCCTGTATTACAGGTGCATGTGTTCATCATGCATCTGCTGTGTAAACAATGTATATTACTGTACAGGTATATCTCAGTGTCAGTAAAGGTGTGACAAACAAAAAACAACTTGAAACTACTGTCCACATACAATGTTTTAGTCATTATAATCTCAAAAGCATTTTAAGCTGTCCAGGGATACTTCACGGAAAGTGCACTTCTGGGTCAAATCCAATGGTATCAGCTGGTTAATCTTGACAAACATCTCTTTTTCTGACGCTGGTGTCCACAATGGAACAAGTACACAATTTATCGCCACAGTGTGATTTGGGTATCTGTTTCTGAGGCAGTTTGAAAGAAAGGCTGAGTAAAAGCAGAAAGAAATGATCCAAACGCTTGCAGTTTTCAGGCAGTGCTTGGTGGGGGTAGTCTGAGAGTATGATGTCATATTGGTTAACAGTCGGTATGTATAATATAGGACGCCATGCCCACTGGAATATAGTGAGTGACATATCATCTTTAGCATCACTATCCTCACAAAATGTGCCATTCCTTTTCTTTTCATCCTAACTTCTTTATGTGACTCAGACCTGCCATTTCATTTTTAAATTTTTCAACTCCCAAATGAATTGCATTGAATAGTTCAGAGAAGCTGGCAAAACCACATTAATTGGGTACATGTATACAGCTGAGACACAGCAAAAATGTAAAATACACCAGTAAATTTTTTGAATGCAACTCATTCCTGGGTCAGAGTTATTTGTTCCCTACAAACAGTCAGACCTA
This sequence comes from Conus betulinus, assembly GCA_016801955.1. Taxonomy (NCBI): domain Eukaryota; kingdom Metazoa; phylum Mollusca; class Gastropoda; order Neogastropoda; family Conidae; genus Conus; species Conus betulinus. The sequence goes on along the minus strand of JADBJO010000222.1, from coordinate 795,084 downwards.
TGAACAGGACTTAAAAAAATGAAAAAACGCAGAACACTTACACATTCCTTATTTTTAACTTAAATGTTCCATTAATTCATCTCATATCTGAGCCTTATTATAGTCAGTTACACCCGTACACCATGCACTCACACATAATCAAAGAAATCTGAAGCACACAGTTTGATAATTGGATCTTTTTTGATTGACAGGCAAGCGAAAGAACAGGGACAGGAGCTACCAGAACTGCCTCCGCTGGACGATCCCCCAGAAAGTCCGGAGCAGAAGCAGCGGCGAGAAGAAAAGGAGAAGCATGACGAGGCCAAAAAGAGAGCAGACTATGCTAAACGAGAACTGGAGGCCTTGGGCAGGTGATTGTGGATCTGCAGCGCACCAATGCTTTGTACCCCTTGGGGTGACCGGAACTACAGGCGCTACTGGCTGTTCTCCTCCCTGCCTGCCGTCATGGTGGAAGACAACGAACTGTTCCTGTTCTCCTCAGCTGCCCACGTCTTGGTGGATGAGGACCAGGAAATGCCGGAGCTGGTCCGGCAAGAGGACCACAACACTAGCAGTGACAAGGAGAATGAGTTGAACCGAGTTGAGGGGCAGGATGCAACCAAGGTGATGAACATTGTCAAGAATGGTGACTCCATGGTTGTCAGTGATGGTGAGGAGGAGGCTGATCCCACATTAAAAGAGAAACTCATTGTTTGTGATACAGACTCGGATAAACTGGCGTCAGAACCAAAAGAGAAAGACACCAGTGTATGCAAAGACACCTACCCAGACAGACTTTCCTCTGAACAAGATCAGCCTGCTGTGTCCAATGATGCAGACGCAAAGGAAGAAGTGTCTCAGGCACATGACAGAAAACGTAACAGTATAGAAGAAATGGCTAAATTAGAAAGGATAGAGACAGGCAGATCTACTCCAGACCTGGAGCTGCCCAGACTGGACAGTTCTCCGTTAGAACACTTACTGCAGCAGCAGCAGCCCAAGTGGTATGTGATAGACTCAAGGGTGTGTCTGCAGAACCTGCTGGCTGCCCTCAACATGAGGGGCTTCAGAGAAAGTGCCTTGCACAGCATGCTGCAAGACTTCACCCCTTACCTTAACCTCACCATTGATGCATGTCCCTTAAACACCCTGTGCCCGGCGCCCAAGGTTCAGGAGGATGAGGTGCCCAAATCACAAATCCAGACAAGGGCCAGTGCCCCCAGCAGGGTAGAGGGCATCACGCAGAGCGACTCGGCCAGCGAAGCCATCGAGCTGACTCTACGAGATGCGCTGTTGGATCTGGAAGAGCGCATCTTTGTTGGAAGTCTTGGGGTGATAAAGGTGAGGAGTGAGAAGGTTGATGTGTTTGTGGGAGAGTGTGCGTGATTGTTGCAAGAATGTGAGAGGTGTATGATACAACAAAATGACTAAAATTTAAGGTTAGAATAAGTAGAATGTAAAAGTGTTTAACCTCAGAGGTTCAGTCGCACCAAATTGTAGAGGCCTAAGCATGCTGGTGGATGTATTACTGCCATTTAAGCCAGGTAAGTTCCTAAGTTCTGTTCATAGATTATGGTGGCAGTCCTGTACCCTCACACCATTCAAGTCATTTGGTTCTTGTCCTTGCCCTGTGCACGGCCAAATTCAATTGTAAGTAAGTAAGAAAAGTTGACCATGTCATACAAATTCATTGTTAATTTTTTGTTAAGCATATGTGTCTCTGCATGCTGTGTGTTTGAAAACTGTGTGTGTATATAGTGCCAGAGGTAGTAAACTGGTTGTGCGGAGGTGGTGGTGGGGGGTTCAGGGAGGAATCAGTGGTAGGGTGTGAATCAAGGAGGGGAACTGAATAAATGTAGAGTTTTTAAAATTTGTAGTTTGAGCCCCTTTTTGTCGATTTTTTTTGTTGTTTGTTTTGTGTGCGCATGTTTTTTTTTGTTTTGCTCTGGTAGAGGCCTTGAGCTCCTTAGTTATTCAAGAGGTATGTGATATAAATCTTTATTACTGTTATTATTATTATACATATTTCATGGTTGAAAGTTAGAGAAGCACATGACTTTTTAAGGTCAGCATTAAGTCAGACTAATTCAGTGGCCACTTTTTAAGACAGTGACAGTTGCTGATAACTAAGCTCAGTTGGCCCCCTCCTATCAGAAAACATCGAAGCAGTATCTTAGTTGGCCAGCAAACCATAATCAAAAACTACTTTACGTGGTTTATCAAAGTCATCATTTGCCTGTCTGAATACATCCATAGACTGACTGCAAGAAGAATCTTTCATCAAACCAGATTTCTCAAAGCTGTGATATAACATAATGAGGAAAAACTAGAGACCAAGAGAATCCTTGTAATTGAAGGCATAGAGACATAAACAATGATGAGTATTAGAGAAATTTTATCAATTAATTTTTCATGTTCATTAGTAATTGTGTACCATAGTGCATCAGTCGAGTGTCTCATGTCACAGTGATTATCATTACTATGATTCTGTTTTACTGGCTCATGAGAGAAATTTTTTATCTGGGTTAACAATAATACAAGGAGAAGAATAAACATTGGAGGAATTCTTGAGTTGCAGGGTCACCTGTAGGTGATAATTTATTAAGATATGGGATTATGTTATTTTACTTGTAGATTCAAGTTTTACAGGTGTTAATGCCTGTGTCAGCAGTGGTGACAGGTCAATATGAACTCTGTGAGGTGTGTACCACCAGGTGAAGGACAGGATGTTGTGGAGAGCAGCCCTGGAGAATGGAGGCTACAGCCCTCAGACAGATGAGGCGCCCTTTGCCCTAATACAGAGCCCCAAGAAAGACAAGTAGGTCTTTGGTATAAACAGAGTGAATGCTTCACATTTGCCTTGACATCATTTACTCCAAGCTTCTGTTTGAGTTAAAGCTGTAGTGAAAGAAATGGAATTAAAATTTTCATTTTCTTTCTTTTGTTTCTCTTTTTTTTCCCCCTTTCTCTTTTTTCTCTTTTTTGTTGTTGGTTTGGATTGACATATTCTTCTACATTTGATTTACATGTGTATGTGCGTACGTGCATGTGCGCCAGGGAATGCCAAGGCTTTCATAGTGAGCCCTCACAATTTATCAAGTTTATGTAAAGATTTTTGTGTGCATCATCTTTCTTCTATTCCCAAAGCCCAGTACTGACTAAGGTTAGGAATTGTCAGGAACATGTATAATTATGCATGCACAATTATCTCTATGAACATATCTTGAATATGGATTTGTTTTGATGCAGAAAGGAGGGTGCAATTGTACATGTGCCTGAGGACCAGTGGCTAGAGACTTGGCCCATGCCTTGGTGCAGATAGCTAGAGGGGTGGAGATGCGCTTCATGAAGTCACCCTTAGGTAAGAGACATGCCTAACAGACATTGTATAGCCAATGTATCCGTTTGCATGCTTAGCATTTAGCACATCCCATTGCCTTTGCCATCTTTGACTTGTGCTATCTTTAACTTGTGCTTTAAGTAAAGAGAAGGTATGTGATATGAAGACTTTATCATGTGTGTAATAATAGTTTAGCATATATTTATCATGTGCCTAATGATGTTTTTATGATGTATAGTCAGTGTGTGTTCAGGTGCTGACATAAACCTATGTGTATGCAGCAGTATAATCCTTGCACTTCACCCACAACACAATGATGGTCATTGGCTCATTGGAGCCAACAGACTGAGCGAGGTTCATGCTTTCTTCAGGGACCCACTGTTCTTGAAGTGGCAAGAGGATAGCTCGGTCACATTCTTGATGTGCACTTCATTTCTGGTCAAGATCGCGAGGCCTGAAGCGCAGTCACTAACAGTAACTGTGCCTTTGCAGGCTCCAGTATTGCCCAGTCTCGGGGCCCCAGACGATCAAAGATGGAGCAGGTTCACTGTTCTGTCAGAACACTGAAGACTTATCCACAGAGGATAGTTGGACTCTTCCTCCACTCTTTATGGCATGGCAAGCAGAGTGCCTCAGTTACACCCCAGAAGATAAGCTCAAGGCTTAGGCAGGTTACTCTGTAGGCTTAAGTCTATGGCCAGAAACTGTATCTCCATAGAGTGGATACCAGGACACGTGAAGTCCAGGCTCTTTCTGTCAGTTGTGCCTTCTGGTGAAGTGTCGCAATCCTCGACATCTGTCAGGCAGCAGGTTGGAGATCACAGACTAGTTTTGACAGTTTTTACTTGTATGACATGACTGAAGGCATGGAAGCCCTGGATTGTCAGGGGAATGCGGTGGGTTATTCAGACGGTTACACATCCACACTGATTTTACCCCCATAACGCACACCCACCCCCCCCAAATGATAATAATCTTGAAGTGCCATTGCTTTTGCTTGTGAGTTTGTCATATGTTTGGACATTATTTGATCTTGTATGGAAAAAGTATTTTTCTCACAAGATGTTGGGTACTTAAGTTTGTGTAAAGCGCTGGTGCCATCATTACTCACTTTTTGGGTCTTCTTCTTTTCCTGATCCTTACAGTGCTTTCTTTTTTCTTGGTTTCGCTCTCTTATTTTCTGTTTAAGCTTTTGAAGGAGAGCAGGGACTCTGCATTACACCTCCAGACTCGTAAAGGAATCCTGTTTAAGGCCTTTTGGCCCTCTGGTGCGGAGTTCTTAGGTGGGGGACTGTACTGAGACATTCTCGTGTGAATAAAAGGAGGGGGAAAAACATTGTCTCAGCTGAACATGCTCCCACACTGTTTTTCTTTGTTTGTTTTTTTTTTTTTACCCCAGTTTTCAGCCATTTGTTTGGACAGGTAAGTATGAAAAAAGTGAATGTTACATCTGAATGTAATTTTATGATATGCCTGTCCATACTAAGGGTGATCACTCTGTTGTGAAATTAAAGGGTGATCATTCTGGCTGGCTCTGTTGGGAACTGAGGCAAAGTTAGCTTTGTGCTCTCCCAGTTTCTTTTTTGGGGGGGTGGAGAGGGGTGTGTGGACCCTGATATTAAGGCAAGTTTCAGCGCCCAGTGGGAATGATGTATAGCGTAAAACTACTTTTAGGTATTAAAGTTGTTTTCAATCCTTGGTTTGTTTTTTTCTCTCTGAGAAAGGTGTTTTCCCCCATTTCAACCTTAAAGCTTGGTTTTACCACTGGTTTAGTATGGTAGTAATATCAGCAGTTTTGTTGTAGACGTCTCTGTCTTTCATCATTTTGACTATGGTGGGTGCTTTTGTAAGGTGCGTTGAAGCACTGTAAAGATCCTCTTGATCCAGATGACCTGTAAAGTCTTTTTTCCCCCAGGAACATGTTTCTTTTTATTTCTGCTAAATTTAATCTTATCTTGTGACGATTTTTAGAGACCTGACCAAGAGGTTCTACAGGAGGGTTAAGAATAGATGGCATGGATAAACAAAGAGAAATTTGTTGCAGGAGACACTGGAGAAGATGGAAAAAAGAAGAGTTCAAAAGAAAGACAAACACGGTAAGTAACACTTTTTAATATCTTGTTTAAGTGGGTGTTTGTGAAAATTGAATGGAAAGTGTGGTCTGTTATGTTGATGGCTTTTAGATGCAGTAGACTCGAGGTGGGGGATAGATGTTTCCAGACAGCAACCCCTCCCTTTTCAAACTGACTTTTACTGTCGGGGTCTCTCCCTCTTTCTTGATATTTCCAATATAGATATAGTCGTGGTAATTCCATTATGTTTGCCAGTGTTATTCATCACTTTGAAAAGGGGATTATTGAATTATGGCCTTTTGAGTGTGTTCTGCTGGCTCTGTCTAAGGAGGTGTACTGTTTGCTTTGTGATGTCTGTTGGACATGCCGCAGTATGAGGTTTCTTTGTGCTGTCTGGCCATTGACTTGAGGAACAAGACTGAATTGGAATGCCCTCTGTTTGAACTGGACAGTGACTGGCAGGTCACAATCTCTAGTTTGATGTACCTGAGATTTAGATGTGGGAGCTTTTCCCTTTACCATCTCCATTTGGGTCATTTTGGCACCTGTCCAGTCTGGTAAATCAAAAAAAAAGAGAATTTGCGTTTTTAAAATTTCTTTTTGAAATATTTACTTGACTAGACGTTATTGTTACCCCCCCCCCATCCCAGGAGACAAGATAAAAGATATGAAAATTGAATAGTAGCTGACTAGTGAACAGTTACTCTATGAGAATTATGCCAGATCATGAGTTTCTAGAGTGGATTTTTTCTTCACAGCCTGATGTTAGTGTGCACACAAGTAGGACAGTAGTATCTGTCCAGTTAGCTATTTCTAAAATTTACCGTAATAATGTATGGACAGTTTTGAAGAAAAGATTGGTACATTGAATGGAGCAAACAAAAAGGGAGAAAGACGAGCTAGCGACCTGTGACTGATTTTGATCATGTAATTGCAGACACACCAGACAAGGAGACACGGAGGCGGGTGTTTTGAGAGGTGGGAGGAGTCGCTCCTTGGAAGCAGCAGCCTGTCAACACAGGTGTTTCTGCACCTGGCCTCGCTGGACAAGAGCATCACCTGGGACCGCTCTGCCCTTATGGCGCGTTGCCGAATCTGTCGCCGCAAGGCTGACCCCGAGAAAGATGCTGCTGTGTGACAAATGTGATCGGGGTCATCATATGTATTGTCTGACTCCTCCAATGACGGTCAGTGGTAGTGACCTTTGGCTGAGTAGAATGTTGTGCGGGTTATTGTGTGTGATCATATGTTTGACTCTGCACATGATGATCACTGCTGGTAGTGTCTGACGGTGTAGAGCAGTGTGGGTGTGACAGGGGCTGTCAGATGTACTGACTCCACCCATGGCAGTCGAGCAGTGAAGTCTGGATGTGTTGAGTTTGGAGAAATTGATTAGTGTTCATGATCTGTTCATGTAGTGGGATGCGATTATAACGCGGAGTATGTATGTGGTAAGTGTGATTAGGGCCCTCGGTATGCTATTTGACTTGCCCATAGTTAACTGATAATGGTGTCTGGCTCTGGCTCTGGCTCTGGCTCTGTCTCTCATTGGGGAGCTGCAGTAGTGGCTGTGGAGCACAGTTCCTGGATGGTGTTAATACACTTCTGTCCAAAGTTAAATTTCTTCATTGTGGCCCATAGTGCCCTTAGACGCCTTGCTGAAGTCTGAATCATGGTAGAACTTTCTTTGGTTCTGTAAATGTTTTTCACAAAGGGTACATAGATTAAAATCAGTTGCTGTCTTTGTTCTGAATAACGCTTACTTTAAAAGCTTTCTTTGCAATGTTGTGTCGGGTCTTGTCGGTGTCCTCACTCTGTTGTTTGATCCAGCTTTTCTTTGTGTTCTTAATTTCTACACAGATTCTTTTGTTTATAGCACTGTATTTCTCCCCCTCAGTCTTCTTAACTGGTTTTAATTAAGTTCCTTCTGGTGTTGCACGTTTCCAAGATCCTTGCATCTTATCAAAAGTGTGCAAGCTGTATTCACTGATGCTTACCAGATGACCTGTAAACCTGTGTAGCGCTGGTTTTTGACAGACCCTTGTGTCGCGTGCTTGACTTTGGACATTTTTATGGTGAGGTGTAGTTGACAGCTGAAAAACAATTTGTCAGTACACACCACCACTATTGGGAATGTTTGCGAGTTTGCAGTGCCTAATCATGGCAGTTGATCAAATGCTCCAGCCTTTGCACCTGTTCAGCTACAGCTTAGTGTTGCTGGAAAAAGTCAGTGGTTTCCTTCACCCATGTTTCAGTCAATTTCCCAGAGTGTTTTATAACTGTGCAGAGCTTCAGATTGTTGTAAACATTCTTTCATTGACACATGATCCTGGGACCAGATGCACCCTGTATCAGACCATTGTAAGTTTCTTAATGGAAGTGTATTGCATTGCAGGGGTGGGAGGCCTTCCGTATTGATATGGATCCGTATAGCAAATTTTTCCTTTTTTTTTTCTTGTGCACGTTCCGTGTTCGATTCAGGTTTTTGCGCCACTCGTATTTGAAATCCGCCTCTTGTTTTCAATGTGTGAAGACCATATCGTCATGCTTTATATTTGTCAAAAATGGAGTTGATTAACTATGAAGCAGGGGCATAGAAGATCAACATTGACCTGAAAGAAAACAAGTGGAGATTTGGTTGAGATTGACAAATTGAATCGTCCGTTGTGAAAATGGCTGCAGAAAACAAATTAAATGGGTGTTGCTTGGTGTATACCCCAACCACTTTGTGATTTGTCTCCCAGAACAGTCAGCCAATAAAATGGAAAGCCACTCCCACAGACAGAAGAAGCTTATTTGCAAAGAAGTTTTAAAAAAAAAACTAAGGAACAGACAACAATCGATATAATCAGTTGATTTTCATTTCGAAGACTTGTCTCTCTGCTGTTATTGATTTCCAATTTCAGGACTTAACCCACTGCAGCTTCTAGTTTTCAAGACTTGCCCCTCTGCTAACACTGATTTGCATTTTAAAGACTGATCTTGCTGCAGTCACAGACTTCTGTTTCCAAGACTCACCCAATGTAGGTTTAAGAAAAAAAAAAAAAAAACTGATCCCACTGATTTCTGTTTCCAAGGATCACCCCACTGTAGTCATTGAAAAGGTGACCCCACTGCTGTCACTGACTTCTGTTACCATGATTCACCTCATTGCAGCCACTCACTAATTTCCAGTTCCATATTCACCATGCTACTTTAGCTGATAGACATTTTTCAAGATTGCTCATTGCAGCCACTGATTTTCTTCTCAAGATGTGTTCAGTAGGGTTACCGATTTATTGCTTCCAGGTTCATCCACTCGTACCATTGACTTTCATTTTTCAGATGCCCCAGTGCCCACCATCCACTAATTTCTATTATAAGATTTGGCCCACTGCATCTTTTGATTTTGCTCAGTGTTTGTTCGAATCCAGTGCTAGTGCAGACATTGGCACTGTGCTGAATTTAAGCCTTGTAAGACCTTAAAACACACACACACACACACATACACACCACCAGGAATTCTCATTCTTGAACTTATAAATTAAGTGATTGGAAGTTAATTATCAACTTTGTTTTTAAGGAGAGGCCACAAAAGTGTCTTGACAAATTTTCTTCAGCATAGTAAGTTTATTTGGCAGTAGTGAGAATTTGCATTACTTGTTAATGAACAGTCACAGGTCATTTCACCATGCCTCTGAAAAAACAAAGCTGATTCAAATGGTACTGGCTTTTTTCAAACAAAAGCACAGTTAAGTGTATATTTCTTAATTCTTAGTTCTGTAGGTCAAGTTATTCAATTATGTGTGCCTTAATATGGGTTAAATGTCTTGTTTGATTCAGCATAGGCAGTGACGTCAGTTGGCAAAAACTGCATTAAGGTACCCATGTTACTTTCAATTTTTGCAGTTAGATACAGCTGTAAATAAGTTTGATCCTTTTTATTTCGAAGAGAACACCATGAAAAAAAATCAAGCTGTGATCATATTTTTCATTTTAATTCAGACTGAACGGCACTATATTGCTGGTTTAGATTCTGAAAGGTTGAATTCACCATATACAAATTGATGCTCAGACTGTCTTTATTGCTGGGTTTTGTTAAATATTGTTATCCTAAATATGATTTTTAAGGATCTTTGGTGAATGTAAGTATGTGCATGAAGGCTGAACCAGTTGTCTTTCCAAGTGTCTGTCGTGCTTCGAAGATGACTTGAAAAACTTTTCAAGCAATAATTTCAATGGAAAAGGGAATGCTGCCAGAGGACCTAAAAGACAATGCATTGTCTGTCCAGAGTGTTGACAAAAAAAAAAAAGAAGAAAGAAAAGAAAAGAAGAGACCAAGAAAAAAAAAAATCTCACTGATCATAATTATAGTCTTTAACCCATGCATAGTTTTGTAATCTCAGGGCAGAAGTTCAAGATACATGTTCTAGCTACAGCAGGTGTCCTCCTCTCTCTCATGCAGGATATTTGAATGTTTTGTGGTGATAAAGGACAAAAGACAGGGCTACAATTTTGTAAAAATAAATGCTTTGAAGAAGTTGATATAGGGCCAAGATTTTTCCCAAACATGAACTTAATATGTAAAATTCGAGAGCAGTTGGAAGAAAGAGAATTTGCCATCTCCAGCTGGCATACTGTTGTTAGGGCCATCTTTCCTTCCTTTTGCCATTCAAGCTTGTGTGTTGCTAACCGTTATGAAGCAAGTTTCTGTCTTTGCCAATTGCTTGGAGAGTTGCTTTCATCCCCCACTCCTTTCACTGTTTGCATGTCTGCAGAAACACAATTGGCCCCACAGCTTCACGGCAGGGGTCCGCTGTGTGGCATCAGTTGCCATGGGAACTACTGATTTAGACCAGATTGAAAGAGGTTCTATTTTTGTTGGGCTAGGAGCTGTTATAGTGTTCATATCCTTGGTGAGAGGTCTTTGATGATGATTTTTTTTTTTGCAGCTTCCTTGGGAGTTTTGTAGCCACCTATGGCAGGCTTTTGTTTTGTAACTGACTCTCCATATCACAACATTTTGTGTGTGTATTTCTGTGGTATTCCCTGCATAGAGTAATGCATCAACAGAGTGGAGATGCTATTTGAATAAAGAAAAAATGCTATATGAATGCCAGTCAGTGCACACTTGTTGTCAGGCCCACAGTTAGTGCTGTACCTTGAGCCTTTTTCTCAACCTTTCAGTGGACAGTATAATGAGGTCTGATTGTCACATTTTGCAGTATTTAATTCACTGTGGATTGCATTCAAGGACAGAACGGTTTAGGGTTGTCTCTTCCTGACGACATAGATTAGTGTATCTCTTCCTGCCTGTCCAAAAGAAATCAGTTGATCTTGTATCAGCCATCCACTTGCGTCACTGTGGTTACCTGTATTTTTACATACAATTGGCAGATTAGGATTCTCTCCTAATAATGTTCACATCTTAAAATTTTTCTCTGGTCCTGTCGAGGGGTTCAGCTTAGCTAGAGTCAGGGATTCTGATATTGCCTATCAGTTTTGATTCTGTGTTAGGGACTTTTATATTGTTTATCAGTTTTGATTCTGTGGCACAACAGTACTTTAACAGCTGGGATCCTCTTCTTTCTCCTCACAGCTAGGATACTCTCCCATCTCCTCAGACCAGTCTGTTTTTTTTTTTTCTGTTTTTTTTTAATAGTTTTTTTGCAGACGCCAACATTTCCAGATGGTTCCACAGCTATGTAGGAATTCAAATAACAAGTGGTCAGTCAGTGCATACTTGATGTCGTCTTTTAACCACAATTCTTTTTTAAATTGTAGAGTCATGTTTCCTGATTTTCATGGGATTCGTGAGTCTTGATATGGCCAGTGCGGTTGGCTGGACTGTAAATAACATTTCTTATCCAAACTGAAGAAACACCACCCCATATCATGAGAACAGAGACAGGAGTCTCTACCATTCTACACGTACACCCCAACGTTCCATCTTTTTGTTTGCATGAAGAGAGCTATGAGAAGAGCTGTCAAAACGCATGAGCGAGCTTCCCGTCTTCTCTTTTTGAAAATGACTTATCTCTTCTCTCCTTTCAATTTTAAAATGAGGCTATTTAACAAAGAATATCAACAAAGATATATTTTAGTTGGTGAAACCTCTGCAGCTGCTGACCCCACTGGTCTCTTATCAGCTGTGCAGTTCTGCATGTTCTGATTTGGAAGGCATGTGTTGAGGCACCTACATTATCAGATGATCTCACAGACAAACTCCATCCAACGCAATGTTCACTTTGGAGAGGCTTCTTACAACACCTTGGAGGAGGTCAGGGATACCCACCTGCCTCACTCTCAAGGTGTTCTTTCCTGTAAAGCTTCCTGTTCTGCCGTGTACCTGTAAGTCTCATTTTGGAGCTCTTTCTCGGGGCAGTTCAGACCTGAGGGCCTCCAGCGTCACTTGGCGTCCCTGCTCCAGACAGATTAGATGACCGATAAGAAAGTTTGTGAGTGTAAACCTGTGAAAAATGGTCTGTATGGGACCTATCTCTGGTTAAGTCTAAATGGTTGCATTAATGGCTACACACTGTAGCATGTTTACACTGATGAATGTAGCATCCCTATGATTTATATACTGGTAAGTGTTACAGAATGTAATATTTCAGGTAGGTGGATGGTAGGTGGGGCTAGCTTGGAAATGGGAGGATTCGGTGTGAATCTCTACACCTAGTAGATGTTGGCTATTGCCAGGTCAGGTGACTAAGTCACTAAAATCTTACTTTAGTAGAAATATTTCCTCTCTTTGGTTTTTGCTGTCATTTATAATCTTCATTTGGGTGTCTGTGTAATGACTTTTTGTTTTATTATTTGTTTTTATTTTGTGTGTGTGGTTTGATGCATTTCCTCATCATTAACCTGTGTTCTCATTGATTTGTCAAACAGAAAGTTCCATCTGGTGATTGGTTCTGCCCCAACTGTCGTCCAAAGTTGCCTCCTCCCAGCCCTCGAAAGAGCCGCAGACGTACCTTCAGTGAAGTTGAGGAAGAGGAGGAGGAAGAAGAAAGGCTTGAGCTTGAGGAAACCATTGAAGAAGAAGCCAGGTTGGTGTACAGTACAGACACTTTACATGTGTTGCTACAACAAATGTTCTGTCAGCCTTCCCCAAACAATTCCTCTGCAGGATGAGTCCTTCACTGCAGTGATCCAAATGTTTGTGACAGGTGTTTTGACATAGTCTTGAATTGTAGATTTATAGAATGTCTTCTTCTTCATTGGTTAAAGGCACCTGCCTAAAATGAAGGTTCTGGAATGCTTCAGTTTCAACAAGAATGTGTCACTGCATGCAGACTAGTCCATATACGCTACACCACATTTGCTATATTTCAAGGCCACACTGTGCATGATTTAAAGCTGATGGGTAAGTGAATTAATGACTAAGATGACAGAATTTTGAAAAAAGGTTCTCTGGCTGCTCATGCTATGTGCTGGTCAGACCTTGGGTATGTTCCAGACATTAGCTGTGTCATAATCATATGCGTGTGTAGAGTGTACAGGTATGTTGTTGTTGTTCTTCAGTTTAATGTCCTTCCACTAAAAGTGATTCAGACAATATTATAGTGTAGAGTGAACTTGATGTAAGGAATGAGAGAGATGCATTTTTTTTTTTCAGGGAGTGTAAGGGAGTGTAAGTTTTAAAGTAGTTCGTAAGGAATGTAATCATAACCCCCCACCCCATCCTATTCATCAGAACTTTAAACTAGAATTGTAACGGTAACAATCACAACTGCTAAAGATAAATATTAAGTGAACAGCCTAATAAACATTTGGAAACAGATTCAACTGCTAAAGATAAATATTAAGTGAACAGCCTAATAAACATTTGGAAACAGATTCAAGAGTAGCAAAATTGTTTGATATACTAGATAGTGATAAAGGAGTCGATCCATCAACAAAACCCTCAATACCTGATTTATCAAAAAGCTTTTGTTTGGGGACAATGAATCAGTAAATGATTGACACTTATAGAATCTCCACACATACATTTAATATCTTTGCAGTATTTTGTTTTAAACGAGTTTAAACGAAGCCTATGGATCAGACTTTCAATCTCCCTGGATGAGAAAATAAATCTTTTGTATGATGTTATCCCATTGCTTTTGTCATTACATTTGATGCAATTGTTATAAATAATATATGTCTGAGTTCCTCAGTGTTTTTGTTGCATTATCACGAGATGTTTTATTTATGATAGAGAAACATTCTGCCAGATCTAAGCGAACTTTTATTGTTACTGTGCCGCTAAGGTTTTGAGCTGCCTTTTTTGCAACTTTGTCTACTTGTTCATTTGCTGATATACCAAAATGAGAAGGCACCCAACAAAAAAAATAATATTAATGCCTTTTTGGGAAAGAAGGTGTACTATATGATTGATTTCAGTTATCATGTCTAATCGTACACATGAATTAGAAGACTTAATACCATTCAATGCTGCTTTTGAATCAGCACATATTACGATTTGGCTGTTATTTATGGGGAAATTCAAAATGAAATCCAATGATTTGAGTATAGCAAGTAATTCTGCGGTATATAGGTATGTATGTGTGTATGCATGTGCATGTGGCACAGGCCCATGTGTGTGAGTGCCAGAGTATGCGGTACATGTGTTTATGTCTGTGTGTGTGTGTGTGTGTGTGTATGCATGTGCGTATGCATGCATGTGTGTGTGGGCAGGTAGGCACATGTGTGTGTGTGCGTGTGTGTGATCTGTGGGCATGTGTGAGCATGCTCCTTCACGCTCGTATCTTCGCATATATGTATATGTATGTATTTCTGTGAATGTATGCCTGTATATGTGTATCCTGTGTATGTATCTGGAATGACAAAATTTGGAGCAGAAATATTGCTATTTAGGATGAACATTTTTTTTTTTTTTTTTCCGTACTTCCTTTTGTCCAGACGAACGCTACATATCAAAAAAGGAGATGAGAAACACAATCACCTTGGAACAAGTGAGGTCATGAGCCCCCTCATAACATATTTCCAAAAATATTCATAGAGCCAACAATACACCATCAGAGGCCTTGTAGAGCCAAAACCTAAGGATTTTCACCTCTTGCTAAAGTAAGGGGTTGATAAATTGGTTCACTCTCACCTTCAGATACCTTGGAAGAGCCAGCTAGTAAAATGGCTTACAGAAGTGCAAGGCAGTCAGTATGAACAACCAACAGCACAAAAGATAAGTAAAACAGATGAAAAGCAGGCTAGAGGTGCTTCAGTGTTGCCCCACGTTTTTAGTAGCTCCTTGTAGTTTCGGTTCAAGAAATTTGTAGTGTGTGTGTGTGTATAGAGTACATGGGGTGTGCAAAGTCTTGTCTAGCTGAAGGCGACTGTTTTGATGCTTACAGTATTGAGTCTGTTAAAAAAATTTGATTATGTTATTTGAGTAGCTATTGTGGCAAAGTTGCCTGGGGACTTTAGTATGCCAGTACCTGTACTTGTTCCCCTTGTAATAAAGTTTCTTTGTAACAGTCTTTCTTGTCATCAGTTTCTTGGTCTTCTTTTTATATTTAGAATTTATTCTTTTTTTTTTTAATTATCATATGCACATGTATCATTCATTTTCAGTGACGAAGATGAGGAAATGGAACAGCAGAGTGAAGAAGAGGTGACGGCAGAGGCAGAAGACGAAGAGGAGGAGGAGGAAGAAGAGAGCGATGAGGAAGAGGAGGAAAATGAGGATGTCTGCGCAGCTTGTCGTGAGGATGGCAAGTTGATTCTGTGTGACGTGTGCCCTCGGTCCTACCACCTGCACTGTGCCCGGCCTGTGCTGAAGAAGGTGCCCAAGGGCAAGTGGATGTGCCAGGTGTGTGTCGACGGGGGGCGAGCTGGCAAGATTCAGCTGGGAAGGCCCAGAGGTACCAGCAAGACCAAGGATGCTGTTGCAGCCAAGAAAGGGTGGGTGTTTGGAATGTTGGAGGAAGGAGGGGGGATTTCTGTCATGAACAGATTGTAGTTTGATTTAAAAAAAAAAAAAAAAAAAAAAAAAATTAAAACAAAGCTGAATTGTAATCTCAGCTAGCAATGTTAGTCTTTTAACCACTTCAAATTCCTAGTGAAGTAACTGGACTGCCTCTGGGTGCAAACATTTGTCTTTTGTTTTGTTTTTAACTTTTTAAGAATTTTAGGGGTGGTCCATACCTTTCAAACTGCAGTATACAGTTTCGTGTTTTGGCAGCTTTCAGCAGTTACACTTTTGTACTCTTGGAACTGCTGACGGTAATTGTCACTTCCTAATACAAAAAAAATATTAGCAATATACACATAACCTTGCCTAGAACTATGTGCTCTCCCTCTAAAGCTGAAGATGTTAGAAAGAGTGGGGCTGGAGCGCAACCTCAACTTGTTGTCAAGTCGCCAAAAAGCATGAAGTCTGTGATGTCCAAACTGGCTTTTGAAGTGAGTTGCTGAGAGTTTTATTTTTTTAAAAACTTAAGATTAATTTGTTCACAAGGACTGCAGTTTATAATATTCTATATATGTAGATTGAAGTGAGTGAATTGTATTGATTGAAAATGAGTGAATTGTATTGAGGATATTACAGTTTGAGAAGTGTTTAATTACAGAACATGTCATTTGTTTGCAGAGACCCCCAGAACTCCAGGCAGCAACAAAGGTGGGTAGACCTAGCAGTCGCCCAGGATCACGACGAGAAACTCCGCGCAACAGCCCCACCCCAACATCAAGCCGGGTTGGCAAGAGGTATGAAGCTTCAAGTCAGGAGACCTCATCCAGAGGCTCGGGTCAGAGGAGCCGGGAAGTGACCCCCCAGACAGCGAGGCCAGGTGGACAAAGACTGGACACCCAAGTCTGGGGACAAGGCCATTAAAAAGTCCAAGCGCAGCTCTGTTTCACGGCTGTCCACTGATGGAGGTAGAAGCATTGTTCTGTGTATGTTTGTTTTTTTTTTTTTTTTTTTTTATGCGATGTTAAAGGTCAGTCCACAGATAAGTGTTTGAATATCACCTCAGTCTGGGTTTATGTCTCTAGTCTCATGTAGATCAACAGTAGTGGAACTCTGGTAATAACCAAATGAAATCCTTAATGATTGGGGCTGAAATGAGAGGCATTCTTAACTGGGAGGTAATAGGGAGAGAGATGAATGTAAGAGAACAATACTTCTTTATTGGGAACTTTCATCATATTTCCTACATTTCACACCCATCAGACATTTTGATCCAGAGATGGATGCTCTCATTTGTGCATATCCAGATCTGTTGACATGCGCAGGGTTTTGCTGTGACTATCCTGAATCTGGGCTGCTGGTTACAGTGTACTCCTTTAAGATGACAAATTCTGAAACAGTAGTGCTGATGATGTAACAGACCACTGTCAGTTTCAGGATGCAGTAGACCTAGCCATAGCCATGAAAGTATGATATCTTTCACACACACACACACACACACACACACATACACACACACACACACACACACATTCCCCTGTCCCTTCACACACTTAGAATACTTTTCTTATATCTTATTTTCATGATGATTTGATTAGCCGTACAAATTCAGTGATAGGTGATATTGACAGCTGCTCAGATGACTGAGCCTGAAGGTGTGCGGTTACTAGAGGGATGACGTAGGATTACCGAATCTGAGTTGATCATGTCTGTCTGATCATGATGTTTTTAGTGTTGTATCAGATGTATGACAGGACAGTTCAGAGGCATAGATGCATAACACTGGCATGGATGTTTTGAACATTTTCAGAATTTGAGATCAGCGCCCGTCAGTATACCAGCAGCAAACGGGGCAACAGCCAGGTGCAGCAGATGAAAGCAGCTGAAGACTTGCTGCAGGAACTGATCCGTCACAATGATGCTTGGCCTTTTGTCTCACCTGTGGACAAAAAATTGGTAGGTGTTTGTGGCACCCACTACTTGTCCCAGCCCTTTGGTCACAGGGTTGTGTTTTGTTAAATGACATTTCCCGCTTCTTTCTCCTCATTGGTGATCATTTTTTTTAACTTTTCAGTTAAGTTTGTACAGTGTGAGGCTTGTATTAGGATTTATGGTGTGAACTGGTGGTGAACCGATTCATTTTAGTGATGCCAGTAAGATCCAAGTCTTGCTTGAGGCACATTCACCACAATTCCCTTATACTTCGACCCTGTCCCAAGATACTTTGGTTTCCTGTTGCTCTATACAGTAGAAATAAAAGCAAGTGTCAATGTCATATTTTCAGGTGCTGAGCTACATATTTGCATTTGGTCTAGGTCTATTTTTGCTTTAATGTTTTCACCCTTCAGTAGAGCTTTTGTGGACATGTCCTTATGATATATTGATGTTCAGCATTTGTTTGTGATATTCAGTGTCTAAGTGAATACCTAAAGTCCATAAGAGCACTTCAGATTAGATCATGGTATATAAAGTGCTCAGGAGAAAAAAGTAATGTAACTGAAAACCAGATGAGCAGCCATGAATTCCACATTTTCATTAACTGAGCACACCTTGGCCTAAGGCTGTGTCAGGCAAATGGACATAGGCTAGAACACCAAGGCTACACCATAATGTTGTTATGTTCTGCATAGTTATGCGGGGATTGTCTTCAGTTGTGATAAGCTCCTAGCATAACATCAGTCACCAAATTCCCCGAAGTGGGAGTGTGGCTGCCCATGTGGTGGGGGGGGGGGGGGGGGGGGGGTGTAATCAGAAACGGTCATACACATAATGTTCTCATCCCCAGCTGATGCATTTGTACCATAATGTTTAAGTACTTCAGCTGTTTGGTTAATCTCTGGAATCTTTTAGTCAGGGTACGACAGCAACAACCACATTATCAGCTGAGAGCCACACCATTTACACCATCAAAATTCCTTATAATGATAATCTCACCATTGAGCCATCTTGCAATTAACTGGTATCACCCTGTGTGCAGGTACCAGATTATTATGATGTTATCCAGAATCCCATGGACCTGTCCACGATACGAAACAAAGTGCATCGATTCCAGTACACTGCTCCTGTCCAGCTGTTGGATGACGTACGCCTTATCTTCTCCAACTGCGTGGAGTACAATGCACGCAACACCCCCGAGTACCGTGCTGGCCAGATCCTCAACAAATTTTTTGACACTCGTGTGTGCGAGAGCTGGGTCTTGATGGAGACCCCAGTCCTGCCCCACCGTCTGCAAAAAAGCAGCGAAGATAAAACATGGATAGGTGTTTTATCTGTTTATTTGCTGGCTTTTTCTTTTTTCTTGGCTCTGTTTGGGAAAACATGACTTGGTTTGGAATGTGAATATCGCAGTAAGCAGGGTGACAGATGATGCGGTTGGAATAACAATTTTGATGATGATAATGTCCCTACATTATGGTGACCTGCTCTTCTTGGAAAGGGCTGCCCTGATTTCACACTGGAAAATCTGTTGTGTCAAAAGTATATAACACAGTACAGTCACTAATGGTGAATGTTTCAAGAAGTGGACTGCTGCACATCATGAAGTGACTTACCGGAGATGTTTCATATGTTTCAAGTATGCTTTGTTATTCTGCATTACCAACTGTACAGTTGACTGATCAACATGACTGGGGTCTTACATGACGGGGGGTCTTTTGAAAGGAGCAAACACTGAATTTTTTGTTTTGACAGCACCATGCTTTTTCACTGATGCATATTTTACAATCACTTTCAATTCTTCCAATATGTTCCCCATTGACCACGTAAGCTTCATAGTGAAAGCTGTTTAAAAAAAAAAAAATGTACAGATTGAAATATCAAAGCTACTGAAAGACGGATCCTTTTGTTCATGACACTGTGTGTGTGTGTGTGTGTGTGTGTGTGTGTGTTGAAAAGTTGCTATAAACAGTAATACTTTGTAGAATGCCGAAGCAGCGTGTGAATTAGTGCATGTGTAGTTTAAACAGTCATTGATGGCAATGGCTTGTGGAATTTTGAGATTCTTTACGAAAGAGCATGTGTTGTTAAAAAACAGTAGTAACCCTTTTGGGAATGATGAGTCATTGTGTAAAAGAGTGTGTGTGTTGTTATGAATAGTCACGCGTAGTGGAAATTGGAATGTCCAGACGCTATGAATGTGTGTGTCTGCAGTTGTTATTGGCACTAATACTTTCACAGAGTTCAAGACTTTCATAGACTGAAAGTTTGCCGTGTTGATTTTGTATAACGTGTTTTACAGCTGTGGTTGCGTGTGTGTGTACTGATCAGTTGTTACTGACACTTAAGCTTTCACAGACTGTTTGTTGGCTGTGTTGATTTTATATATGAGGTATGCAGCTGACCTTTCTGTATAAAGATGACAGTATGAATCGTCCATCTTGCCTTGCATTTCATGCTCATGAAGATGACAGTCCTAGAGGCTCTTCGCCCATCCTTCCCATCCCTCCCTGCCTCCCCCCCTCCAACAGATTGGTCTAGTCTAAAGTCTCAAGATTATAGATGGGTAATGTTTGCTGTAGAGCACATTCCTGATTTTGTGACGGAGGTACTGTAGCATGCATGGGAGAAGCTGATGGTTTGTTTGCCTTTGCTTTTTTAAGAAAATGATACAAAAGATGAAGAACGGTAATATCCAATTGAACAAATTTTCCACACATCGGCAAGTACTGCAGTTTTGGCACATTGGTGTTCATTTGCTGACTTTGGTGGAGAGTTTTCGGGGGATGTGACATGGCTGGATAAACACTTTTTTAACCGAGCATTGTCAGTCTCAAGCAGACTAGACACACAACATAAAACTGCAAAAGCGTGTGTGTGTGTTTTTGTTTCTGCAGTAGATTTGTCGGTTATGTTTTCAGCCAGTTTTTATGGCGTGGTCCATATTGGATTTTTATTGACGAAATAGGTAATGCTGACCATGTGATGAAATCAGACAAGGCACTTGAACATAGTTCGAATTAGCATGATGAAAGAATCCAAGGAAGTGTAAATTTATCAACATGAAGAGGTGAAATAGGTCCTTGCAGTAATGTTGAACAAACAGTAGTTATAGGTGTTGATAGTGAAAGGTGCTTCGTAAAGCTTTCTTTTTTGTCACTCCCGTCCTGGGATTCTAACATACAAACATTGACATGAAGGGGGGAGTATGTAGAACCACCTCTCTTTACGTTTGAAAAGCAAAGAAACTCCAGAAGCAATGAGATTCTCAGATTTTGTTGACACAAATTAACTAGAAATATAGAGCTGTGGGGAGCTGTGGTATTCTTTGACTAGTGATTTATTTTTCTAGAATTTTATTGTGTGTAGCTGTGAAATTTTTTTCTTCAGAGTACTTTGCAGGTTGCTTTGGATTTCCTTAGCATTGCATTTTTGTCTCATCTATGTAGTTAGTTCTTTATTTTTTTTTCAGATATTTTCATTTTATCTATTTACTTCAACTAGTTCAGGGGTTACATTAACCACAAAGAACATGGGAAAATCTTGACAAGCAGTATGTTATGAGAAGTTTTTGTTGATTGATCAGTAAACAGTCAACAGATGCGAGCATTTTGCAAAGAAAAAAAAACCCCTGAAAACTATTAACATTATTCAGAAAACATTTTGTTCAGTGTGTAGATAACACGTCAATCCAGACTTCTTTTTCAGTTTTTGTTGATCGATCAGTAAACAGTCAAAGGATGTGAGCATTATGCAAAGAAAAAAACCCTGAAAACTATTAACATTATTCAGAAAACATTTTGTTCAGTGCATAGATAACACGTCAATCCAGACTTCTTTTTCAGTTTTTGTTGATCCACTCTCCACCAGTATCGGGCAGCTGGAAAGCAGCCAGGTCGTCTGGCTCGTCTGCGTATTCTTTGGTGTGTGTTCATGTGTGCCAGTTTTCTAACATGTTACAATTGAAGGAAGAGAATGAAAATATGAAAGAATAAGTGGTGTTTTTTGTTGTTTGTTTATTTTTCATGGCACTTTCTAAACCTGAAAAGTCTTTGGGGCATTACAATTTTGAATGATTCTGGAGAAGTTTTCAGTGGATAGAAGAGTGTGATAAAACTGGGTTCAATGCTGTTGAGTGTGCTGCCAACATTGAGGGTTTTTTTTTTTTTTTCTTAAATAGCCAACTAACAAAGCCTCAAGTTGAGCTTCATGATCCTATTCCTTATTGAAACTTCTGTGGTGAAATGAACATTGAAAGAAGAACAATAAAAGAAAATTAAAAAAGAAAAAAGGTGTATAATTATGTGGTTGTGATGGAAAGAATGAGAATCTTTTCTTTAATATGGTATGTGGAGCTCATATGAACTTGGAGTATGTTACATTCATCTGTTTTTGACTTGTGTGTAAACAAGTGAGTCTCCGTAAATAAGTGTAATCATACACTTTCGGTTTTCAGTGTGTATATGCATGTGTATGTCAATGGTAAGCTTTCATAGAGGGCATTTTCTAGACAAGTATAGGGATTACCATGATCAAATTTGGCAGAATAATGAATGTTTTTATCTCTTCCTGGCCATTCCATCGGCATGGGTGCCACTCTTCTGTGTGGGTGACTGAAATCCGTTTTCTTGGCAAGGCCCCAGATGGAAATTCCATTTTTCAAGTTTCGTTATTCAAAAAAACAATTTTTTTTTTTTTTGAACAGTTTTGGCAGTATATTATGACCGAAGCAGCACTGTAGCAGACAACCGGAAATGAGGAAGTGCTCTCTATCGTTGAAGACAACACTGGTCCAGCGATCATTGTTAGCCTACGTCGTGTTATTGTGCTGGTAGAAAAAAAGTTTTCCAGTGGCACTGCCCCTGCACCATGCCGGGGCCTGGGCAGCCCCTGGACCCCTGCCTTATTTTCAGTTTTTTTCAGATTTTCAAAGTGTCACCCTCGCATCGGTGAAGATGTCATCAAAGGATAACAGCAGTAAATATGAGATTAACATTTTCAGCAAAATCTTTGTGTCTTTTTAAAACTTGGTCACTTAACAGTGATTGCTTTACACACAGACAAAAGTCGTTTTAAATGATATTATACCAAACAGGTATGTGTATGAAAAATGATATTATTAGGTAAAAAGTAAAAAAAAAAAAGAACGCCAACATCAGAAAGAGCAAAAAGAAAAAAAAAAGGCAGATATATGGTGCAATGAGTATCTCAGTTGCGCATCTGAAAAGAAAGTTATGATCTTCTAAGTCATTAAATTTGTCCCTTTTTTAACATTGAAATGCTGTAGATGTCTGATTGCAAAATGACCTCATAGAACACTGGGGTCACGTGTCCCCAAAATGTTAAGGTCGGGAGAGGTCGCATTAATAGACAAAAGGTGAAAAACATCAAGTTTATCATGGCTATTGCATCTCTCAACTTGCCATCACATGGCTTCGAACTTTCTGAGCGAGATTAAGGTAGACACTTGCCAACGTGAACAATCTGGAGCAAGTTTCAATAACAAGATCTAAAATCAGCCCTTTTTTGTTCCTTCCGTTTTATTTTTAAATCTGGAGCTGGTGAAGTGAAGGCATACTTTGGAACCGACCTAATTCAGTGTACTACACAAAATTCGGATGAGCAAAACAACTTGCTGAAACCTTTTCCCACCTACTCATGCTGTTTTTGTTTCTCATCCATCATGTATGATTCATTGGCAATGACTCCCAGCCTGTTGAGGGCACCCGACATTTTTAAGTCACTTGTGCAGGTGGTCAGCGAGGACTTGTATCCACACCATGTCCCCAAATACAATGGTAAGTTCCATTTTTATGAAGATTGGATCATCTGACATGATTGCTACCAAGCAAAGCTGCAGATAAAAATAAACGTGTTACTACATATAGGACCAACATGGGCCACTTACAGAAATATTCTACCAAATAAAAAGACCAGATGGTGAATCAAAGAAGTGATACCACATTAAACTGACAATGCAAAACTGCCATAATGGTAAAAGGGTGAATCAAGTAAGCGAACCCACGTTAAACTGACAATTCAAACAGCCACACTAATTTCAAAAATCACAAATATTCAGTGAAAACTAAACACATGGTGAATGTTACGTTGTCAAAATAATGGCTCTTGAGAAAATCTAAAACGCATTGGCAGGTGTAACGTAACCCATGTTACGTCGAAGAAAACGTCATTGAGTTCCCACATTGTTGGTGACGCTTATTTACGTCAGCATTAAAAGATGAGCTTTCATAGATACTAAAACAAAGATGGCGAAGGTCTTCAGTTGACGAGTGAACTGCGGACGGGGCGGCACCGATTTCCTTCCACGAGTGACGACGGGACTAGCCTGTGTCGCCGGAAGACGGCTCTCGAGGCGGCGGGACACCATGGCGACGAGGCGCTGCCACTCTGCAAACTACCCAGTGGCCTGCACGTTGTTGGTGGGGGGGGAGGGTGGGATCGCCCCACCATGGACAGGGTGGGCATCGCCTACGTGCAGCGGCTCGGCGACTTGTGCCTCGACGTCTCCACCGGTAGCCCTGACGACTCTCAGCCCGCAAACACCAACCCACCAAAACCCACAACGTCTTGTCAAGACGAACGTCTCCATGCTGGGTCGCAGCGAAAACTTGTCCCTAAAAGCTTAGGCTATAAGGACGTAAAAATGCAGGCATTCACTGGGACAGTAAAACCTGATTCACTGGGACAGCAGATGGCTGAAAGGGTAGGTGGGTGAGGGGAGGAGGAAGGAAAGAGGAGGAGAAAATGCAGGTGAGTTACGTGCAGGAGGGAGGAGTGGGGGGGGGGGGGGGGGGGTGAAAGGGAGCAGAGCGGTCGGCATACTCACTCGCGCGCGATTGTGTGTATGTGTTGGAAAAAAAGAGAGTTCACCTCCCACCACCATAAATCCACTATTTCTGTAAAAAGTTTTCGATAGAAGCTAAATAACCATCTTAGCAACAGCATTTTTGAACTAATGTATACGTTCTAATAGCTGATTTATTAACTGAAAGTCAAAATTTCACAAGTAGATTCCTGAAAAATTGGATGTTTGAAATGTTGGAAAACGTCTAGAAATTGGAGATAAAAAATGGTCGTGAACATTCTAGTTTAGCTGAAATGATTGGATTTAGTGTCAGAATGGCAAATTTAATCACTGCATTCCAGGGCTGGATCAGTTACATCAGAGAAGGGGGCGTTCCAAAGTGGGATCTAGGGTTTTCCTTTTTCTTCTTTTTTTTTTTCTGTCCCATCATCTGTGCTACCTCAGTGGCAGTGCACCCACGCCGCTCATTTTGGCACTTCATCCACAACCACAGCCCGGTCAGTCCCGCCGCAGCCACGGCACCGGCATTCCAAGGGGAGCAGTCAATATCAAGTCATCAAGAGGCAACCCCACCGGGGAGACACTTCACTGCTGCCGAGTCACTTCGGTGGTGTTAAGTGGCGCCTGTTCTGATCCAACATACGCAGGACACCACCCACTAAGCCCCCTACCGACGACAATAATTGCTTTGTTCTGGAGCCGGCGTGAGTGAGCTCTCCCCCCCCGGAGGGCGCCACCACGTCTGTCCAGCGACAGCTCCCACGAATTTGCCGATACTGGTGACCACCACGGAATCAAACTAACGCGATAGAAGTGGAGAGGACATCGAAACTGAGGTCACCTTGAAAGCAGGGCATGCCATAGAATTTGAGACTTTTTTTATGCTGATCGATGAGAATGTGGATGATGAAAGATAATGCTACGAATTTCCATTCTGGGTCCAAAAGTGCATGACTGGGCTGTACTCTACGCTTCCTTTCATACTATATCCTGGTGTCACCCGGCCCGAGAGATACAGACACCTGCTGTGTTGGTCAGGAAATTTGAGCAACACTCAGAGACGCATCCATTACGTGGATGAAACTTGACTGTGTGGTCCCAGTCTTCCCAACTGAGCCCGTAGCAAACTCGACTATGGGTAGGAGCCGGTCGGAGAAGAAAAAATCCCAAATGACTCTGATGGGAATCGAACCCACGACTCCCAGCCGGGAGTCCGCGACGCTAACCACTTCGCCACGGCGGTTGATCAGGGATCTGGGGTTTCTTGCTTGGGGGAGGGGGAGGGAGACAAAGTTCCTAGCCCTCCATATTTTGTGAAAGCCGGGCGGAGTGCTGGGAGGTTCCTCTCTCCAAATGTAAAAAAATAGGTGTGGGGGTTAGGGTGAAAAGCCCCTCTTCCAACTGTTTGTCTTACGGGTGGGGAGGGATGGAAGGTTGAATAATCTTCGAAAAACAAATTTTTAAAGGGGGGTAGGGGAGAAAAAGGGAAAGTGAAATGGTTCCTCTTTCAACCTTTTGTATGAGCGGAAGGGTGGGGGTGGGGCTTCCGTCTTCCAATTTTTTTTTTTTTTTTTTAAGCAGGGATGGTGGGCTGGAATGGGGGCTCCTCACACTTTGAAAAAAAAAAAAAAAAAGGGGGGGGGGGGGGGGGGAGTCCTCTTCCAATATTAGTGCTGGGCAAGGAGGGGGGTGGGGGGAGGGAGGGGCTCTCCTCTTCCGAAAAAAATCCACCCGCCCAATCATTTATATGACACGGGGGTAAGGGGAGGAGGGAGAGTCTGGACACCCTTGAAATCCCCTTCCTCGTTGAACCAAAACCCTTTACCAACTGTTTCAGTCTTTTATCATCAAAGCCAAAATGAATCCCACTGATACTGGAGCTGTGAGCGTGGGAGTAGTTCTGGAGGGTGTGGTTCCATGTTGGCAGATTTGCCAGTCAGTCTGACACCACTGACACTGGTACAGGTGATTCAATAGCTCAAATAGTACCTGTAATTCTGATGAATGTGTCTGCCCCCATAATATGCTGTACAAATGAATAACTTTGGGGGATATTACATCTGTATCTGTCCAGTCCCTTCAACTTCAAGGAGCACACCATCCGCCTGATCGCCGTCAGAAAGAAAAAGATTTGATCGCATTCCTTCCCTGCAGCTTTACCACTGGCTGTCTGTCGCACTTGGGATAAGATATGAGACCAACGTTTTCTGCCATACACACATTTACAATTCTTCATCTTCCTGTTTCCTGTCTTATCGTGAGTTGGGGGTTGAAGAATGCGATTGGAGACAGTGCTCTAGTAAGCTGAGGGGCGCGTCTCTTGCACGAGTCTGCACTGCTGAGATTATGTAGCACCTGACATTCGCCCGTGAAGCGCGTGCCAAACTTTGAGTGACAGCGACTTTAGTCCCGATCATTTCTCTGTTGATGGTTCCCACAGCTGACTTGTTAGACTTCAGGATACACCCTTCAAGTGGATGCCAGTTGCACAGTACTCATCGCTGTTTCGCGCCTAGACGAGCTGCCTCGGCCCACGCAAGAGGACTACACAGGGACACGAGGATGCCGCAATCGAGCAGATAAAGAAAGAGGTGGGAGAATCCGAGAGTGGCTGGATTATGCGGTCCTTGCGTGCCTCACCGCGCGGGTGGAAGCCAAGGCGTGACCCTGCACTGGGGCGCGCGGAGGAGTGGAATTATGACGTGAGGGAATTACACCTACAAGGGGTGACTGCGTATACACCGACAAACAGCACGCATGTACGGGATAGGTATCATGTGCTCAGTCAAAACCTCGCGTGCCAGGGCCGGCCTGCTTGACGTGGGCCGTTCGAGACAACCCTCACGCGATGTGTGTGCACACAAAGCAATAGACAGTGGACTTTAGATAAAGTCAGCATTTCCGTAGTGCGCTCGCGTTGGATTGCCTGTCTCGATGGGTTTGTGAGTTGGTTCAAGAATGGCGTAAGAAAATGACGGGCCTGAGCAAAACAAATCTCCACACTGGCACACTGGGCTCTGTGACTCCTCTGCACATCAGTTACGTGCAGATCTCATCTGTACTTCTTCTCTTCAGCTGGACCTTCCAGCACTCTCTCGTATTCACGTATCTCTTCATATGGGTCATATATATAGGATATTGGAAAGAGAGGATGTTAGCCTAAAAGAACGAGCAGCGAGGAGAAAGAGCGAGCGAGATTATAGAGTACTATATCGCGACATGCGTTCACAAGAAAACCGCAATCGACCGACCAGTAGTTTAGATAGTAACTTTCGTGCGTTTGGTTTCTGTATTTTTCATATCATGCAACACGCTATTGGTTACAGCGCGCACGTGAGGGAAGCCCTGAAGCGGAATAAGTTCGTGTTGTAGTATGTAGTCTCTTCTCAGTACCGGCGGGCATATCATGTACGCATGATGAACGGTATGCCACCCCCTCCCTGGGTTGATACAACGGTCGAACAGGCCACATACAAAGAGAGGTATGTCACGCCTAAGGGACTGATCATTCACTACTGAGTCGCTCGCGGCCCCTGACATAGACTGTAAAGACCCGCTACGAAATAGTGGCACACTTGGTAGCACGATACCTCTGGTGCATGAGTTCGCGCGTTGCTTCACCCAGTGAGCTATCCTTATAGCATTGGGGTTGTGACTACGCTGCTGGAGTCGAGTTGTTGGTTGACCACTATTTTTTGGTACACGATGGCACGTACACTGTGTGATGATTGCTAGTGTGATGAGTTCGTTTTGGTTGATAGTCTTAGATAGCAGAGTTGTGGTTGACGCTGGTCTGGCCGTCGACGCGCTTCTTTAGGATTAGTTAGGATATGCAATTGGCAAGTTGCACTCTCACCGGACAAGTTGGGGTTACGGCCTGTACCACTGTTCTGCATGGTGGGTTTGTTACCAAGCGCTTAAATTAGATCTCTGTGAGTTTCGTTATTTGACTGGGGTGTCTTCGTTCACGCGTGCCTGCCCTGGTATGCTTTGTCCTCGTGCTCCGCAGAGCCGGTTCAGTAGGAGTGTGAAAGATTGGGTTATACCTGAGTTCTACGCGTGGTCCGAATCGGAATGCAGGGAATGGGGTAAGGAGTACAGTGCGATAGAGACACCCTTACGTGAACTGCCCTATAACCATTCCACAAAATCGTGGATGGTCACCCCACCTCTGAAGTAAAGTCGAGCGCACAGGCTCGTTCCAAGTATGAAGCAGTAAGTACACTATAGCCTACACCAAGACGGGGAGATTACTGACTGTTACCGCACGTACGGAGGCAGAGTAGCACAGGTGACACCGTATAGACTTACGCAGTAGTGGACATGGATGTTGCCATAAGCGTCCATGGAACTGCGACAGGGTCGTGTGAGTAGAGCACGACCCACGAATGGCCATCCAAGGGCTGCCGAGCTTTAGTGCAACTAACAAGAGAACAATGGATTAACACTCCCTGTGTAATGCAGTGGGTGCGATGGCAACACCGTAATGCACCACCCAAAGCGGGCACGAGAAATGTATCTCCACGCGACAAGTTGGAGCGTGGTGCAACGCAAGGACACGGTCGGACAGACACAAGTCGGCATACATATGATGACCCCCCTCGACTGGTCTGTAAGCCGCTAGACCCTGTGAGAATACGAGAAACCTCTGCAATTTCTGTACAACGGAGCCAGCAAACGGTCAGGAGAATAGGGTGAGGGAACTCTTTGTCGACCAAGGCTGGTAGAGCCCCGCCGGGCGTTGCAGGCGAAGCCGGCGGGCAACACAAGTTGCGTTGTGCTTCGGCGGGCGGAATAGACAGTAACTACAAAACGTCTGTAGAGTAGTGGTAGACGGATGGGCGGGCCTGTGCGGACGATGAGGGAATGTAAATGGTGGATGTGTGTACCGTGAGAGAGTTGTGAAGAATGCCTCGGTGTAAACTAGTTGTTAGCCGGCAACTCTGCCCAAGAGTTCATTGAATGGAAAGAGGATTTCTTTTTACCAGGAACTTCACGAGGGACGCTTCACACCGACGATACGAGGAAGATCCAAGGGAAACGGCATATACCACCAACAAACACACTACGTGTGGGATGTGTCTTGTTTAAAAGAAAAACAAGTGGCTGACACACAAGGTATCCACACTAACAAAGGATGCAGTGTACCTGGTCGTTTAAAAGCATAGTGCAGTATCAATTAAAAAAAATATTGTTTCACAAAATCATTAATGAGTAGATATATTTCAAGTATAGGATTTCTGTATTAAAAAAAAGTCAGCGAATTAAAAGGTTGATAAGCTGTCTTATCATGTATTGAAGTACATGTCAGTTCCAGAAACATGTAATTTGGAGCGAGCTGCTGAAATACCTAATTTCCTATAATCGATATTTAAAAGAATAAAAACATATTGCCCCTTAGGCAAATCCTTATTCACGTAGCGTGGTCCATGATCGTTCTGCTGGCCTGCAGCCGCAGGGGTTGTATAATGCTGCCCAGCATTGGATCTGGTTGGTAGGTAGTAACTCGTGTTGTTCGAGCGCCGCCCAGGCTCGCGCCCTTGTGACGACACCACGTTTCTCGCGTGGCGACCAACGTGCATCTCACGGCGCGTCCAGCGCTATGGTCTCTCACAGAGCCCCAACCTCACCCGTGACATCCAGTACAGCCGGGACTACCCCATGCACTCACCGGACCTCCCCCCGTGATAGCTACTTTCCACAGTCCTGATGTACATACCTCAGTGCCCTAATGCTTGCGTTACCACGCTGAAGCGACGTCAATCTCGCACAGCCAGTGATGTATATTTTGGCGTTGCTGTCACATATACGAGCCCAATCAGTCACCATTTTTGGGGGGGGGGAGGCGCGCGCGCGGCGGACCAAGAGGGAACCACAGGACGGAGAGAGAGAGACGGCGCGAGCGAGAGAGAGAGAGACTGTTTCTGTATCGCTCCGAGC
>JADBJO010000222.1:745100-755100 GCA_016801955.1 Conus betulinus | reverse complement strand
GTCTTCGCAGTGAGGCCTCAAGATTATTCTAATACTTGGTTGGTTGGTGACGTTTCTTTCCCTTCCTTTAGGTCTGGATGTGCGGCCACTTCCTCTCTTGACGTTAAGTTCTGAAAGATGGTCTATGTCATTGTGGCTTTGATCTTATTTGTTGAGGTAGTTCTTTAGATTTTCTTATCACATCAAATGGGTCAAGTTGTCATCCAGTTCTCATCGTTGCCCTGCCAGCCAGTGTGACTGCTCTCTCATTTCCTCTGACACCTGCACGTCTAGGGCAGTACATCCATATGAGTGTCTCCAATGGAAGGTTGCACATTACTTCATGCAAAGCAGGGCTTCCCATTTCACTTTTCATGTTCTGAAGCAGGTTCATGGAATCGGCCAGCCTCATGGTTCGTAGAGTTCTCAGCTGATCTGTGGATGAAAACCAGTGGAGTGCTAGTGCTACCTCCATTGTTGAACTTGAGGTATAGTTACACTGTATGCACCATTGTCTTCCTGGATAGTTTCTATCAAAACAATGACCCACACACCAAAAATTGTGCGAATGACAAAGGTACTTTCCATGCATCAAATGAATAGATTTTTATAAACGCCTCCGTTCTCCTCGGCCCCCCCCCCCCCCCCCCCCCCCCCCTCACCCCTCCCTTTTTTTTTTTAAAGTCTAATATCACCAAGTGTGAACAGACTCTAATTCAAAGAACTCACTCCTGGATATCTTGGCTATTTTGCTTCACTGTGTAACCTCAGTCTGACTTACCTTTGGTGACGTAACCGTCAGTATGTATAATAATTTCTTCTTTTGTGCCGAGGTTTTCCACCTGTTTTTGAATTTTCGCGTTGGTTTTGCCTTCTGGCTATGCTCAACGGTGTCTTCCAAGGTCTGGAGCGATGGTAATTTGGTAGAGGTGTTTGAGGTGGTTTGGATACTTTTCCTGTTCCTTCGATACTTTGAGTTCTGATAATTGTCACACAAACTGTAGGCTTATATTGTCTTCTGCCTGTCCCATTCATGATTTTCCACGTCCTCGACAAGTGCTGTTTGTTTCCATGACTGCCGCATGTAGTGGGTTTTGGGGGATTACAAGTACTTTAAGGTATGCCTTCAACTGTTTGTCCAACCTGTATTGAAAGAAAGTCAAACCGGTGTCACATAGTTTCAACAGGCGTGTCCTTTGTAGCTCCCAAGATCAGTCTCATTGCTTCATTTTGAATCCTTTCTAATTCGAGAAGATTGCTCTCGGACAGTATTGTAAGCCCTAATCCATAATCAATCACACCGAGTAAAACTGCGCGATACAGTCGGCAGAGATGGCGCTGTTCAGTGCCTTTAGCTGCCATTGCTTTCATGGCAGACAGGCCCTTTTTGCATTTAAGAACAACATTCCCAACACGTTTTCTAAAGGTCAGCATTCTATCAAAGTCTATACCCTAACAGGGTATGTTGTAAACACAGAGTACAGCCACGTCATGCAGTCTTAGACCAACAGGCAACTCTATCGCATCGTGTTTATATCCTCGTTATCATAGATCAGCATGAAAAAAAAAAAAAACTCTGTCAAAGTCTGGGGGCTTTCAGGCACTGTTCTCATCGTGACGTCAGTCTCGATTTCCTGTCTGCGTGTATGCCCTCGGTGAGTCCGTGTTGGGGTCGCCAGTATGGGCAGGATGATGAGGACTGCCGTTGGGACGGACGTGGCGGCGTGCTTCGGAGAGGGACGTTCACTCAGGCTGGCTCCACGACTACGCGGTCATTACCAGATGAAGGCTTGGAGGGCGGTTTGCTCTGTAGGCTGGAACGGAGCAGGAGCCACTGAACACCACTGAAGTGATTCAGCAGCAGTGCAGTGTCACCTCCGGTGAGTGTCTCTTGATGGGTTTGACATTGACTGCTCCCTGGAAACTGCCGTGCTTCTGAGGTGACGGGACAAGCTGAGGAGTGACTGTGGACGGGGAGCCGGAATGAGCGGCATGGTGTAGTGCCACCGAAGAGGCACGGAATATGTGACAGAACACACACACATACACACACGCGCGCGCACGCACGCACGCACGCATGCAAGCACGCACACACACCCTCATCTTCCAAGTACTTGTAAACGCTTGAGGTACGGCTCTCATCCTCCAACTTCTTGTCGTCGATGCGATGAGGGAGGGGCAAGACTCGTCATCAAGTTTGTTTGAAGGTTAGGGAGGGGAGGAAGGGGGGTGGGGGGGGGGGGGTGGGGCGGCTGCCCTCATCTTTCCAATGTTTTCCCAAAGCAGGGCCAGAGTAGGGGAGGAGGAGGAGGAGGAGGGTGAGCGGAATGTGGGGACGGCTCTCGTCTTTCAAGTGTGTTTATAAGCATGGGGTGAGGGTTGGAGGAGAGGGGGTTAGGGAGACGCACCATAACGTTCTGTCCGTATCTCTGGTCCCAGCAAGCACACTGGTGCAATCAGATGAACCCTCTGGCGAGACAGTACTTCAGAAACACGCCATCCGGACAGGGCGACACAAACAATGTTATGAGCTATTGCACTAAAAAAAAAAAAAAAAAAAAAAAAAAAAAAAAAGGAATCCATCCTTCTTAGTCTTTTCCCCCCTCTTTGCAATTTGTTCTCTTTGACTTTCAATATTGGACACCGAGAAGGTTGCCTGGTCCCTCCAACACGTTCATTAGAAGGAGAGGGGGTGGGGGTGGGGGAGTGCCTCACCCATCCCCTTCTTGGTTCCAACCCCCACTGGATACACCACATTTACGATGAAGCCACGTAGCTGCAACACACCAAGGGTTGCAGCTAAATGAATAAATGAATGAAATATGAAGTGAGAGATGTTTGAAAACAGCGGCTGAAGACCGAGGCTCACAGATGCCTGACCGACTGGCCCGACACGCTTGTCCGGCCTTCAGAGCCCAGGTCACATGGTCTGCACTCTCTCTGCCTGTCTGTCTGTCTGCCTGCCTGTCTGCCTGTCTGTCTGTCTCTGTCTCTGTCTCTCTCTGAGTCTGAGCGTGCATGCGTGCCCGTGTTTATGTTCCAGATGGAGCGCATCTGAGCGTGCGTGCGTGCGTGCGTGCATGAGCATATATGCGTACCTGTGTGCACTTGTGTCAGGTAAAGGAACTAAATTAATTATTGTTGGCTATGTTTCTCGGCCTTTCAATTTTTTCTTTGTAGATTCCATTTAAAAGATAAACCAACCGTGCCGTGTGCACGTGCAACTCACACTGATGACGGTTAAGCAGAGAGCAGCCGTGTGTGTGTGTGTGTGTGTGGACTCCACGGGGTAAACACCTGCTTCCTCACCGTGTGCCCTCGTCCAGTGTGTCTACGGGTCAGGTAAGACAGTAAAGGGCCTCAAGAGATTCCAAATTTTCGCATGTGTTCCATGTTTTGGCCTATCTGTCATTAGTATTCGTTAGATCGCATTCCTACTTGGCAAAGCTGTTCATAAGCGAATATTCATATTGTTAGGAAGTATTCCATTTGGTGCCCTCTCGGGCACTTGCGGATTTAGTCCACTGGGACGGTTGGTTGCCACGCCGAAATCTTGCGTTCTACCCAGCATTTTGGTTTTCTTGGTGCGTGTATTTCTGAATCATTTGGAAAAGAGTGTTTCTATTGCCCGAGTTTGACTAGTGGTTGCGCTGCCAGGTCTGGTGCTGTGTCCGTGGTTTGTCCGGGTGCGTGACACATTGTTTGGATTTTTCTTTTGGACACCGTCTTCGGACAGTTTAAGTTATCGCACGCACGTACGTACTCTAGACTTTTCGTGACAACATGAGCGTACGTGTGGGCCCCTGCACACTTGCATGTAATGTTGCGCGCGCACACATCTGTGCATAGAAGTGTTAGGGAAGCAAGTGTGTGAGTACATCGGGGCGATTTGGCCGTTCAGACAATTAGTGAGGGCGCGCACGTGCACACACTTACACAGACACACATACAGGGGCGCGTGCGCGCACGCATGCACACAAGCACGCACGTACACACACGCACATACACACACACACACGCAAGCCATACATATGTGTATGTGTTGTGTTGTGTGTGCGTATGCGTGTGTGTGTGTGTGTGTGTGTGAGAGAGAGAGAGAGAGAGAGAGAGAGAGAGAGAGGCTGCGTGATTCGCTGAATTCTAAAACTTACCTCGCGAGAAGTACTTACCAAGAACTCGGCACGTCACCTGTTGTTGGGTGTCGGATGTCGGAGAGACAGCAGGAAAGACTGCAGTGAGAGGTGGGAGGGGCGAAGAGAGACGGGAGGCCGGAAGACAGAGAAGGTGTGAGGGGTGGGGAAGGTGACCAGGTGAGTGCTGACAAGGCCACGGTCACAAGAAGACCGTGGATCCAGGCAACAGTCGTTGTCGGTGAGGAATTTGGTCACTGTGACGCGTGCTTCGGCCGCACGTGCGTGCGTGCGCCATCATGAGGCTCGCTGGAAGCCACTCATTTGTTCCGGTCGATCTTTTTTGGTCCTCGGTCTTCATTCTAGAAACCATTTTTATTTTTAAGGACAGTAACATGCCATTCTGTTCGTTTTCGCCTGTCTGTCTGACTGTCTGTCTGTCTGTCTGTCTGACTGTCTGTCTCTCGCTAAATTTCTCCCTCACGTTTTCCAAAAACTGAGTGTCTGTGTGTGTGCGCGCGCGTGTGTGTGTTTGTGTATGCAAGGAAAATGAGAGAGAGAGAGAGAGGCGTGATGTGAGAAGAGAGAGTTTGAGAGAGAGAGAGCAGAGAGAGAGAGAGAGAGAGAGAGAGAGAGAGAGAGAGAATGAGAATATTTATAGAGACATGAAATGAGAGCAGTCGGGTCCAAGCATGAATGATAGGCCACAGGATGTCAGAGAAGAGAGAATAGAGGTTAAAGCATATAGGCCACAGAGCTGCAAATAGTCCATTTAGTTATATATGTCACATGCTTTACAGGGAGATTCTCGTAAAGATCCAGAATGATTTTGCATTCGGGTAAAGTGTGGGTCTCAAGAATTAATTGAGGGGAAACAACATTTCCAGGAAGGGGTGAGTGGCTTAGAACACTCAGGAACATATGACGTGAGTTTGTTTATATTGAGAGAGGAGGAGAGATAGAATCATGTGAGGTTGGTTTATCTATAAATAGCATGTTTCACTGTTGAGGGGTAGAGATAATACAGATGTGTTGGGAGACAGATGGCAGAGAGATTCAGGGAGAGAGATGATAGAGGCGGAGCGATTGTTCCAGATAAGAGAGAGAGAGAGAGAGAGAGACAGAGGCATGAGAGAGATTCGTAGATGATTTCGTGCAGATGTTTTACATTCATATCAGGTATAGATGATAAACAGATGCATGTTTACATTCAGGGAGAGAGAGATAGATGAGCGTGCAGGATGAAACAGAGTAGGGGTAGATGTTTACATTCAGGGGTAGATGATAAACAGATGCATGTTTACATTCAGGGGTAGATGATAAACAGAGGCATGTTTACATTCAGGGGTAAGCAGTGATAAACAAAACAGCAGAATGTTTACATTCAGGGGTAGATGATCAAAAAAAGCATTTTACATAAGGGCCAAGAGATAAACGAACTGGCTGTTATGTTTACATTCCAGGGTATGATGATAACAGGTATGCATGCATGTTTACATTCAGGGGTAGATGATAAACAGATGCATGTTTACATGTTGATAAACAGAGGCATGCTTACATTCAGGGCTAGATAATAAACAGAAGCATGTTTACATTCAGGGGTAGTGATAAACAGAAGCATGTTTACATTCAGGGGTAGATGATAAACAGAAGCATGTTTACATTCAGGGTAGATGATAAACAGAAGCATGTTTACATTCAGGGGTAGATGATAAACAGAAGCATGTTTACATTCAGGGGTAGATGATAAAACAGAGGCATGCTTACATTCAGGGCTAGATAATAAACAGAAGCATGTTTACATTCAGGGGTAGTGATAAACAGAAGCATGCTTACATCAGGGGTAGATGATAAACAGAAGCATGTTTACATTCAGGGGTAGATGATAAACAGAAGCATGTTTACATTCAGGGGTAGATGAAACATCGATGCATGTTTCTTTTAGGGGTGGATGATAAACAGAAGCATGCTTACATTCAGGGGTAGTGATAAACCGATGCATGTTACATTAGGGGTAGATGATAAACAGATGCATGTTTCATTTAGGGGTGGATGATGATGAACAGAAGCATGTTTCTTTTAGGAATGGATGATGAACAGAAGCATGTTTCTTTTAGGAATGGATGATGAACAGAAGCATGTTTCTTTTAGGAATGGATGATGAACAGAAGCATGTTTTCTTTTAGGAATGGATGATGAACACAAGCATGTTTCTTTAGGGGTGGATGAAGAACAGAAGCATGTTTCTTTTAGGAATGGATGATGAACAGAAGCATGTTTCTTCTAGTGGTGGATGATGAACAGAAGCATGTTTCTTTTAGGAGTGGATGATGAACAGAAGCATGTTTCTTTTAGGAGTGGATGATGAACAGAAGCATGTTTCTTCTAGGGGTGGATGATGAACAGAAGCATGTTTCTTCTAGGGGTGGATGATGACAGAAGCATGTTTCTTTTAGGGTGGATGATGAACAGAAGCATGTTTACAATCAGGCGTAGTGAGAGGCAGACGCATGCTTACATTCACAGGAGGATGATAATTACAAGCGTGTTTCACATTCAGTTCAGGGTTTGTTGATAAATAGAAGCATGGTCGTTTCGAAGTTGGGGCTGGAGCACGAACAGAAGTGTGTTTACATTCAGGGAATCGTTATCGCAGGAGCACGTTTACATTGGCCGGTGGGTGATAAACAAGAAGCAAGTTCACATTCACAGATAGGAGACAAACAGAAGCGCATTTGAATTCACGGTGGGGGTGATAAGTAGAAGTGCATCTAAATTCATGGAAAATTGATAAACAGAAGCACATTTAAATTCATGGAAAAATCGACAAACAGAAGCACATCTAAATTCATTAAAAAATTGATGAACAGAAGCACATTTAAATTCACGGATGGGTGATAATAGAAGCACATTCAAATTCACAGGTGGGTAATAAACAGAAGCACATTTAAATTAACTGGTGGGTGACAGACAGAAGCACGTTCACTTCAAGGATGGGTGATAAACAGAAGCACGTTTACATTCACGAGTGGGTGTAAAAGAGGACGTTTACATTCACGAGTGGGTGGTATACAGAAGAACGTTTCAATTCACTGGTGGATGGTAAACAGAAGCACGTTTCCATTCACGAACGGGGATAAACAAAAGCACATTTAAATTTACCGGTGGTTGATAAACAAAAGCACGTTTATATTCACGGATGGGTGATAAACAGACCCACATTCCTCTTATTTCCATTATTATTAGCCATGTTCGTCTCATCTAGATCACCATTGCTTATGTTTCTCTCAACCACATCAATACTCAACAACATAGTCATCACTCGTGCTCCTCTCATACACATTGATGTTATTCATGTTCCTCTCACCCATATCAAGATTACTCATGCTTCTTTCGTCCACGCTAATATTATTGGTGATCGTCTTCTTCTTCTGCGTACACAGGCTGATACTCCTGCGGCACTCCCTTTATAGACAGGCAACGATTAATCCCATCTACCCAACAAAGGGAGTGGAGTTTTGTGTGTATGACCATTTTTTTTTAATCCCGCCATTAAGGCAGCCATACCCCATCTTCGGGAAGGTGCATACTATGTGTAACGTGTCATCCATACCAACGGCCAAACTGGCCTTCTCTTCCGAAAGTTGGTGATGGGATTTGACGTGTGTGCAAGATGTTATGCGTGCGTTCACACACGGAACCCCGATTTATAGTCTCATTTGAAGGACTGTATAGGAAATGGAGTCAGAACCAATGTTAACTCCGAGAAAAAAAATCCCTCTGTACCGAAACGACCCGGCGGAGATTCGAACCCGCAACCCTTAGATTACGAGTCCGGCGCTCTACTAACTGAGCTATTCCGGACCCATCATCACAAGTATCCATACAATTCACGTTCCTCTCACCCACATCACTATTGGTCATGCCCTATCATCCATATCAATATTACTCAAGCCTCTGTCACCTGCACCAATATTACTCATGCTTCTCTTTCCAAGTCAATATTACTCGTGCTTCTCTTTCCCACATCAATATTACTTATGATCATCTCACAGTTGTCTCTGTTTCGCACAATTCTGCCACCCACATCAACATTACCCATGAGACTCTCACCCACGTTAATGATGTTACTCGCGATCCTTAGACCCACATCGGCATTACTCACGATCCTATCGCCACATGAACGTTCCTAATGATCCTCTCATCTACACACATCAATATTATTCATGTTGTTCTCACCCACATTAAGACTGCTCATGCTCTTCTCTCCTACATTAATATTACTAATACTCCTCTCACCCACATCAGTAGTACTCACGTTCCGTTCACACACACACACACACACACACACACACACACACACACACACACACACACACACACACACACACACACACATACACCAATATGACGCGTGTTCCTCTCACACACACACACAAAATTACTCGTGTTCCACTCACCCCCCCATCAATATTAGTCGTGTTCCTCTCACCCCCATCAATATTATTCGTGTTCCTCTCACCCCCATCAATATTAGTCGTGTTCCTCTCTCACCCCCATCAATATTATTCGTGTTCCTCTCACACACACCAATATCATCGTGTTCCTCTCACACACACCAATATTATTCGTGTTCCTCTCACACACACCAATATTATTCGTGTTCCTCTCACCCCCATCAATATTATTCGTGTTCCTCTCGCACACACCAATATTATTCGTGTTCCTCTCACACACACATTAATATTATTCGTGTTCCTCTCACACACACCAATTATTCGTGTTCCTCTCACACACACCAATATTATTCGTGTTCCTCTCACACACACCAATATATTCGTGTTCCTCTCACACACACCAATATTATTCGTGTTCCTCTCACACACACCAATGTAATTCGTTCGGTTCCTCTCACACACACCAATATTATTCGTGTTCCTCTCACACACACCAATATTATTCGTGTTCCTCTCACACACACAATATTATTCGTGTTCCTCTCACACACACCAATATTACTCATGGTTCTCTCCTCCATTCTATCATCACTCACGAACCTCACACCGACACCATGTTTTAAAAATGAAACTGTCTTTAGGAATCAATGTGTAAAAAAAACTGCACTTAGCCAATGGGAAAAAAAACCAAACATCTTTCATAACAGTGGTTAACAGACGACTGGCTTGTTACAGCTAACAGACAAAATTTGATGGTCGGTTCCGTTGTCGTTTACTTCATTTTCAGTCATGATATTA
The DNA here is from genome assembly GCA_016801955.1 of Conus betulinus. Classification (NCBI taxonomy): domain Eukaryota; kingdom Metazoa; phylum Mollusca; class Gastropoda; order Neogastropoda; family Conidae; genus Conus; species Conus betulinus. Next base: position 745,736 of record JADBJO010000222.1, on the reverse strand, counting down.
ACGTCTTGAAGGGGAGGGGGAATGGGGGGAACGGGGGTGGGGGTGGGGGGGTCAGAACAATAAATCTAATACTTGTTGTTTATCGAAGATCGGCCAATCATATCTGATGTCGTCAGCGCAGTGATCTTCATTTTCTATCGCTACAGTTGCAGGAAATACAAATCAGAAGTCTCCATCATCAAGGGGCGAACAATCAGGCAGACATGCATTCACTCCACAGTGAAAACATCATCATCGAGGGGCGAACTATCAGGCAGACATGCATTCACACCCACAGTGACACAGTTATCATGCAGGGGCGAACGATCAGGCAGACATGCATTCACACCCACAGTGACACAGTTATCATCCAGGGGCGAACCATCAGGCAGACATGCATTCACACCCACAATGACACAGTTATCATGCAGGGGCGAACGATCAGGCAGACATGCATTCACACACACAGTGACACAGTTCATCATCGAGGGGCGAACGATCAGGCAGACATGCATTCACATCCACAGTGACACAGTTATCATGCAGGGGCGAACGATCAGGCAGACATGCATTCACACCCACAGTGACACAGTTATCATGCAGGGGCGAACGATCAGGCAGACATGCATTCACACCCACAGTGACACAGTTATCGTC
>JADBJO010000222.1:732600-740100 GCA_016801955.1 Conus betulinus | reverse complement strand
AAGGCCTGAAAAAGGGGAAAAAAATAAATTAAAAAAAAAAAAAAAAGAAAGAAAAAGGAAAAAAAAAAAAGGCCTATATAGGCTTAAAAGGCCTCTACCGGAAAACTCCATACAGCGAGAAGAAGAAAGCAGCACACAGGAGGCACCGAATTAAGTGAAAACGGACAATGTCCGAAATGGGACGAAAAACAAAGATGGAAAAGACAATACACAACGGAAAACGCAAAATAAAGTTGGACGAGAGGTGGCGGATGGGAAGGAGGAGACAGAGACTCTGTGCACTTTGGAAACAGAAAACAACGTTGGAGAGCAAAAAGACAATAAAGAAGGTATAGAGAGGTACATTGTGCTCGCAGCAAACAGAAAATAAAGTCTGGAAGGAAGGGAAAGGAAGAAGACAAACATACACCGGAAATCAGAAGGACTAAAGTTTATAAGAAGAAGAAGAAGAAGAAGAAAGAAGCAAATGACTAAAAAGACACTGATACTGGAAACAGGACCTAAAATTCATCGGAAAGAAAGAGAAAAAGAGGGGACTAAGTCGTAAAAGACGACTCGAGAGAAGGTGGGAAAATCGAGGTTACATGAACATTCGCGAACAGGAAACCGGAATTGGAAACAGCCCAGCCGGAGAAAAAGAGTTCGCACACTGAAATATGTCGGCGCTGGTGGGGGAGATTCTAGGTAACCTGTGCTTCACAGGACCTGGCATCAAACCGGTGGAGGAGAATGACGACAACTGTAAGTAGCCCCACATTGCTCGTTCGTTCGTTCGTTCGTTCGTTCTTTCGTTCGTTCTGTCTTTGTGTCACTCTGTATGACTGACTGCCTGTCTCTCTGATTCTCTCTCAGATTGAAAACATGTTTGTTGGTTTTATTTGTCTTCCTCCCAGACAGAATTGGATATAAAGAAAAAGAAGAAGAAGAAGAAGAAGCTTCTATCCTACATACTATTCTCATGTAAAAAAAAATGTCTTTTATGACGGTACTGTTACTGCCTTTCATGAAAATATGTGCCTTACAAATCTCTGCGCTGGCTATATGAATGAAGACAGTAACATAAAGCAGCTATGATTTCAGTTTGACACCCATTTCTCTCTCTCTCTCTCTCTCTCTCTCTCTCTCTCTCTCTCTCTCTCTCTCTCTCTCTCTCTCTCTTATCAACTGCTTGTTCTAGCGGCTTTTTCCCCCAGTGCCTGTAGCCTACATGTACGAGAGAGCTTTTTCTTTTAAATTATCATGATATACTGAGTTTTCGATCATACCAATAACTTAAAAGCCAGTCATTCATTCTCAGGACCAGCGTTCTTTTGACCAAAAAAAAAAAAAAAATTATGTTAAAGCATGAAAATAAAACTCAAGAAGTTCATGTCTCAGAGAGGATACGGACCAATTTGACCCGAGTCCAACAGAGGTGCACGTTTAACCAACGTATGTTATTTCTACATAAGCATGTTGAAGAATGCTAATACAGAAAGGGGTGGGTGAACCAAACGGAAACGGTATCTGCATGTTTTGAACTGAAACGCACGGCTGACATGAAAGGAAATCCTAGATGAGGCAGGGGACTGTGGCCGAGGCGGTGGATAACTGGAAGGGCACTCGGGGAGAGCACAGACTCTGCCAAAGTCTGGTTCCGCCCTGTACACCGGATCTGCCCCATGCTGCTATTTGGGCAGCACTGTAAGAAGCAACGGATCTCTGGATGCCGAAGTGGTGTTGTGCATCTTAAAGGCAAGCTCTAAGTTTGGCAGACTCTCAAACAGTCTGTGGCAAGACCATGGCATCAAACTGCGCACAAAGGTCGCCGTGTACAGAGCTGTGGTTCTGAGTGCTCTCCTCTACTGTTGTGAGACTCGGACCACGTACTGCCGACACGTCCAACAACTCGAACAGTTCCACCAACGATGCAACAGATCTGCAGCATCAAATGGCAAGACAGAGTGTCCAACTTATAGGTCCAGAAGAAATGTGGCCCACCCAGCATTGAGTGTTTGCTCATCGAAAACCAGCTCGGATGGACAGGTCACGTTGTCCGTATTGAGGACAGCAGAATTCCAAAGCTGCTGCACTCTGGACAACTGAAGGAGGGACAATGTGAGCAAGGAAGATCTCTCAAGAAATACAAAGACATCTTGAAGGCCTACCTCAGAAGCTGCAACATCGACACTGCTTCCAGAGAAAATGTCACCTTTGACAGAACACGGTGGAAGCAACAGTGTACCCGGGACACAAAGACATTCGAGCGCAACAGCAGCAGCCGCCACCCAGGAAAAGAGGAATCGGAGAAAACGGAGCCCATCCTTGCAGGACTCCATTCCATGCTGCGTCTGTGGGAGACTTTCTGCTTTAGGAATGGGTCTTCATTCCCACATGAGGACTCACATCAGCAATGACCTGCCTGCCTACTCATCCGTCGGGCACGATGGGAGAATCCATCATTCCCCATGGATATCAGCCAAACGTAATGGATTCTCCATTTGGCCACATGCTGTTCATGGTTTCGTCCTTCGGTCAAATTCCATTTTTCATTTTGTGTGTGATTGTGCTTGGGGGTGTTTAGAATGACACTTGAGTATTTTGGAGAACGTGTATGTTTCAGCCACTGCAACAAATCGTTGACTCTTCGATGATTTTTTCTGCGTCCGTCCACTGTACAGTTACTGTCAGATGCATGCATTATTTCTTTTAAACATACCCTTTAGTCAACTAATAGGAGAGGCATGCATTAAACTAGTCCAAACGTTGACACAGATTTGAGAGAGAAAGACAGGAACAGGCAAAACAGAGAGCGGGGGAGAGAGAGAGAGAGAGAGAGAGAGAGAGAGAGGAGGGGGGGGGGGGGGGGGGGGGGGGGGGGGAGGAAACTGTCATCCCCATCAGTGAACAATCCTACTTGGTGAAGGCTCAATTTACCCCCGACAGTTACGGCCCCTGTACTTTGGGGTTCCTCTATCACACTATTCCACCCTCGTTTTATTGAATAATTAACCGAAATGGTTAGCTGGTGCCAGCCATTATTCTAGTGTGTCTGTTAATTCAAGTCTTGTAATCTGTGGCGTGGGGTTTTGTAACGACAGACACGAATGTATCATTCCATAACTGATCGTAGGTGACTGGTTGTTACCTCGTCGCGGTCGGGCAGCTTGTCATGTCTCAATAACCTCTACGACTACGACGGCGAGAGCTTAAGCTCCTGGTAGTGCCAGCTAAGCCGAAGCTCCTGGTAGTGCCAGCTAAGCCAGAGAGGTTGAAGTGTGGATACCAGACAAAGAGCGATCTCTGGGCACCAGGAGGATGGAGAGGGGGGTAGCACTGGTCTAACAGCCCAGACCTGTAAAACCTTACCCATTCCAGACAATGCAGCAACATCGCCAAATAGCACCTTGGTCCTGACAGATTCCTCCTCAGTAGACTACTCTTCTAAGCACGTAGCACCCAGAATCAGGATTGGGGTCGGGAAATCCGAACCCGTAGAGACAAGCGTGGGAAAACCGCCCGAGAGTGTAGCGAGGTGAAACGCCACAGCCTCGACATTCTCTGGGCTGTGTGAGACTGGACGGAATGGAACAGGCCAGACCAGACTTAAATGAAGTGAGTCAGGTAACTGTTGTTGGTTACTGTTACTGTTATTGTTGCTGCTGCTGTGTCCTTGGCCTCACTTGTCCAGCTGACTAATCCATCGCTGACCGGCGCGGGGACTTCGGGTTATCAGTTCACTTGTGCATACTTAGAAACAAATCCTCCGAATCCCAGAATTTATGAACAAAATGCCATGCAAAATTGATCTGTCGCATCTGGTCTCGTCTGCATTGAAAAGTGACCCTCATGTTTTGTAACGTAGAATGACGGGCAAGTGAGTGAGACTGCCATTAGTAAATCAAGGACGTCGTCTGTATATTTCAGCGCCAAGGGCGGCAGGCACTACAAGGTTAGGAAATGTTGGAGAAATCCGAGATGAAGAAAGAGAGCACAATTACAGGAAAGTATAACAGATAAAGCTTTGTAGACAAGTGCTGCTAACACAGGAAGCTGTCATCTGAAAAAAAAAAAAATCCACTCTCTGATTACTCTCGGCAGGAGTAAGGTCACGTCGCCTGAACAAAACACTGCGTGTCATTGAAGATACGGTGATGAGCCTGTACCTGTGCGGTGCATTATCTCGTGGGAGTTGCGGGAAGAGGACAACACACACACACACACGCACGCACGCACGCACGCACGCACGCTCGCACGCACGCACACACACACACACACACACACACACACACACAGAGAGACACAGAGAGAGAGAGAGAGAGAGAGAGAGAGAGAGAGATCAACGTTGTTGCATTCGGTTGGCCGCTGTTCCATGTTTCCACCAAGTTTCGTTAAAAATCGGTTCTGCAGGGCTTTTTTTCTTACTTTCTTTCTTTTCTTTTCTTTGTTTTTGTACTCCCAGTTTTTATAGAACAGGTACTTTACAATGGGAACGAAGAAATGCTCTCTCTCTCTCTCTCTCTCTCTCTCTCTCTCTCTCTGTGTGTGTGTGTGTGTGTGTGTGTGTGTGTGTGTGTGTGTGTGTGTGTGTCCCCGTCCGTCCGTGGTCAAAATGTGTTCCACTCGCTCAAGACAAAACTACTAAGCTGATCTTTCTGAAAATTTGTAGGTATGATCATTATGGGTCACGGATGATGCCCGATGTTTTATTTTACCGTTATATCCGTTACTAACGGCTATAACGGCCCCATAACGGTTTTTCTGTTTTTTGGAATATCTCAGAAAGTATTCGGCCGATCTTTCTGAAAATTTGTAGGTATGTTCATTATGGGTTACGGATGATGCACGATTTTATTTTTACCGTTATATCCGTTACTAATGGCTATAACGGCCCATAACGGTTTTTGTTCCATATGGAATATCTCAGAAAGTACTTGGCCGATTTTTCTGAAAATTTGTAGGTATGTTCATTATGGGTCACAGATGATGGCCGATGTTTACCAGAATAGCCGTTACTTACGGCTATAACGGCCCACAACGGTTTTTCCCTCTTTATGGAATATCTCACACGTATTCCAGAGAAACAGGGAGTACGTTTATATGCTTCGCATCTTGTTTGTTTTGTTTCTATTTTTGGTTTTCGTTTTGTTTTTCTTGTGTGCATAATACTGATAACAGTCAGACAAAAAACAACAGAAGCGAGTGAACGGGTAACTTGCTGGAGGTAATAAACAAGTAATCCAGTAATCTTCGCTATGGTTCAAATTTTGAGCAGCATTCTAACGGACGCATCCGTGAAGTAGTTGAAACTCGATGATGTTGGTTTCGGTCTTCCCACACGAGCTCATTGCACACTGAGCAGACGGTCAAGGCCAACAACTCCCCCCCCCCCCCCCCCCCCCCCACACACACACACACACATACATACACATTGACACATTACCCCCACCTCTGTCCCTCCCTCTTTTGGTCGTCCTCTCTGTGTCAGTTTCTGTCTCGGTTTCTCTTTGTGTCTCATTTGGTTTGTCTCCCTTTTACTCTATCACATGTTTGTGTTTTGGTTTCTCTCCCTTTTACTGTATCTCATGTTTATGTCTGATTTCAAAAACATGCTTTCTCTTTCTCCCTGCCTGTCCCCGTCTTTCTCTCTCTCTCTCTGTCTCTGACTCTAGGTCTGTCTCTCCCTGTATGTCTATCTCTCTCTCTGTCTGTCTGTCTGTCTGTCTGTCTGTCTGTCTCTCTCTCTCTCTCTCTCTCTCTCTCTCTCTCTCTCTCTCTCTCTCTCTCTCTCTCTCTCTCTGTTATCCTTGGAGTGAAGATCATCAATCGGTCAAAAGATCATCAGTCAGCCTCTCTCTCTCTCTCTCTCTCTCTCTCTCTCTCTCTCTCTCTCTCTCTCTCTCTCTCTCTCTCTCTCTCTCTCATGTCAATGTGCGTGTGTGTGTGTGTGTGTGTGTGTGTGTGTGTGTGTGTGTGTGTGTGTGTGTGTGTGTGTGCATGTGTGAATGCATGTGTGCGCGCCTCTGTGTGTGTGTGTGTGTGTGTGTGTGTGTGTGTGTGTGTGTGTGTGTGTGTGTGTGTGTGTGTGTGTGTGTGTGTGCATGATTACAATGATGGGGAACAACTGTTGTCTACGTGTCTTTGTAGTGACATTCTTTGACGCTATAAGACAATTATATTCGTTCATGGCAATGAGATTTTAGACTGAGCGACAAATGTTTGTTTCATAACAGAATATAGGACCGATTTAAAAGAATAATGCCATTGCATAAAGTTAAAACTGAGGTCAGACAAATGCTCGTACTTCCTGGCCAAATTGTTGTTTGTTGTTGTTGTTGAGAATGTGAGGAACGAAAGATAGGAAACGAACTCCATGTTGTTATGCAATACCGCAGATTTGTGCGACTTAGGAACACAGTTCGTAGGTACAAGGAAAATACATTTAAGTTAAATCTTGCGTGTCATTTTTTACAGATTCTGTTCTCGTGATAAGAAAACGTTGTTTAGTTAAACTTTCGAAATTTAGTAAAGTCGTTTAAAACCGGTTAATTTTGATTTTACTATTCACTCTCTTTCATTCTGCCATTAACACTGTTATGTTTGGTTGGAGTTAACTGTAGTTTGTCCATGGCTATTTTCACCCTCTCTTTCTGTGGTTTTCATCATTTAATTTTTCTCTACCCCCCCCCCCCCCCCCCCCTCCCCGACCCAAAGGATTTACAGAATCAAATCAATATTTGAAGTTTTGCATAAAGATTTCCATAAGAGAAAAGAATCATGCTTGTATCAGGTGACTTTGAACGGTCAATGTTGCAGTTGTATAAGACCAAAAATGAAGTTAGTTTGTCGCCAAATGAAGGAACAGACAAGTCGTAAAACAGATACAACGCCATTCCACCCACCGGTGTGTTCATCACCATCAGGCTGGACAAATAACTATTCAAAACAATGAAAAGTGAAGACAAACAAACAGCAACCTAATTGTTTCTTCGATCTGAGCACGAAAATGTGATTTCGGGTGAAGAACTGAAATTACAAACTAGAACTGAAGAGAAGAGGGAAAAGCTTAATTAAGAGGAAAATTACGGATGATATTAACAACAACAACAATAAGAAATATGTTCTAATCATGTGACAATGACACAACTATAACAACAACAACAATAACGATAATACTACTACTGATGATAATGATAATGATGTCAATAAAGATAACAATCGTAATGATGATATATGACATAATAGTATGACACTAATAGTAGCAATAACAATGATGATGATAATAATAATCATGATAATAGTATTATTATCATTGTGATTGTTATAGAGAAATAAGAGGAAGGGAAAGAGGAGGAAGAAGAAGAACGAGAAGAATAGTTACAGCAATAGTTGTGGTAGCAGTAATGATAATAATGATAATGGCGATATAGAAAATTGTCTAGGTAATGAGATAAAATCTTAGAAACATACTATCAGTTCCACACCTACTACCACTGCAACTAAGACTACTACTACCATACT
>JADBJO010000222.1:717600-722600 GCA_016801955.1 Conus betulinus | reverse complement strand
TTTTTTTTTTTTTTTTTTTTGTTGACAACCTGTGATCGAAATGTTTATTTTTATTATTTTTTTTTTTTTTTCTTTTTAAATTGCTTTACACAAAATGACAATAACAAATACACAAAAGAAATCACAATCATGTTAAGTGAATCAAACATAAAGCTAGAAAAAAAAGTAAGAGAGAGAGAGAGAGAGGGGGGGGGGGGGGGGGGGGGAGAGATCGGACTGGGTTTGTGCGTGACCTCAAGTGCTTTCAGTAACATGCTTTAAATCAAGTTTTGGATGTTGGAAAAGCAAGCTGTAAAACACAGTGGAAAGTACATGGGCAAACAAAGACTTATATCAACCATATGTAGTGTAACACACAAAATATGAAATATTTGATTACATGCGGCGGGTACAAAAGTAGCCATTTTTCAGAAGCAAAACAAAAAAAAATTGATCATCTGAAATTAAGTGTATGCTGATCATACAGAGAACAGACGGGCAAAGGATAATGATTGTCAGGCGAATGAAATGAATTGACACAATCTGATATAACTGTTTATTATACGTATAACTTTATTTTGTAAAGTATATTATTGATTGATTAGTCGTCAGATAATAATGGTGTGTATGTTATCCATTTGTTGGAGAAATTTGCCTTGTTTAATTGTAAACTAGCATCATATTCTTCGATTTTATATCTGAATTTTATTTTTTTCAGGAAGACAGATATCTGCGGATTTTGTTTCACTAGTTTACAATTGTACAAATAGTATTTTGCAAACAATATTAAGAAAGAAAAAATGCTGTCTGTAAAAATGTTACTGTCATAACCGAGCACACAAAATGATTATGTTAACCCGTACATTTCTTGCGTTTATACACCTTTCTTTCATTAAATCAATGAGATTGTTGAAAAAAAAAAAAACCTGTACGATGTCACATTTCCAAAACATGTGATCAATACTATCCTTGTGCATTCCACAGAAATTACATGTATCGTGATCAACTATTCCAATTTCCCTTAGGATAATGTTCGTACCTAGGCATCGATGTACAATCTTCAACTGAAACCATTTAGGCTTTGTCATTTATTTTATGTACATAATGGAAGCACGATTTCCAGTCATGGACTATTGAGAGCTTTAAGTCCCATTTGTAACAGCATTTTGGTCTCAGATTATTTTCTACCAGTATATCATAGTACATTTTTTAGCCCTTGTTAATTGCAAATATGTTCCTAAAACAAAGTGATTCGTTTAGATATTCATTATCCTTGATCGTAATATTATACATTTCTACGCAATCGTTCATTCCCGATGTATAACCAGCAAAAGTAACGAAGTCAATGTTCACATTATATTTTTCTTTGAACCGCATATGCGACAAAATCTTCCCATTATCATAAAAAAAAACTGTGCAAGATTGTAGATACCTTTTTTTTTTTTGTAAGCTCTCTGGAAACAATAAATTTTCTTCCCTACTTGAAATCGTTTATTGTAAAAAATCGGCTCGGCAAGAAGTTCAGCGGAATTCTTAGGTGTACATTTATAATAGAAAACATTCATTGCTTCGAAGACATCCTTCCAAAAGTGATTGCATTTTGCAAAACTGGAGACAAACTCAGGACCAAACTTATAAATCAGAGGCCATTTCGGACAGTTTTTCAAAAAAACATGTTTCCATTTCTGAGTTGATTTTTCCGCTTTCTTAATCCAAGACAGTTTTAAAGATAAAAAACAAATATCTTTAAGTCAGGAATACCAATGCCACTATTTTAAATACTTTTGTGTGAAATTTTGCGGCTAATTTTGTCTGTCTCGTTATTCCCAAACGAATTTGTAACAGATGCGTTGACATGTCTGAAAAAAATATATCAGATGGGTTCGGTAAATAACTACAAATGAGTCAATTTTGAAAGAGTAATTGATTTTAGTATGGCAACCCTGCCAAGAGGAGTTATCTGACGTTTTACCCATACTTTGAATAAACGTTTTATATCTGTCAATCTTTCCGAATAATTTATGTTAATATGTTCTCTAAGATCGTTTGTAAACCACATTTCAAGTTTTTAAGTTTTGATGGATTCCAGTCCATTCCCAAATGTTCCATGTATCGGATTTCTTTAGTTTTTCTGCTTCCCAACCAAAATAGCGCTAGTTTTGCCTTTGTTCATATGGAGGCCTGACACACACCCAAACCAAGCAAGAACATCGATACATGTTTCAAAAGACTTTCTATCCCCTGCAAGCAGGAATTCAGTGTCATCAGCGTATTGAGACAATTTGTATTCAATGTTATTCATTCTGATCCCGTGAATATCTGGATTTTCTCTTACCATTATAGCTAACACCTCGACACAAAGCACAAACAAATAGGGGGATACGGGGTCTCCTTGTCTGCATCTTCTTTTAACTTCCAGCCAATCTGATACCTGACCATTTACAATAACACAAGATTTTATATTGTTATAAAACACACATTTATCAATCTGCATGTATCTTCTTGAAATCCAAAAGTTTTAATACCTTAAACATAAATTCCCAATTAATTGAGTCAAAAGCTTTTTCAAAATCTATGTTCAGTAATAATCCTGGTAAATTGTGCTTATCTAAGTAGGCTATTGTGTCATAGATTAATCTCAAATTATCACTGTGTATCTATTTCTAATAAATCCTGTTTGGTCTTCATTCATAACATGTGGTAGTACATTTTTCAAACGATTAGCAATGCAAGAAGATCCAATTTATAAATGACATTTAAAAGAGAGATAGGTCTCCAGTTCTTTATGTATTGTCTTGGCCTGTCACCTTTAGGAATGCACGTAATGATACCTTCTCTCTGTGCACAAAATAGTTCCCCTTCCTGAAACTTGCATTTAGGGCTCTAACAACAACTATTCCTATCTTTTTCAAATTTTTTTTAAAGAACTCTGCACTAAAACCATCTGTGCCTGGAATTTTCTATGTAATGCTGAACAATTAAGTAGTGGGGCAAAACAAGTGCAGGTTAACAATTCTTCAGTCATTATAATAATGACTTTGCAAAGATTTGAACTTTTAGAGAGAAAAAAAAATGAAGATGAAGAAAAAACGGGGGGAAATATATTATAAATATGAGAAACCCTTCACTAGCTGCCTGAGGGAACTGTCGTGACCCCTTTCGAAGGCAGATCTATTTGTATTGCCTGCTCCTAGGCCTTTCGTCCTCTGGATCGGACTCATCAGGGAAACACGGCTGATTGTGTCTGCCCTCCTGGTGTCAAATAGAGACACACCACAGTCAATTCTGCGGTGTTTCTTACCACCAAGGGGTTCAAAAAAGAAACCAAACAGCACCCCCAAAGCAGCCAGCGAAGGATAGTAAAATAGAATAAAACGAAAGTGTGGAGAGGAAAAAAAAAAGTTACTGAAAAAACTAAAAGCATTATGCGAACAGTATAAAATGTAGGGGACAATCTTTGAGCCTATGCCTGAGGATCCATTCAAGGATACAAGGGAGATCAAAAGATATGGAACAGTCTGAGTGGTCAGCTCTGCTGTTCAATAACTCAAGCAATGTCAGTGGCTAAGAATTGTGTAGGACAACCTTACTTGGATCTCCTAAGAGATGCAATCTCCCACTGGTTGACCACACAATATAATGGTGAACAATTAAGTAGTGGGGGAAAACAAGGCAGGTTAACAATTCTTCAGTCATTATAATAATGACTTTGCAAAGACTTTTATTATGTGTCATATTATTCAGGGTACAAGTAGCTTTTTCAAGTGTAATTTCACCATCCAGTTCACTTGCTTCTGTATCATCCAAGCATGGAACATTACTGACTAAATCTTTAATTTCACAATTTTGTACACCGCTTTCGGCATATAAAGACTTATACAATCTCTGTACCTCTTGGATAATGTCTTTCTGCTTCACTAAAATATTGTCTTGCTGGTCTGTGAGTCTTGGCATATTTTTACTAACATAATGGCGTTTTCTAAATTGCAAAAATAGCTACTTACTTTCTCTCCGTCAGCTATCCATCTGGCCCTCGCCCTCAATAGTACTCCTTTTATTCTTTTTTTCCCGTACCTCTTTTAATTGTTCTATTTGACTTCCATAGCCCTAACGTCTTGTTCACTCTTACTTTCAATTTCATCTATACTGCGAATATCTTGTTCCAACCGTTTTTCTTCTTCTGTTGTTTTCTTTCTTTCTTTTTTTTTCCGTCGTAGCATATGAGATAGTCTTTGACCCTATCTTCATCAGAAGGAAATCTAAGAACACGTCAACAGAGATGGAAAATTGAATCTCTTCGTCAGATATTTCATTATTATTTGTATTTATCGAGTATTCTTCTTTAACATTCTTTATTTCAGCGTTTATTTCATCTAGATATAGTTTATCCTTCAAAAGAGATGTATTGAACTTCCAAAAAGTGTTATGTTTCACATTTTCTTTAAATTTTAGTTTTAGTAGGATAGTGGAGTGATCTGTTCTATATCCACAGTCAATATCCGCATCATCTACAAACGAAACCACTGAATCCGAGATTAGAAAGAAGTCTAATCTTGCTTGCTGAAAAGGGCTGGTTCTTCGCAAGGTAAAACGGAGACATTCTTGGTTTATTTGTCGCCAAATATTTAAATCGAGGTCTTCCATCATGCTATCAACTGTATCCTTTAATTTAGGATTATATATGTGTTTATAATTATGGTAATCCCTCACCGGGTCAAGTACTAAATTGAAATCTCCACCCATTATAATATTTTGTACATAAGTTCCAATATCTTCAGTTTAATATTGTTATATAACTCAGGGTCATCTTTATTTAGCCCGTATACGTTAACAAAAAGAAAGGTGACGTTTTGTATTTGTGATCAAAATGTTTATCCAGGAAAACGCAGGGAACTATCCGAGACTGAGGGACATATTCATGCCATCATTTAAGACAACGTTTTAGACAGAAAGGATGTGAGACATGAACACTTTAAAGCAGATTCCGTGAAAACCTTGTTCACAGATGTCTCACCTGATAT
>JADBJO010000222.1:705100-715100 GCA_016801955.1 Conus betulinus | reverse complement strand
GACTTTTTTTTTTTTTAATGCTGATCGATGAGAATGAGGATGATTAGATGATGCTACGGATTTCCATTTTGGTCTGAGACTACATGACAGGGCTGTACTCTACGCTTCCTTTCATAATATATCCCGGCGTCAACCAGGCCGAGAGATACAGGCACCTGCAGTGTTGGTCAGGAAATTTGAGCAACACTCTCAGAAAAACGCATCCATTAAGTGGATGAAACTCGACTGTGTGGTCCCAGTCTTCCCAACTGAGTCCGCAGCAAACTCAACTCTGGGTAGGAGCCGGTCGGGGCTATATTTGGGGAACAAATCAAGTGAGAAATGATGCTCATTTTCAACCTGACCCACTCGAAATAAACAATTCGTATCTTCGGCAGATTCACTTTACCGATACACATTATTATTCAGGGAGAAAGCACTTTAAATCTTGACTGAGAAAAGATTTCACCAAAGCAAGACATATCCATAACACAAACGCACTGTTTGTTCTTTTTTTTCAAAAATAGTACTGGATGTTCTGTAAGTGCTGTATCTGTCCGGTCTCTGATAGTTTTGTTCTATTCTTGGATAAAGAAATACACAGTTCTCAAAGTCGTGTCTTTTTGTCTAGTCACCTGACTGAAATCTTTTTTTTTTTCTTGTTCTTTTTCTTCTTCTTCTTTTTTTTAAACAATCTACAATACTGCTTTGGCCGTCGGACCTCGGTAAAGTCTTATTGCTGATGATATTAAATGCAGATCACGAGCTAGAGGTTGGATCTGTTTGTCTCAGCTCGTTCCGTTGTAAACCACATTATAAACATGTCTGCTGTCTTGTTTGTCAGATTGTATGACAGCAGTCATGCCTCGTCTCGGCGTATTGTCTAAGTCTATACTGCCAGTCTCGTTCCCGTCTGTCATCGCCATTATCCTCATGCGATTTATGAACATTTTGTGTAAAATGATCCATTATGTCTGTTCCCTTTGATACAATTCTCTGTGTCAGACATTCGGTGAAACCCCCTCCCCCCTTTTTAGCCGACGTCTCTTTGCGGTCATGTACAACATCAGTTTCAGTATTTGTTTCATCGCCTGTTTAATCGCTAGTTTCTAGGATATCTTTACTACATCTGATGCCAGCAAAACTGAGTGGCTTATCCATCTCTCTGACAGCCACCGGTCCATGAATGTTGTCGTCAATCATTGGAATCACGTCTCTTGGTCTCTCATCTGTACACATATTGGAGTCTGTGGAATCTTTGTCCCTTACAGTTTGTTTAACAGATCTGGCTGACTGTTGGCATCATTGGACCTCTCCGCAATCGGCTTCGGGGTAGCTGAGGCTGACAATTTACAACTTCTGGCATAGCCTTTTACCGTAACAGTTCATCTGTGTTCTGAAATTTTACCTTTATGTCATGGTCTACATAATCTTATCACGTCACTGAAAGACCTGATTCTGGAGCGGTAGGTGTAGAGGTGAGCATGTCTGGATCACGAAGACGAGTTCTTTAAGCCTGTTGGACTGCCGCTCCACCTGTTTCCGGAATGTCTGATGCCTGACTGGCGTTGCTGAAGGTCTTTGTTTTCCTGTGAATCTTCCTTGTAATGCGAAGACTTAATCTGAACCCTCCGGGGGTTGCAACCTTGTCGTGGTCGGAGGGCTTGCGCGGTTCCGTGATCCCTTAGGCTTTGCCGGCGGGGGCATCAATGCTTGAAGATAGGCTAGTTGTTTTTTTTTATGCTTCTAGGCCTGAAAAGTCTAGTTGCTGTCTGGCCTAAGTATAACGTGGTAAGGAGTTGATGCCCCTGGTAGGGCCTCCCATGTCAGGTAGTCTTCTTGAGGCCCACTGTGTTTTGCCGTGCGGTGCGTCCTGTGATGGGGGAGAATAGGATCCTGGAGGTTGAGACCGCTGATGTGACTGCGGTGCATCAAGTCAACACACCTCTTTGGCCTGGACTTCCTCTAGACAGGTGGTCGAAGTGGCCCACTTCGATCAAGCGGCTGGTCGCGCGTGCATGCCCTAGCTCAGGCTAGAAGGCGGCGGCTCGGGTCAAACGGGTTTGGGAGCTTCTGTGGCAGGGACGCTTTCAGGCCTGTGTATATCTCTTTTGAAATCCTGGTGCCCTGATATACTGGAATTCCGTATAAAATGGGCATCCCCCTTGTTGGGACTCGGTGGCGGGTGGGAATCGAGAGAGATGAATTTTAATGAATACAACATGGCACCAAAAACTAAAAAAAAAAACACACAGGCAAGATTCGGTAACAGATACGGATACGGATTCAGAACATGAGACAGAGCCCTTTCAGGCTTCTGGCCAGCTGGCTGATTGTGAAGGGAGCGGATGAAGATAGACCTCTGTCGGGCCTGAGTCCTTTTGCGATTGCGAAAGGAATCAATGGCCTCAGCGGCAAGCCAAAGAGCGTCAAAAGATTAAGGAATGGGTCACTTCTGGTTGAGTGCTCTTCCAAGCTGCACTCAGAAATGCTATAGAAATCGACGACATTGGTTGATCGACCGATCAGGGTGTCTCCACACAAAACTCTCAACTCTTCCAAGGGAGTAATCCGATGCAGAGATCTGAGAGGAGTGTCGGAGGCAGAAATCAAGTCGGAACTGGCATCGCAAGGAGTGACCACGTTCATCGTGTACTTGTGCGCAAAGGCAATGACAGAGTTCCGACTGACACCCCTCTTCTTGACTTTTGCTCTACTTCTCTCCCGGAGTCAATCACGGTGGGCTACCTGAGAGTCTCAGTGTCGCTGTACATCCCGTCCCTCTGCGCTGTTTCAAGTGCCAGAGGTTTGGCCATGTGAGGGATAGATGTACGGAAGAAGAGTGTGTGGTACCTGCTGCCAGCCAGTCCACCAGGGTGTGTGTGTGACAGTCCACCACTCTGTGCCAACTGTGGAGGCAAGCACCCATCATCATCAAAGACCTGCCCAAACTGGTTGAAGGAAAAGGAAATTCAGAGAATCAAAACTGAACAGAGAATCCCGTTTTTTGAGGCGAAAAAGATTGCAATGAAGAGTCAACAACTGCTGGGCTCTCGTTTGCAGCTGCAGTAAGGAAGCCAACAACAGTCAGCATCGGCGTGCAGACGGTCGAATCCTCGTTTGCCGAGAGAGAGAGAGAGCCAGAAACCAAGTCTGTAGCCTCAGGCAGAAACACTGCATGCGACGAACCCCAGCAGTCCTCGCCTTCAGATACGACTCTCAGTCTTCAAAGCCTACTCCCGCCCCCAGACCATCAGGGGGCAAAAGACCTACAGGCCCTTCAGGGCGGCAGAAAGTGGAAGTTGTTGAAGTTCAAGACAAGACCACCCCCCTCAAAATCCTCCAAAGGGCACCCTACAGCTGTCAGCAAGGGAGCTGGCGGTTCTGGAGGAAAGGCAAAATCGCCGCCTAAAAAGAAAGCGCCAAATATTTTATCAGATCGAGAGAAAAAAGCGGAGAGAAACACCAACAGATTTGCAGTTCTCTCGGATCTAGAAGATGTCAACATGGAATGAAAGGAACTTGCTGGTGAAGAGTTACAAGATTTATTTTCCTTCACCATATCTCTTTATGATGGACACAACCATCTTCCATTGGAATATCCGAGGTCTCCATTCCAATTTTGAGGAGCTTCAACTTCTTTGCCAAGATTTAAAGCAGCTGTAGTAGCTCTTCAGGAAACACAGATGCACAAAGAAAAGTCCTTTTCTGTTTCAGGTTTTAATGTACTGTCTAAACCAGCCCAACCTACAGCTCTTGGAGTTTCAGGTGGGGTCTCGTTACTCATCCACAAAATCTTGTTGTTCAGCCCCCTGTCAACCTTAAATCTTCTCTTCAAGCTTTAGCTGCTAGAATCTCCCTACATAAAACAGTGACAGTTTGTTCCCTGTATATACCTCCATCATCATCTGTCAGTCGACAAGAGCTGGTTAGCCTCATGGAAGAACTCCCACGACCTTTCTTGCTTCTAGGGGACCTGAACGGCCACTCTCCTCTTTGGGGCAGTGCAGACTCCTCTCCCCGAGGTCTTCTTCTGGAGGATGTCTTCTCTGAGCTGACCTGTGTTGTCTGAATGATGGCTCTCCAACATATCTACATTCGTCAAATGGCACTCTGTCTTGCATCGATTTATCAGTATGCGATCCTTCACTGGTCTTGGACTTTGATTGGAGTGTTCATGATGATCTACATGGAAGTGACCATTTTCCAATAGTCTTGAGACATAAATCGTCAGAACACATCATCTTACCAGAACGTCTTAACCTTAGAAAAGCCAACTGGGATCTTTTTGCTACGAACATACAAAAAGAATTAGTGGGAGGATCAGGTTCTTCAAAGTCCTGACCTGCTGCTGAAACCTTGACGAACATCATCATCAGCTGTGCCAAGAACATCATTCCGGCTTCTACCACCAAACCTCAGATGCCAAAACCTCAGATGCCGAAAACTCCCTGGTTTAATGCTGAGTGCCAACAAATCCACAATCAACGCCAGAAGGCTCAACGTGTTGTCTGTCGCAGGCCATCAATACCTTACGCGAGGGCCCACCAAAATCTCCGTGCCAAATCTCGCTACATTTTCAAAAAGTGTAAACGTCAGTCTTGGAGAGACTTCTGCTCCAAGTTGACTTCAAAGACCTCCAAGAAGAAAGTATGGAAAGTGATCAGGAAAATTAGTGGAAAAAAAAATACAAATCCTATCCATCACCTGAAACTTGCAGAAGCCCTGATCACAGATAAACAAGCTGTAGCTAATGTGCTGGCCTCAACTTTGAAAAGAACTCTTCCTCCACAAATAAAACGCCTGCTTTTCTGAAAAACAAACTCCTGAAAGAAAAATCTCCTTGTAACTTCTCATCAGACAACACTGAAGCCTACAATCTGCCATTTTCGATCGATGAATTAAAATCAGCTCTGCAAACCTGCAACGATTTCTGCTCCTGGCCTGGATGAGATCCACTATCAGCTCTTGAAACATCTCCCAGAAAGCTGTCTCCAGACCATTCTGAAAGTCTTCAACAATATCTGGTCCACAGGGTGTTTTCCACCGTCCTGGCGGAAAGCCCTTATCATACCTATACCCAAACCTGGAAAAGATCTTTCGAACCCATCCAATTACCGTCCGATAGCTTTGACCAGCTGTGTCTGCAAACTGATGGAAAAAATGGTCAATGCTCGACTCATGTGGAAACTTGAAACCGACGGCCTTCTGGCGAAAGAACAGTGTGGTTTCTGCAAACATCGAACTACAGTGGACCATTTGATCCGTCTAGAATCTACGCTTCGAACGCCTTTATTAACAAACAACATGCAGTGGCTATATTCTTCGACTTGGAGAAAGCCTACGATACCACCTGGAAATCTGGGATTCTTCATGATCTCCATGATCTTGGTTTTCGGGGTCATCTTCCACTTTTCATTCAAAATTTTTTGGCAGAACGACAGTTTCAGGTCCGGGTTGCACCACTCTCTCTCTCTGATGTTCATGAGCAGGAGTTGGGTGTTCCACAAGGGAGCATACTGTCTCCTGCCCTCTTTAGCATCAAGATCAACAACATTGTCAAGTCAGTTCCACAGGGTTCAGACTGCTCATTGTTTGTGGATGATTTTGCTGTCTACGCAACTGGAAGCCTGTACCCGAGTGTCCAGCGCAGCTCCAGCTTTGTGTGGGATAAAATTCATCAGTGGGCGGATGAAAACGGCTTCACTTTTTCTCCTACGAAGACACAGTGCATTCACTTCCATAATTTTCGTCAGTTTTTTGCAGATCCTGAAATCAAATAGGGAAATCTCCCATTCCAGCTGTCAAAGAGAGGCCAAATTCCTAGGAGTTATTTTTGACCAAAAACTCAACTTCTCAGCCACATTAAAAAAAACCTCAAAACCTCTTGCCAAAAAGCTCTGAATATTCTGCGGGTCGTAGCACACACTGACTGGGGCGCTGATAAGAAAACTTTGCTGCACCTCTACAGAGCCTTGGTCCGTTCCAAACTGGACTATGGTTGTGCTGTGTACGGCTCTGCAAGACCGTCTTACCTCAAACTCTTGGACCCTATCCACCATCAAGGGCTTCGTCTCTGTCTTTGGAGCATTCCGCACCACCCCCCGTGTACAGCCTGTACGCAGAGGCAGGTGAACCCTCACTGTCCAACCGCAGGCTGAAACTATCTTTGAATTACTATATCAGACTGTTCTCGGAACCGGAAAACCCTGCCTTTGACTGTGTCTTTGACCCTCAGTTTTGAAGTAAATTCGAAAACAACCCCAACTGTATTCCGCCGTTTGGTCTTCGTATGCAGCCTCATGTGCACAATGCAGGTCTAGCCTAGGAGTTGTGTCCGATTTTTCCAAGTTTCCAGATCAGCCTCCATGGACCTTTTTCACACCAAAAATTTGTTTTGACCTTGCAGCTTTTCGCAAAGAGTCCACCAGCTCTCTGGCATACAAGGCATTGTTTGCTGATCTTTGTTCGAAATTCCCATCCTATCAAAAAATTTTCACTGACGGTTCCAAGTCTGAAGATGGATGTGGCCTGTGCAGCCTGCAGCCTATATTGTTAGAACATATTCCTTCAGATGCTTCTGTCTTATTCTGCTGAATTTACTGCTCTGGTTTTGGCATTGAAGATAAGCGCTCAATCAGCAAAGAAGGACTTTCTGGTTTTGTCAGATTCACTGTCAGCTTTGGAGGCCATAGCTGGTCGCAACCTTCAGCATCCCGAACGTTTACACTTCTTTGAACTTTTTACCAAGTTGAAAGCGGATGGTTACAACATTATTCTGGCTTGGGTTCCCTGTCATGTTGGCATCGGAGGGAATGAAATGGTTGATCGTTTGGCCAAGAATGCCACAACAGAGAAATTGTCCAACATATATATCCCCTGCTCAGATCTGAAACCCAAAATTAACAATTATGTCAGAGACCTCTGGCAGGATGATTGGAATACACAGACGGATAACAAACTCTTTCAGATCCGTCCAAACCTTAAGGAGTTCCTCTCATCTACGTCTGGTGGTCGTAAAGAAGAAACAGTTTCTGTGCCGGCTGCACACCGGCAATTCGTATTTTACCCATTCATACCTTTTAAAGAGTGAAGAAGCTCCGTGGTGCATTCCATGTCATGTGCCACTCACAATGAAACATATTCTTTTAGAGTGTTGGGACTTGCACGATGTGAGACACAAACATTTTACAGCAGATTCCATGAAAACCTTGTTCAGAGATGTTCCGCCTGACGCGATCTTTGAGTTCTAAAGAATTGTGTGAATGAAATTATTGTGAGTTGATTTCAACGTGGTGACAACCCTGATGTGGCCCTTTGCGGTCGGCTAGGCTATAAGCAACATTATCTTATCTTACTTATCTGAAATGTGTGCATTCGCTGTATCTGCTGTACCCATTTTGGCAGTTACTCTGTATGAGGGGCCATTCTTCCTCATTTCCTCTAGGATCAGAAGTATGACGCCGTTGATTTCTGATGTTTGTGGAGGAATAAGCTTGCTGTCTGTCTGTAATAGTCGGTTGGCTGTTGTAAATAAGGGCGATCTTGCTTAGTCTGTGATGAAACGGTGTGATGGCCCTTTGGCCGTGTGGTCAGATCGGAGGCCACCCCTGTGCCACTTCCTCTTAGGTTATGTCTGAGATTTTTTTTTTTTAATCACCAAGCACAGTCATCTCGTCTGACCATCGACCAGACTGGACTAGACTGGTCCGGGGATCACTTCTGTGTGGTAACAATATCTTCTTGACGCCAGATTGGTGAACGTGTGCGATCGTTCACCACGTCGGTTACTGTTTATGTGGTGATGTATTCATCCTCCCACTCAGTCTTTTTCAACATTGATTGGTCGTATGTTTCATCCTGCTTGGTGGGTTCCACTTTACTTTCTATATGGTCTAGTCTATCCAGAATATTTCTGATTTTCACTTGTTGAACGTGACTGACCTTCACCTACCGGTACACACACAGACACACAGACAGACGAGAGAGAGAGAGAGAGAGAGAGAGAGAGAGAGAGAGAGAGACAGACAGACAGACAGAGAGACAGACAGACAGAGAGAGAGAGAGATGGGTTATGGCAATGGTGTGGGGGGTGGGGGTGGGGGGTGGAAAGAGAGTTTATATTACCCAGGTTGTGATTCATCTTTTCGTTTATAATCCACTTCTTTGATGCAGGCAAGATAATGACTCCAGACAAAAGGTAAGAGGAACTTTTTTTTTTCTGTCTAATTTTCGATCTTTAAATGAAAACGTCGTCTGATTGGTACACACTGTGCATGGAATGTTTACAACCTGACCATCTCAAATTCCTCACAGACCAGATTCAGTTGTCATGTGAGAAAGCTGTGCTGATGTCGCGTGTTAGTTGGGTTCTGTGCCTGAATTTTTTTTTTTTTTTTTTAAATTCCTTGTGTTATATTGTTGGCATTTACTTCAGCTGCTATTCCGTGGTAGAAGTTGGGAATCCAAAATGGAAGGATCAGTTGAAATAAACATCATCAGTTACGTCATTACGAGATGACGACGAGCGTTTGGAACAACTTAGGACTAAAACACATAACGCAATGATAGGCAGACCCGTCCAGGTAAGGGGAACAAAACGGCCTTCTTTTGACCTGCAACTCACCTACAGATGACGTGCCCCTCTAACCTCCGAAGGAAACCGAGAGTAAGCTACAGACAGCCTACTGTCACCTGCACTCTCACTCAACTTGGACATTCTCTGCTCTCTTCCTCTCTTCCCCCGCCATCTTTTCTTTCATTGCGTGTGGCATATGAGTCGAAACAGGTCAACCGTCTCTCTCTCTCTCTCTCTCTCAAATGTTTACCTATAACCGACTGCTTAATTGCTCTGCTTGCTATTATCTCCAACTGGGTATGTTTAACTGGAGATTTCATAGTGCTTTTAGAATGCCAATGTTGTAATGATAATCCATGCTCCATCAGGAATCAAAGGATGTGATTTTCGTTATACCTATTTTTCTTAAGTCAGTTAATTAGCTATTTTCTTTGCTAGTTAATGTACATTTATGTATTTGATTCATCTTTATCACATATTTGATCATTATTATTAATTATTTGTATTCATGTATATACGTGTGTATGTATACTTTTGGGGAAAGTGGGAAAGTGGAGAGAGCGGGAATTTAAGTGCATTGCTACGTACTGCAATTGGATGTTTTGGATTTGCATTGAAGAGCTGTGACAATTCAGTGGTGTTGTCTGTGGAGAATATTTTGGGTTTTCAGGTACACAGCGTGTCAATCGCCACTTTCATATTGTGGTCTTGGATATGTCTTTGGATTCAGTCAAGATTGAAATCCCACAGTGTGGCGGCTTTGATTTCGTGCAGATATCACGTAGGTCTCTTGAAAAGAAGGTAGCAGACAGAATCCAACTGGGTGATGAGATGCGTGTGGTAGAGATGTAGCATTCAAAGGAATGCGCTATTATCGTTGTACCAGATTCGGCAGATATACTGTATACATACATTTTGGTCTCATGGGAAGCTGAAACGTTTGAAATTACAGAGTTGTTAGTTTTGCCTTTAATTCTTTCATCCTCACTGTGTCAGTAACGTTACAACAACTCTAGACTTCGGTGCTGCATTTCTGCACCAACTCCGTACTATTGTAAGACGATAGGGCTATATTGTGGGAAGAAGAGAACACACTTAGCAAAATTTGCAATAGGCCAAGAAACCTTCTGATCTATTTTGCACCAGGCAGCAAGAAAATTAAGTCAGAAATGATGACGTGACAGCATTTAAAGAAAGCGACTGTCGAATCAAGGATTCCCAAACACCACGCGTCGGAAAGGGTTTTAAAAGTCTACTTCAAAAGATTTAATCGAGCTGCATGTCCTATCCCACCCTCCACTCTCCCTATTCCACCACTCCCACTTCCATCGCCACCTCTTCCTTATCCCCACCACAGCCCCCATCTCTTTACCCTCCGGACATTCATGATAAATCCCAAAGGACACAGAAACCACATTTTTTTTCTAAGTCGTTGACAAATTA
>JADBJO010000222.1:695100-700100 GCA_016801955.1 Conus betulinus | reverse complement strand
ATACACAAAACTTACCCGTTTCCAGCGACATCAAGGTTTAACGTCAAAATGACATGTAGTATCAGGTTTGTTTTAAATAACAGTCCGAGTCGTCCTTAAAATAGATTAGTTCCTCACAGAAATTGATATTTGAATATTTTGCAAACAGTGTGTGTGTGTGTGTGTGTGTGTGTGTGTGTGTGTGTGTGTGTGTGTGTGCCGCACATTGTTTAACTGTTTGCTTGTGCATTTGAGGTGTTGCATGGACACGGATACATTGCTGTGAAAACGAAATTGAATTTGAAACAATAAGACGTGCTGAAAATAGATAATATAGAGAGAGGATTCGAGCACGATTGAGGAAAGGGTAAGGGAGAAGGGAAGGAGGATATAGATCTTAGCGGAAGAGTTTCAGTTTCAACAAAGAGATAGCACAGCGTGTGGACAATTCCATAAACGCTGCGTCACTGCTAAACATTGAGATCAGAGCGCGCCAGATTCACAGTTAATTCACCACGTAAACGAACAGCGAAAAAGAAAATGTTCGAGAAGAGCTTGTCATGGGCAACACACTCAGCAGACCAGTGCCTACATGTTTAGCCAAAATGCCCACTCTCAGGCAATGGTGAAGAGAACAGACGGGACGGAGAGAGAGAGAGAGAGAGAGAGAGAGGGGGGGGGGGAGGAAGAGAGAGAGAGAGAGAGAGGGGGGAGAGAGAGAGAAAATAAAGAATGGTTCGATATACGAGAGAGGAAGAGAGAGAGAGAGGGGAAGAGAGAGAGAGAGAGAGAGAGGGATGGAGGGAATAAAGAATGGTTCGATATACGAGAGAGAGAGAGAGAAAGAAAGAGAGAGAGAGAGAGAGAGAGATGGAAATGGATGAAGGGTGGAGCGATATAGGAGGGACAAGGGACAACAGACAGACAGACAGACAGACAGAGAGAGAGAGAGAGAGGGGGGGGGGGGGGGGGGATGAAGAATGATGTGATATAGGAGGGGAGAGAGAGAGAGAGATGGAAATGGATGAAGGGTGGAGCGATATAGGAGGGACAAGGACAGACAGACAGACAGAGAGAGAGGGGAGGGAATGAAGAATGGTGTGATATAGGAGGGGAAAGAGAGAGAGAGAGAGCGAGAGAGAGATTTAACAATTCATTCATTATGTTTCAACTTGTTTACACTGTTCGACTTTTAAATGTATCTTTCAAATCAAGTCAGTATCTGTAATTAGAATTTATTTTTCTCAACCGCGTTTATCTTCATTCCATGAAGGACACATCAACTTTATATTGAAAATGACAAAACACTCACCCTCTGTCTGTCTGTCTGTCTGTCTGTCTGTCTCTCTGCTTTTGTCCAGTCTCCCCCTCCCCTCCACCTCTCTCTCTCTGTCCGTTTCCATATTTTATCTTCGTCTCAATGTCTGTCTCTGTCTTATCTTGTTCTGTATCTGTCTGTCTGTCTGTCTGTCCGCCTGTCTGTCTGTCTTTCCCTCCCTCTCCCCCCTGTCTGTCTCTGTGCGCGCGCTTGCCCCTGTGTGTGTGTGTGTGTGTGTGTGTGTGTGTGTGTGTGTGTGTGTCCTTGGATCTACATGCGTATGCATACACAGAAGAATGAATGTACGTGTTTGATACGCTTACATGCGCGCTTGTTTGCTTTCTTTACTTACTTGCGAAGATGTAATTACGTACCCGTGGACGTTAGAAACGACCGCTTCGCCCCCTCAGCCGTTAACATCTCTTTCTCTGGAGAGGTACAGGTAAGGGGGGGGGGGGGGGGGGGTGTCTATTTTCTGTATTTCTCTCTCTTTTTTTTTTTTAACGAACATCGATGTCAAATTCCACCCCCACATTCCAGCTTTCCGTGCTTTTGGTCTTCCCTTTCCTTTTTTTTTCTTACGAATATTGTGTGTCGAACTCCGCCCCCACAGTCCCAAGTTCCCCCCCCCAGACCCGCTGTGCACGTGTCTCACGTGTCCGAACTAATCAGCTAGCAGTCCTCTGATGCCACTCACGTCGCTTTGGCCACACGTACGTCGAAGCTAGGTTATTTTCGTCAGGTAGCCTCTCTCTCTCTCTCTCTCTCTCTCTCTCTCTCTCTCTCACGCATGCGCGCGCGCGCGCGCGCGCGTCCTTCACCCCTACTCCCGGTTCTTCATCTCATCTTGAAACTTGCGTAAGAATATGCGTCCAACTTGACTGGACGGGTAATACCTGTTTACGTTGGAGCTTTCGTTTGTTTTGTGTCTTGCTCCGAAAAATGGGGTGAGGGGAGGAGGGGGGACGAGGGAAAGGGGCAGGTGGAAAAGGAGGGAGACTGAGGAACAACGGAGGGAGGGGAGGAGCTTGGGGGGAGGGGGGGAGGGGAGGCGGAGAAGGGGAAAGAGGTTGGACGTGGGGGTGGGGGTAGAGAGGGGGAGGAGTGGCGGGGCGGGAAGGGGGTAGGGAGGGACAGCGGGGTGACAAGGGTCGGTGGGGAGCTGTTCCTTGATATGTGTGTGTGTATGCGCACGCGCACGTGTCGACCGGAAGAAAGATGGGGGAGGGGGGGGGGAGGGTAGGGAGGGGAGGGACGGACGAGACGGGGGGGGGGGGGGGGGGGGGTGTTTGTGCGGGGGAGGAGGAGGAGGTAGACAGAGAGGACGGAGGGTTTTTTTTTTTTTTCTTTTCTTTTTTTTCTTTATGTTTCTCGCTCCAGGTATTGGAGATCTGTTGTTTTCTTCTGATCAGATGGATGATGTTCTCCGCCCCCGTCCGTCGACAGCTGGCGTTCCTTCCATTATCTTTTTTTTTTTTACTCTTAATTTCCCTTCCTTTTTTTCTTTGTGTCTTTGTTCTTTCTTTTCTTTTCTTTTCTTTTACTTTTTTTTGTTTTTTGTTCGGTTGGTTCTTTGTTTGCTCCGACCTCCATTAAATCTCGTCCCAAACTCTCTCCCACGTCCTCCCTCACTGTCTTTCATCACTTCCTTCTCTCCGCGAATGAATCGTCTCTCCCCTGTTCTAGACGAACTAGACTGAGTCCTGTTGCTATGTCTGATGCTGATTTCCAATGGATATTCTATTTGCTCTCTCTCTCTCTCTCTCTCTCTCTCTCTCTCTCTCTCTCTCTCTCTCTCTCTCAAGTGATATAAGTCAGAGACACAGAGTGTAAGAAGAGGAATGCGGGCGAGAAGAGGCAATGAAAAAGAGACAGAAACACACGTGTGCAGACAGACAGACAGACAGACAGACAGACAGACAGATGTAGAGAATGATACAGTCAGACAGGCAGGCAGAGCGACAGATACAAAGAAAAAGAGGAAATGAAGGAGAGAGAGAGAGAGAGAGAGAGAGAGAGAGAGAGAGAGGGGGGGGGGGGGGAATGACAAGGCCATATAGAGTCTGCTTAGAACCCAGTTGTGAGTCCACTAGTCGGCACCCCGGTACTAAGTCTTGTGTGTTTTGTTTTACTTCTCATGTGCTCTCTCTCTCTCTCTCTCTCTCTCTCTCTCTCTCTCTCTCTCCCCCCCCCCCCCCTCTCTCTCAATCTGTGTGTGTGTGAGTGTGTGTGTGTGTGTGTGTGTGTGTGTGTGTGTGTGTGTGTGTGTGTGTGTTTTACCCTACTGTATGTCTTGCTTTACCTTCCTGTATTTTGCTCTAGCTTCCTGTGTGTTTTGCTTTTTATCTTTTTGAGCGTTTTGTTTTATCTGTTTGTGTGTGTTGCTAACCATTCTTTGTGTGTGTGTGTGTGTGTGTGTGTGTGTGTGTGTGTGTGTTCTCGTTTGCTTTTTCTTTATTTTAGCCGAAATGGTCACGTTTTCACCCGCTGCCATTTGTTTGTACCTTTATCTATGAAGGAGACGATGCCAAAAGTGCCGGGCCCATTTTGGTCAAACAGGTGGAACGTGGCCACCAAAACGAACCCATTAAATATCGATGTGTGGTGTTCCCCAGCGTTGTTCACACTGTTCTCAGCCATTGTCCGAGATGATTTCAGCACATGTAGAGAATGATACAGGCAGACAGGCAGACAGAGAGACAGATAAAAGAAACAGGAAGTGAAGGGGGGGGGGGGGGGGGAGAGACAGACAGACAGAGAGACAGACAGAGAGAGAGAGAGAGAGAGAGGGGGGGGGGGGGAGGGATGACAAGGCCATAGACTTTCGTAAATATGCACATGTCAAAAAGTGTACCATCTGATGAATGTTGTGATGTTCGATCTAGTATTGAGTTTTGCATGGATAATCTCATCAGGATGAACAGCGACAGCTCATGTTAAACACTGAGAGAACAGAAATGAACAGCGACAGCTCATGTTAAACACTGAGAGAACGGAAATGAACAGCGACAGCTCATGTTAAACACTGAGAAAACGGAAATGAACAGCGACAGCTCATGTTAAACACTGAGAAAACGGAAATGAACAGCGACAGCTCATGTTAAACACTGACAAAACGGAAATGAACAGCGACAGCTCATGTTAAACACTGAGAAAAAACGGAAATGAACAGCGACAGCTCATGTTAAACACTGAGGGAAAACGGAAATGAACAGCGACAGCTCATGTTAAACACTGAGAAAACAGAAATGAACAGCGACAGCTCATGTTAAACACTGAGAAAAAACGGAAATGAACAGCGACAGCTCATGTTAAACACTGAGAAAAAACGGAAATGAAACAGCGACAGCTCATGTTAAACACTGAGAAAACGGAAATGAACAGCGACAGCTCATGTTAAACACTGAGAAAACAGAAATGAACAGCGACAGCTCATGTTAAACACTGAGAAAACGGAAATGAACAGCGATAGACTCGTGCTTAACGCTGACAAAACAGAAGCGATGCTTGGTGGTATAAGAACGAAGCAGGAAGGAAGTGGTTCACTAAACATTAGTGGCGATCACATTAGTTTGAAACCGATGGACAAAGACCTGGTCAAACTTGACCAGACTCGTTCGATGCCGGATCAGATTAGCAGTGTGTGTGGCGAGCCGTTCTTGGAACTCCGCTATAGTCTTGTCTCAATTCGTACACATCTTTC
>JADBJO010000222.1:690100-692600 GCA_016801955.1 Conus betulinus | reverse complement strand
TGTGTGTCTACTCGCATGCACTTGTATGTGAGTATTCCTGTGTAGATCAGGCCTAATATGGCCCTTTGTGGTCGGCTGGGCTATAAACAACATAAACTGAATCTTCTCAACATGTAAAGTGTAAGAGTACGAGTGCATGCGAGTCTATTTATGTTCGGGTGTATGCGCATTTGACAGTGTCTGTCTCGTGTGTGTGTGTGTGTGTGTGTGTGTGTGTGTGTGTGTGTGTGTGTGTAACACCCTCGCTCTGAGGTCCATCTTTCCACTGATTTTCATTAAAATCAGCTCAGCGTTGTCTCCCCCTAATCCGTTTGAACGAATCCCTCAGATTCGCCCTTTGATCCGGATCCGCAGCCCTGATCCGGCCTGCAAATATCCACTCAATAGACCGTCCTTGCACCACATCCCGCCTTGCCATCAAACTTTGTTCAAACCTGTCCTAGTTAGGTTTTTTTTTTTTTTTTTTTAACCGTTTCTTGTGAGAAAGTGACACAAGCCAACAAACGCCGATGAGCACATAACTTTCTCCGACCCCGACCCCCCCCCCCCCCCTCCCCTCTCCCACACCACCCACACTCACTCCCCCCGTCCTCTCTTCCCTTCCCCTTCCGGACATTGACGTGGGTGTTTCCGGGCTCCGTGGCGAAGCGAGTTTCCCAATACCAGTTGTAGCAAAAGGCTGAAGAATACCGGCAAACCACGACGGCGACACGTGTCCGCTCGTGCACGTGCGGGGGAACTGATCACGTGCGGAAAGTCAGAAATCGATACGCCGAACGGCTGTTGTCTGTCGGGCTCTACCCGGTGTCTATCTTCCTTTTGATCCCCACCCCACCCTCGCATTATTTCTCCGTGGATAAAACGACGAGTCAAAACAGACGGACCAAGTTGTCGTAAATTTCGGCCAGCCCCGTTTCCTGCTTCTTTCTCTCACACGTTACCGCCGAGTCGATCTCATTAAATAAACACATAAGCAGCTTCAAAATTCGGCAGTATTTCGTCACATTGAGTCAAAATGCTGACAATAATGAAAAACGCCCAGAGTGTCCACCCTTTTTTTTTTTTCTTTTTTCTTCTTCCTTTTTTTTCGTCCCTTTCCTCTTCATCCCTTTTTTCTTCCTCCTTTTCTTTCTTCTTCTTCTTTTCTTCTTCTTCTTCTTCTTCTTCTTCTTCTAATAAACGAAGGAGTTGGATGGGCCTGGGTGTTTGCGGTTAAATAAGAATTTTCGTCGTCCTTTTTTTTCTCCCCTTTCTTTCTTCTTTCTTCCTTCTTCTTTCTTCTTCTTCTTTCTTCTTCTTCTTCTTCTTCTTCTTCTCTTCTTCTTCTTCTTCTTCTTCTTTCTTCTTCTTCTTTCTTCTTCTAATAATAATAATAATAATAATAATAATAATGGCCTAGGTGTTTTGCGGTTAAATAAGAATTTTCGACAAGAACTGGTATGTGGTCAGCATCAAGGGGGATAAATCTTGGGGAAGATAAAAGTAAGGACCGGAGAAAAGTCTGGCTGGAAATCCTTCAAGGCTCACCCTCACTGAACAGTAACGCAGCGCATTTCCGGGGCCAGGAGGGGAGAGGGGAAGGTGAAAAGGTAGATGAGGGAGGAGGTGGTGGTGGTACAGATCGTTGTGATTGTAGTGGTAATAAAAATATAGAGGGTAAACTCTCAAGTACATTTTTCCAGTTTTTCCGTTTGAGACTAGTTTTGGCTGGGCCTGTTGACACACTTTCGTGCATGCAGTGACGATGAGAGAGAGAGAGAGAGAGAGAGAGAGAGAGAGAGAGAGAGAGAGAGAGAGAGAGAGAGAGAGACAGACAGACAGACAGACAGACAGACAGACAGACAGACAGACAGAGACACAGAGAGGGGGAGAGAGGCAGAGAGAGAGAGGAAGAGAGAGGGGGGAGAGACAGAGAGAAGGAGAGAGAAAGAGAGAGAGGGGGAGAGAGAGGGGGGAGGGAGAGAGTGTGGGAGAGAGAGGGAGAGAGAGATAGAGGGAAGGAGGGAGAGAGAGAGAGAGGGAGAGAGAGAGGAGGAGGAGGCTGGGGGTGGGGCGTGAAGGCGGGAGGTGTGGGGGGTGGGTGGGGTGGGGATGGCCTGAGTTAGTTAGGGAGCCGGTCAAATGATCAGCAGATGGAAGAGAACATTGTGTGCAGTCAGTACTGTAATTCTACCCCGAGAGTATAAGCAGAAATGGGTTCTTTGGATGTGCTGCAATGGAATATATGTTTCTAGTGGTAATGCACTATGGTTGTACACTTGCTGATGTGTTTTTATTTTGTTCGTTTGTTTGGTCGAAGGAAATTGTTACTCGCTGATGCGTTTTTATTTGTTCATTTTTGTTTGGTCGAAGAAGGAATTGTTACTCGCATTCGGTTTGCCGAGCCGGATATTGCGTGGGTAGGTGGAAGAGGGTTAGGAGAGAGAGAGAGAGAGAGAGAGAGAGAGAGAGAGAGAGAGAGAGAGAGAGAGAGTGTGTGTGTGTGTGTGTGTGTGTGTGT
>JADBJO010000222.1:657600-677600 GCA_016801955.1 Conus betulinus | reverse complement strand
AATCGGCTGGACAGACCACCAAGAAAACGTGCCGATCTTCAAGCTGCCTGAAGCCAGATGGACAAACTCCCAGGTCTACGATGAATTCAGAGGTGGGTCGACAGACCTCCAAGACCACGTGCAGATCTTCAAGCGGCCTTAAGCCAGCTGGA
Organism: Conus betulinus; assembly: GCA_016801955.1. Classification (NCBI taxonomy): domain Eukaryota; kingdom Metazoa; phylum Mollusca; class Gastropoda; order Neogastropoda; family Conidae; genus Conus; species Conus betulinus. The sequence goes on along the minus strand of JADBJO010000222.1, from coordinate 677,448 downwards.
AAGACGTCTGATTTCATGATGAACCTGAAGTCGGCTGAACAGACTTCGAAAGCAACATGCAGATCTTCGAGCAGCTTGAAGACACCGGCATGTACAAAACTATCCAGGTTAGTCAACCGTGAAATGAATACCCCACCCTACATCTCTCTTCCCACACCCATCCTTTTTTTTTTTTTTTTTTTTAAATCTCTTTCCCTCTCGACAATTTTCTTTTTGTATGTGAATCGCTTGATCGGTAGTTTACAGGAATAAAAATGATTGCAAGCACACACACACACACACACACACACACACACACACACACACACACACACACACACACACACACACACACACACACAGAGAGAGAGAGAGAGAGGAGAGAGAGAGAGGGGTGTATAACAACTTACATTTGGTGCTCTGCTCGATGGAAACTATATTAAATGGTCTTACCTTGTTGACAAAGAGCATAACATTTTTCGCAAGGTTTTGCATCAAATGTGATTGAACATATACATCTTTTATCAGTTGATAAAGTGTTGTGTAACTGATCACAATTTTCATTTTAACTGTCAGTTTTCTAGTATTGAAAATATTGCTAAATACGTTTACCGCCGATTTACGGCATTTGCCATTGGTGACATCTTCATGCAGGGGATGGATAGAAAAGTCTAATAATATCTATTGTTCTCCCAAATTTTTCTGCGCTTGGACTTGCAGTCCCTAAGAACAGCCAATTTTAAAGTTTGCCGCGAGCACACATACAAACACATACACGAGCGGGCGATCGCACAAACACATACGTACACAGGTAGCCTACATCCACCACACAAAAACGCAGACAACCGAAACAGGCTGATTGCAGACACACTTTGTCACACACGTGACTCAAACAACTGGAAGAAAGAAATATTGGATCATACCTTCTGTACTGTGGTCATTTTTGGTCTGCAACTCGCCTTTCCCAAGTTGAAGTTAGAATCAGTGTAGTAGCATTTTGCTGACAAACAAATTAATAGACACTAAATGAAGCTATACTCCAACCGGAGGAGAAAAAAAGTTTAAGCCTGTGAATCGTGTGACGTAAATGTTTTTTTTTAAAGTATGTCCTTTCTGATGTCGACAATTCTTTTTCCAATTTTTGTTTTATTAAAGATCTTAAACATATATGTGCAGTGAAACATACTAACTGACAATTTTCAGGTCCTCAAAGGGACGATGGCATGGGTTTCCTTTTGGAACTTGGTGACGTGAATGCCATTGATGAGCTGCTGAATTTCTTCAGCGCATCCAGCGGCAGCAGCAGTGCGTCTGTGAGAAGGGCAGCAGCACCGGCTACACCACCATCATGTCCAACACAAGCAGCAATGTCGATGCCATTAACAGTACCGCAAACTTCCCAGAAACCTCCAGCGAGATCAGAAGTCACCCTCTTTCTGCGGACGATGTGTTCAACTGCATGCCGTCCCCAGTTTCAATCAGCCAGATGCCTTACAACAAGTCCAGCGGGCAGTCCACAAGCGTTCCATCGGAGCATTTTGAAAGTCCGGTAGACGGAAGATCACGGTTTGGATCAGGAGACGGTTTGAAACGCCAGATGCGTAAATCGCGCGCTGTGAGCAATATGGAGCACACGCCGAACACGTTCATCAAGTCCCACGAAGGAAGAACGGCTGGCAGGGAAGGTATGAGGACGAAGACAACGATGTCCTCGCCACCAATGCAACAGGACTCTGACCTGTCCAACCAGCACAGCGTAGGCCCAGCCTACCCTGTGTTTACTACAACTCCTGGCACTATTCTAGTACCCCCTACCACGTTCTGTCCCGCCCCGCCGTTTACAACGGCTCCTTTGACCTTCGGAATGCCCTCTATGGCGTCTAGCCCCCCTATGGCTGTCACACCACCCACTGCTCCTGCTGTAGGAACTCCTTTCCCGTTCACTCCCAACTTTGCCTTCAACAACGCTGGCCTGCCTGCCAGATACTCGCAATCTTCAGTGGTGAATCCAGCACCCCCAGTGATGAGTCCGTGCTTCATTTTCACTCAGACTCCCAATTTCACAATGATGCCAGAATCGCCAGGACAAGCTCCCAACTTTGCCATCGCGCCACAGCCAGCTGCACCGACACCGACTTTCACGATGAATTCTAAACCGGACGGACAGACCCCAAAGACAACGTGTAGATCTTCAAGCAGCCTACAACCAGCAGGGCAGATTCCAAATCTCATGATGAACTCAGAGTGGGGTGAACAGACCTCAAAGACAACGTGCAGATCTTCAAGCTGCTTGACCCCGACAGGACAGACTCACGGTTTTATGATGAATCCGGAACGGACTGGACAGACCAAGAAGACAACGCGCAGATCTTCAGGCAACTTGAAGCCGACTTGGCAGACTCCTAACTCCATGATGAATCCAGAGTCGGCCGGACAGACCTCAAAGATGAAGTGCAGACCTTCAAGCAACTTGAAGCCTACGACAGGGTCCGAAAGAACACAGCGGTCAGTTAACATTCAAAGCGCATCACTGTGTGTCTGTCTGTCCGAATCTGTCTTTGTGTGTGTGTGTGTGTGTGTGTGTGTGTGTGTGTGTGTGTGTGTGTGTGTGTGTGTGTGTGTGTGTACGTGCATCCGTCTCTGTCTCTCTCTCTCTCTCTCTTTGTGTCTGTCCGTTAGTCTGTCTGTGTCTGTGCTGTGTAATCCCCACCGCCCCTTCCCACATTTTCCTGCTAGTTGTCTCTCCGCCCCTCCCCACAGCCCCATCCTAACATTTCTCCCCCCCCCCCCCCCTCTCTCTCTCTCTCTCTCTCTCTTGTGTCTTGATGCATCTCATTTATAGTTAAATGTTAGTAAAGATAAGTGTGATATTGCAGTATTAAGAATATGGATTTTTCGGCAACGAAGAGATGGTTCTTTAATGATTTTTTTTTGTTTTGGTAATACAGTATTTGCCAAAACTTCGTTTGTCATTCATGTCATAGTAAATATTGAGAAGAATTCAATGTCGTGTGTGCACTTTATAAATTGGAAAAAAAGAAAATCCTTCTTTCACTTGTGTGTATTGAGTATTTGATGCACAGATATAACCTGCTTCACTGCACAGTGCGGTCTGGGTGTGCCTTTGTCTGCAACAGAGCTCATACACTTTCGCTGAAAAGCATGTGGTACGTAGGTGTCAAGGCGCAAACACCAAAATGATTTGGTTTGGGGCGAATTAATTTTCCTTTGACTGTCAACACCAGTGGTGCACTGTTCGATATTGGGTAGAATGTCCCGATTTGAAGAACACAGTCTCCCTTTCAAAGCGTAGACAACGCTATCAAATGTGGATACCGAAGAGAAAACAAATGACGCTTCTGCACTGTGGAGAACAAGTCTTTCCCCATATGTCACTTCCGGTCCCAAATGTCCACAGGCACCTGCTTTCCGCCTCAACAGTGCCTCTGGAAAGAGTCAAACGGGGAGTGAAGATGAGCGACAGACGGTTAATTCCAAGAGGTGAAAGCGCTCTGAAGGTCAGCGACAGTACTGATGCAACCATTGTTTTTTCTCACGTAATGTTTGACGACATGCCACACAATGTCAATGAGGTTTAGATCTGGTATCTACGGGGGGCCTGAGAAACGCAAACATTCTGCTCTGCCGTTTCCATTCTTCTGTCTGAACTCCATTTAATGAACGGAGGGATTATCGTCTCGTAGGTACGAAGCGTAAAGAAGGTAGAAATTTATTCTCGAGCACTCTGATGTCCTTTACACTGTTCGTATTATCAATATACAAGCACTAATGGAGCAGCTCAACGTAACAAACACTAGCAGGTTTAAGACGGTTTGGCACTAAGATGAACGTTACCCAGAGAAAGCACTGACGCCTCCCCCCCCCCCCCCCCCCCCCCCCCCCCCCCCCCCCCCCACTTTTTTTTCTCCTCAGGCTTTCCTCCGATTTTGGTCTTCTCATTCAGTTTCTTAACATTCTCATCTCGTACTCATCATTCAGTATTCATTTCTTCCTGTTGTTCACACTCAGTGAAGTTTGCTCTTTCAGTAGCCTACTGCAACTGGGCCTTTCTGTTGATCTTGCAAACCACCAGCGTCTTCCCTGAGGGGTGCTTTCAACAGCCATGTCCATGAACGGCCAGAGAAACCTGTGACCAAATTTTCTATGCGGTTTTTCGCCGACTTCGGCCCCCTCATCCCTCCCTCGCCCCCACTGAACTTGATTGCAATTCTCATGTCATATATGAATTTCGATTAACTTCTTCCATTTGTGAACAGGTCAGTGAAGTTTGCCCGTTCAGTAAGTAGCCTATCGCAACTGCTATGGACATGCAAATCTCGCGTGGACACCACTTCCTCTCCGATCTTCCGCACATGTGATTGAAATTAAAATTTCGGTTGTCCGCCGCGAGCAGGGGTTGACAGCGAGTCATGGCGTATGAATCATTCGTAAAGGAAGAGAAACGAAGGTAGCGTCAGGTAGAGGAAAGAGGTATCTGCACGCTGCTTGGTTCAAGCGAGTTTAGTGCGTGCGCAGAAGTGCATCAGAGTGAGGATTGTGCCTTCATTTTGGCAGCACGAAATTAAAAAAAAAAAAAGGTACAAAAGAAGAAGAAGAAGAAGAAGAAGAAGAACAAGAAGAAGAAGAAAAATGGGGCTGATTTAAGCTTGTTAATGTAAAAAGCTGTAAATTTGTCACTTTTCCGAGGGTCTGCCCGGCTTCAGGTGAATTACGACGTTCGGTCATACCTTAATTTCACCCGGAAGTTCGAAACGCCGTGATGGCGTGCCAAAGGGATGCAACAGCCATAGTAACTCGATCCGTTTGTCTCTTTTTGTTTGTTGACGTAACCTTTTGCGACATTAGGTTTTTTTTTTTTTTTTTTTTTTTTTTTTTTTTTTTTTTTTTGAAGGGTGTAATGATTCCAGTGTGTACTCAGAGAACCCGTTCTGCACTCACACTGGTTAAGAAATGTGGCCAAAAATGTAAGAACTTAAAAAATCATAACTTTCTTCTCAGATGTCCGATTAAATTAATTTTGCACCACGTAACAGCTTTTTTTTTTTTTTTTTTTTTTTTTTTTTTTGCTGTGCCAACCTCTGCGCCACCTCAAGGCAGTGCACCCACGCCGCTCATTCCGACACCCCGTCCACAGCCACAGCCCGGTCGGCCCCGCCGCAGCCCCCGGCACCGGCAATCCACAGTGAGCAGTCAATGTCAAGTCGTCAAGAGGCAACCAACCGGAGGAAACACTGCACTGCTGCCGAGTCACTTCGGTGGTGTTCAGTGGCGCCTGTTCTGATCTAACCTACGCAGGACACCACATATTAAGCCCCTGCTGACGACAATAATTGCTTAGTCGCGGAGCCGGCGTGAGTGAGCTCTCCCTCCGGAGGGCGCCAGCACGTCCGTCCAACGACAGCCCCCATGAACTAGCCGATACCGGAAACCCCCGACAGAACCAAACCAAGGCCACAGACGTGGGGAGGACATCGAAATTGAGGTCACCATGAGAGCAGGGCATGAAGTGCCACATAATTTGAGACATTTTTTTTAATGCTGATCGATGAGAATGAGGATGATGAAGATGGTGCTACGGATGTCCATTTCGGTCTGAGACTACATGACAGGGCTGTACTCTACGCTTCCTTTCATAATATATCCCGGTGTCATCGAGGCCCGAGAGACCGTCGGGGCAGAAAAAACCCACATGACTTCTGATGGGATTCGAACCCACGACCTCCCAGCGGGAGTCCGCGACGCTAACCACTTCGCCACGGCGGCTGGTTTTCTTCTTCTTTTTTCTCTCTTTGCTCTTTCTGATGGTCGTGTTCATTTTTTTGATCTGGTGATATTTTTTTAACGCCCCAACAGCTGCATCTTCTTTCTTTCCATCTCACAACTACTCCCTTCTTCTCTACGGAATGCTTCCGATTTCTCTTGAGAGTCTTGTCACTTACTTCAACAGAACTGGAGCACGAAATCCTAACTGCTTTCAGAGATTATCGGCGACCTGTCTCGTTTTAAAATCCTTGAAAGTATAAAACACGCCCCTTTCCATGCTTAATTTCGTTCTTTCACATCTGGGCTTGTTTTCAATTTTTTTTTTTTTTTTTTTTTTCCTTGCACACATAGATCTTCTACACTTGGGACGATCTCATGTTCAGGGGGTACGTTACTCTCTGTTACACCGGTATTCAGTCCAGAGCCTCTGTAGACGGGGTGTCGGATTTTGAGACGGACGCTTGGTGCTTGTGAGACGTACTTTTCCAAGTCTCATCTACTGGCAGTAGTGCACATGGATTGTCGGTTCTGGGCTGTAATACATGACGTCAAATGGAAAAAAAAAAAAAAAAGTGTGCCACGCACCCATGTGTGCACAGTCCTCATTAACGTGCATCCAGTTACCCCGACCTTCAACCCACCCCCCCCCTCCCCACACCCTTGCCTTCTGTGGTCTGTAATTGGTACGTTCATGACACGTGTACTCGCATGTGTTGATTAGTTGCAGTTTCGCTGCGGTAAGAAAAATAATTGATTGATGTAATCAGTGGTTTCGCTGCCAAGGAATAAAAGAATTAAATGTTTGCTATAATCCATGTGCATTACTAATTGACCATAAGCTCTTTCGTTAACAGGTAACCTGTGTCATTTTGTGCAATACGCGTCGTTTGCATTCAGTTACCTTGTGTTTAACGTGCAGAGATCGCCTGTAATCACACGGAAACAAGTTTAATCCGTCTTCTGCATAGTGTTTTTGTTATCGTTACTGTCGTTGTCATTTTTTGGTGATCGCCCACGTTCTTTTCTTTGCTTTTCGTCATATCATCATTTAAGAAAGTGATTATCAGCAGAGAAAAAAAAAAAGAAAGAAAGAAAAAGTAGCGTGGTATAGGGAGGTTTGGTCTTTAATGTGAACAAAGTGAGGAAAAAGCGAGATGTGGTAGAGGGCAAGGGGGCGGAAACGGAGGAGGTGGGGAAGGTTGGGGCAGGGAGACGAGGGTGGGTGGGGGTGGGGGGGATTCGGGCATCCTACACCGCAGTGTAATGGAGGTCAGTGGAACAAACAACGTGCGCGAACAGGTTGTTGAGAAAGCGGAACGAGTTGTCCTTATAAACGTCTCTAACTCCTGCCACAGCCGTGGTTGATGTTTGATTTAAAAATAGCGGCGAGTTCACTGTTGCTTAATTCTCACCTCCACGTGATCTGTCTCCGTTCTCCCCTCCTCCTCTCCCGCTCCCCTCTCCCCGCTCTCTGCCTTGCTGTTGTTTTCTTTCCTTTGTGTATTTGTCTGCACCTCTCTGTCTGCCTGCGTGTGTTTCTGTCTGACTCTGTGCGTGCATGTGTGTGTGTGTGTGTGTGTGTGTGTTTGTGTGTGTGTGTGTGTGTGTGTGTGTACGTGCATGCGCGCGCATGATTCTGTGTTTGGTGGGGGTGGGGGGGTGGGGTGGGGAGTCTGGAAAGGAAACATGAAGGTGGCATGGTAATTATCAGAAATAGCGTACTGAAATGTTCTCTGAAATGGGTTTGTAACACCACATAAAACGCCTCTTTCCGCTAAATGGACAATAAAACATTGTTTTTATTCTCTTTGTCATCATTGTCATCTCTCTCTCTCTCTCTCTCTCTCTCTCTCTCTCTCTCTCTCTCTCTCTCTCTCTCTCTCTCTCTCCTCTAAACAACTCAGTGCGACTTGTGGCTTGAATTACAGAAATCAAAAAGAAAAGAAATCACAGACACACACACACACACACACACACACACACACACACACACACACACACACACACACACACACCTGCATCTGACAGGAAGTATAGGATTATTAATGTCAGTGTCCTGTATTTCTGATTACGACTTTATATATATATATATATATATATATATATTTTTAATTTTTCTTTTATTTTCCCCCACTCACACAGCTAACACATTGTTCGAGTGCTGCAGAGGGTAGGAAGGAAAAGTAGAATGCAATGGATGCGTTGAAGGAAGCGGGATTTCTTTAACCTACAAGAATATGTGATTAGAAAAACAAACAAGCAGGCACACAAACAATCCTTGAAGAAAGAATGTGATGGAGTCGAAACCATGTTGACGAAATGCTGTGCAGACAGTCTTGACAAGGGAGAAAAGTTTGTACTTGATTATCATATTTCTTTTCGAACTATTATTTTCTAGGAAAATTGATCCCAGTCGAACTCTCGTCCGGCTGCTGACGTCACTGAGACGGGGGATAAGTCTGAGGAGGAACGTCTGAATACAAAATCAGCCTCGTCAATTAAGAGAGAGGGGGTGGGATGGGAGAAGGGGGGGGGGGGGAGAAGGAAGGTGGAGCGACGAAGGAAGGATGGGTTGTTGGGGTGGAGCGCAGGGGAGGGTGAATAGACAGCATCAGATGATTTGGAAAAAAAAAAGACGGAACAGACAGAGAGAGAGAGAGAGAGAGAGAGAGAGAGAGAGAGAGAGAGAGAGAGAGAGAGCATGTATGTAAGCACACACACACACACACACACACACACACACACACACACACACACACACACACACACACATCACAAGTTACAACGACGCACACATCAGTAAGCAGCGTCACTCTGGCCGTCAGATTATCATCCACTGTTCCTTCTACAGCGGAAGTTCTTCGTGGCAGGGCAGTACAAGAAACAGTAGCAGCGGAAATAATAACAGCAGTAATGACAACAGAAAAGATCGCAGCAGTAGAAATCATGGCAGCACAGGAGCAGTGGAAGTTGAGGCAGCACCAGCAGTAACAGCATTAGACTATTGGGTTTGATAGTGGCAGCAGCGGTAGTGGAATCTAGAAACAGCTACGGGAAAAGCATATTGTTATTGGTGTTGTTGTTGACGTTTTGTTGTTGTTGTTGTTGCTGTTATCGTTGTTTCCATGAGCGCAAGTGCACAACTTTTGAACAGTTACATCGGTTTCTATGTATGATTATGGACGTTCTCGTTTCTGGGCATTTTGTTGTTGTTGTTGTTGTTGTTGTTGTTGTTGTTGTTAGTAAAAATTTCATGTCATGCATGGGAATGGTGGCATCGTTTTTTTTGTTTTGTTTTGTTTTTTTTTGTTTTTGTTTCTGTTTGTTTTTTTTGTTTTCTTTTTGCCTTTTCCCCCTCCATCTATGTCGCATCGTTGTTGTTGTTTATTTTGTTTTGTTCGTTTGTTTGCTGTTGTTGATCTGTCGCATTATTGCTGTTTGTTTGTTCCTTTGTTTTGTTTATCTGTCTCGTCTTCCGGACCCCCTTAGTGGCCCTCCTCCCGCTCCGCTCTCTCCGCTCACTCCATGCACAGCTACATCGAGCGTCGCCCCGTCACAGGGAGCAGTCCATGTCTGGTCGCCTTCAGCCATCCCATCAGAGGAGACAGCAGGGCGGACTACTCTGACTTCTGACACCTGTTGACCTCCCTTGTCTCCGTCAATGGATCCTCAAGAATATGCTCAAAGATTTCACCCTGCATTTATCATGAAATTTCCATGATGAGTTTTAGTTTTACACATACTTATTTCTTTACAGCGCTTTCTTTGTCAGTTTTACTTTTCTGCCTTTCACTGGCTGTTTTAGGGTGCCGTTGGATTCTGTTTCTGACCCCTTGGTGGTGAGAATACCATAACACAGAATTATAGATTGTGGTGTTCCTCAGTTCAAAGCCAAGGGAGCACCAGCACAGTCAGCCGTGTCTCACTGATGAGTCCGAATCAGCGGACGAAAGGCCTCTGAGCAGACCCTATGAATGGTTTCGTGTATAATGGTACTACAATGGTCCCGATAAGTCGTTAGTGAAGGATTTTATTAAATTCATGATCTGATGCTCTAATATTCTGTTCCTGTGGGGTGGGGGTGGGGAAGGGGACCGATGCAAGCTAACACGTCCTCCGTGTTGACAACAATGACCTGGCAAAGCTTTATAGACATTTCTAAAAGGTGGGGGACTGGAGGTTGGTGATGGAAAGAAAAGGATGGGTACGAAAAAAGGAGGCTTGCACGGTAAAGAAAAACCTTTGCTTATATTTACATCTATATATTTTTATATCTGTACATAGATATATCTGTATCTATCTACCCATCTAAAGATATATCTGTATAATACCTATCTATCTATCTATACAATTATCTATCTATACACACACACACACACACACACACACACACACACACACACACACACACACACACACACACACACACACACACACACACATATATATATATATATATATGTGTGTGTGTGTGTGTGTGTGTGTGTGTGTGTGTGTGTGTGTGCGCGCGCGCGCGCGCGCGCAAAGGGTTTTTGTTTATAGTTAAATACCTGTTTTTTTCACCCTCTCTCTCTCTCTCTCTCTTATATATATATATATATATATATATATATATATATATATAGAGAGAGAGAGAGAGAGAGAGAGAGGTTTTTAACTATAAACAAAAACCCTTTGCACACACACACACACACGCACGCACGCACGCACGCACGCACGCACGCACGAATGTATTGATTCAATGAACAACAACAACAACAACAGCTATATAGTGTCGTTTAAACATAACAGTGGTCACATTGTCTGTTATACTCTTTGTTTCGCATGAAACATGGGCATGGACAAAAATATCATAATGTCTAAATATGTAGTGTACTTCAAAGTTTTCAGTGCTTAAAACAGAAATGCTCTGTAAGCTGATTTAACGAGCTAATGCTGTTTTTGTCTTTCATGTAAATAGGTAAGGATTTCCAAAGGGCCCTTCCTGAGTAGGCGAGGCTTGTCTTGAGAAGATCATTTCTGGGTTTTCTCATTACAATATTATTCGTGTATCTAGACTGATTTGACGGAAATCGTGTGTTTAGTGTAGGAGGAGCAAATCTATTCATTATTCGATGCATCACAACTGCTTTGTTATACTGTAGTTTATACGATAAGGAAGGATATCCAGAGCTAAACAGTCTTCTTCAGTCGATAGTAGTAGATTTTAAAAGTACCAACTTCAGAGAGCGCTTATAGATCCTGTTAAGATATTTCAATGTGTTGCACTGCATAGATCATAGAGTGTTGCCGCATAATGGATAACTGATGAAATAATGCATGGAAGAATTTCTATCATTGAGGTCATTCTTAATTTTTGAAAGCTCGAGTAACTTTTGGGAAATACATTTGCATAAACTACCGATATGCGGTGACCAGGAAAGATCCTTGTCGATAGCAACACCCTCTGTATGACATGTTTCTTTCTTCCTGCTTCACGAACCAGAACAAGTAATCGTCCTCCGAGTGCTGATCACAAGAAAGTTCCAAAACAATATCATCTAATTCACACAGCAGCACACCCTTACTATCCGTTGGATGAAGCACAACCTTGCGGAACTCTCTATTTCTGTGCGGATTACTCAATGGTCTCTGCACTTGTCGGTCAGTCAGAGTAGCAACATAATGCTTTACCACTCCAGTGTCAAAACCGGCGACTATTTTGTCTGTGGATTGTTCAGCACTTATATCGACATCCGACTGCTGGATTTCTGGATCACTGACGTAACATTTCGACAGAAGGGGACACAAAGACACGTGAGCATCCTGAATATGCGGCGTGTCATCATCATCGCACGTAGGCATGATGTTTTCTTCTGTAGTGTCCTGTGTATTCTGCTGTGTATTGTGTTTGTTTGATTCGATGCTAACCATGGCCAGTTCATTTTCATCAATGGTGTTTCCGAGACCAGCACCAACCTGTTCACGTCGTCTGTTCTGCTGTTTGGCTCTCTCTTGATCTCGACTCACCTGGTTGGGGGGATTCTTCCTATAGTACTGAACATGCGTTCCCCGTTTTTTTAGCACAGATCCGCCGTTGTTGTGGACTCTGGGCTGACTGGTTTCAGTCGTAGAACGACCACCGTGTTACTGCCTTCACCTGAAATGTTCCAGCTTGACACGGCTATCATCAGTCAGCAGGGCGTTTAGGGTTGTCTCCGCAGTCGCTGGAAGTCCAGTAACTGTCATTGTCACAGGAAAATACAGAACTCTTGCCGCAGCTGAAATAGATGACGCCCTGTCGCTTCGTGTTAAACCACATGGCCCCAAGAGAGAGAGAGAGAGAGAGGGGGGGGGGGGGGGGGCTTTAACTATGAATAAAAAATCCTTTGCGGAGAGAGAGAGAGAGAGTAAAATCCTTTAGAGAGAGAGAGAGAGAGAGAGAGAGAGGGAGATTTATGTGACGTGTTTTTTTAAATGCATTTTTTTCCCCTTCTTTTTCATTTTTTCTTTTTTTTTCGTGCATGACGACATCAGAACTCAGGGTTATATCTTCATGCTTCTTCACCGCACGTGACAGCGTGTCGTATATCATTGACACAACGTGACAGATTTAGCGTCGTTCAGATGTTCAGTGTGCATGCGCCGAGTTGTCACGTGAGAGGCAACTTCCTCTGCCCACACTGCCCTTGTGATGAGGAGGTACTGAAGAAAAGACGTCACTTCGTTAGCCCAGTAAGCAACAACCGCAGGGGAGGAAAAGAAAAAGAAAAAAAATCTAGGCGCAAACCTGACTGCACGCGCATGCACGCACACACGCACGCACGCACGCACATACATACATACACACACACACACGCGCGCGCACGCACGCATGCACGCAAGCAAGCACCCACACGCATGCACGCATACGCAAGCACGCATACGCATGCGCGCGCGCAGGCGCGCGCGCGCACACACACACACACACACACACACACACACACACACCGGGAGACAGACAGACAGACAGACAGACAGACAGACAGATGGAGACAGACAGAGGCGGATAAAACTAGCAAGTTGTCATCTCACAACGTCTCGGCACTTGGTCTTTCTCAGGGCACGCTTTATTACTGCACTGACTCACAAACAATGCCTTTTCCTCCACCACTTCCCAAGAACAAAGCTCATGTGACGGTCAACATATATATACATATATATATATATATATATATATATATATATATATATATATATGACCTATATGAAAAATCTATGTGTGTTGTGTGTGTGTGTGTGTGTGTGTGTGTGTGTGTGTGTGTGTGTGTGTGTTCTCTTGAAAGAAAAATAAAAACTCCCAATTTTAAGACACTGGAGACCTCTTCTGAAGCTGGGAAGGCCACAGGCTGATGCAGGACATGAAAAAATAGAAATGATAATAAAGCGTTGGCCCAAATGCCTTGACTTTTCAGAAAGGGAGTGGAGCAAACATTAAAATACGTCCCATTTAAAAATGTGTAACTTTTAAAGCCATACAGTTTAGTTGCAAAGTGAGGCGACTGCAGGCGGAAATCTCAGCCAAATCTTCAAACGTTTGCATAATATATCGGCCAAATATGAACAAACAAAACACAAGACAAAACACGACGCGTTTCGACCTCTTAAGTCTTCCTCAGGCAAGACAAACAATACTCAGGTCAACGAAAATGAAGAACGAGCAATCACGTACCTCGTCAAATTCGGCGCAAGGTGGGCATTGAATGAAAAACGAGGCCGTCAGGAATATGGCGCAAGGGATCAATCGACTTACTGCCATCTGAACGGCACTATTCATTATAGGCCTACCTTTCAAGAGTCACCTTTCGTTTCCTGAGTGATATTCATCAGCGGATCCATTATTACTGTTTGAACTCGCCTTGTCTCCTTCCCGACGGCCCCGTTTTCGTTCAACGCCCATCTTGCGACGAATTTGATGAGATGAGTGACTGCTCGTTCTTCATTGTCATTGTCCTGAGTGTTGTTTATCTTGCCTGAAGAAGGCCTAAGGGGTCGAAACGCGTCGTGTTTCGTCTTGTGATTCATTTGTTCATGTTTGTCGGATATATAATTTAATTTTTTTAAAAGACATACAGTTTAACTTGAGCGGATTTTGACGTTTACTCCACCTCCTTTGTGGAAAAACCATGATACATGGGGTCAACTGAATTACTGCCACCTGAGCACAACTATTCATTGTACCTGTCAAGAGTTACCTCTCGTCTCCTGGGTGAGATTGCTCAGCAGACCCGGCCTGGCCGGGAAGAACGTGTCAGAAAGAAAGAAAAAAGAGCAACAACAAAGAAGCTAATGGAGGCAGTTCTCGCACACCGGAAAAGCCAACAATTTACATTAAGAAAAAAAAAAAGAGATTATGAGCGTTAAGCTGGTGGAGAAACATATCTCATTTCAGGGGTGAACCGGAAAAAAAAAGAAAAGAAAAGAAAGAAAAAACCAAGATTGAAAGAGAGAGAAAGAAGAAAACGCAGAAAGTGTCCCACTGGTATGTTGAGACCTGCGGTCGGACCGCGCTTGTTATCGTAGCGGTCCCGTCGTCCCTCATGAAACTACGAACAGCAGACCCCAAAACGTGAATTGCAGTCAGCATAGCTGTGAAGTAGCACACAACTTAGCACCACAAGTTCTTAGTTTTGAGAATATTTCAATGAACGCTGATTTTTTCCAGCACCCTTTAGCCACTCATCGTCATACTCATACTCTGCCCTTCCATTTCCTCCGCCTCACCCTCTCCCCTCACTCCATGTCCTCTCTCCCCTTCAACCCACATTCCCATCCGCTCACCCCCTCCAACTCGCCCCCCCCCCCCCCCCCCCCCCCCCCCCCCCTTTTCTGCCGTTTTTGTTTTAACCCCTCGTTAATTGCTGACAGTTGGTGGTAGTCAGTTTCCTGATCTTGACCAGCATTGCTGTGACTGGCTATTGCGCAGCGGAAATCTGCATCAGGGAGAGACTGATTCCAGATCATTCTTACTGAAGTCTTCATGTCTAATATCCACACTCTCATCCGTGTGCTGCCTGCCAGTGTCCTAGTTTCTTCCATCAGACGCTCTTCGATCAGCTCTGTTTTCCTTGACTTGCAATTGGCCGTCATGTTCCAATTGTGTGTGCGTCATATAAGTTAGATATGGTATCTTAATTTGATGTTACATCTTGGCATTTGGTTTCACTGGATTCCCTCATATCAGATTTTTCGTACGATCAACACCTACTTTTTTTCTTTTTTTTTTTTTTTTTTAGTTTAGCAATAAGGTAAAAATATTGTGTCCGAGTTGTCATGAAACCTTCATTGCTGAAACAAAAGCTATATTACTCAGATCAGCAACGTAATCTGGAAGAATGTTTTACAAGGACTAGCAAAGTAACCTGGAGAGTTTTCTTTTTATTTCATCAAGACTGGCAATATACCCTGGAAAGCTATTTCACTAGGATGAGCTAGATAGCCTGGTAAATTGTTTTACCAAGATCGGCAATGTAATCAGGCAGACGACTTAATATCAAGACTGGAAATTGAATGTGGAAGACCATTTTACAGAGAATCAGCGATTTAGCTTGATGATTTTTTGTTTTAACAGCACGAAATTTGTATCTGGAATGCTAATTCACCAGGACAGGCAATATAACCTGGAAGGCCATCTCAGCTGGATCAGCAATGTAACACTGACAAGCTATTTGACCAAAATTAGCAAGGTATCCCCAGACGGCTATTTCACAGGACTGGCAATGTAATGTATTTCACCCAGGACTGCGATGTAACCTGGAAGGCTGTGTTTCACCAGGACTGGCAATGTAACCTGGAAGGCTGTTTCACCAGGACTGGAAATGTACCTGGAAATGTACCCTGGAAGGTAACCTGTTTTTCACCAGGACTGGCGATGTAACCTGGAAGACTGTGTTTCACCAGGACTGGCAATGTAACCTGGAAGGCTGTTTCACCAGGACTGGCAATGTAACTGGAAGGCTGTTTCACCAGGACTGGCAATGTAACCTGGATGTAACCTGGAAGGCTGTGTTTCACCTGGCAATGTAACCTGGAAGGCTGTTTCACCAGGACTGGCAATGTAACCTGGAAGGCTGTTTCACCAGGGACTGGCAATGTAACCTGGAAGGCTGTTTCACCAGGACTAGCGATGTAACTGGAAGGCTGTTTCACCCAGGCTGGCAATGCGATGTAACCTGTAACCTGGAAGGCTGTTTCACCCAGGACTAGCGATGTAACCTGGAAGGCTTTTCACCAGGACTGGCAATGGAAGGCGGTTTCACCAGGACTGGCTGGAAGGCTGTTTCACCAGGACTGGCAATGTAATCTGGAAGGCGATATAGCTGTTTCAGCAGGACTGGCAATGTAACCTGGAAGGCTGTTTCAGGACTATGTAACCTGGAAGCTTTTTCACCAGGACTGGAAATGTAACCTGGATCAAGGCTATTTCACCAGGACTGGAAATGTAATCTGGAAGCTGTTTCACCAGCACTGGAAATGTAACCTGGGAAGGCTGTTTCACCAGGACTTCAAATGTAACCTGGATCAAGGCTATTTCACCAGGACTGGCAATGTAACCTGGAAGGTTAAGGCTTTTTTCACCAGGACTGGCAATGTAACCTGGGACTGGAAATGTAACCTGGATCAAGGCTATTTCACCAGGACTGGAATGTAACCTGGGAAGGGATCTATTTTCACAGGACTGGAAATGAAAACCAGGACTGGCATGTAATGGAAATGTAACTGGAAGGCTATTTCACCAGAACTGAAAATATATCTGGAAGGACTGACAATGTAACCTGGAAGGCTATTTTTTCACCAGGACTGGCAATGTAACCTGGAAGGTTATTTTTCACCAGGACTGGCAATGTAACCTGGAAGGTTATTTTTCACCAGGACTGGCAATGTAACCTGGAAGACTGTTTTTTTCACCAGGACTGGCAATGTAATCTGGAAGACTGTTTCACCAGGACTGGCAATGTAACCTGGAAGACTGTTTCACCAGGACTGGAAATGTAATCTGGAAGACTGTTTCACCAGGACTAGCGATGTAACCTGGAAGGCTGTTTCACCAGGACTTGAAATGTAACCTGGAAGACTGTTTCACCAGGACTGGAAATGTAACCTGGATCAAGGCTATTTCACCAGGACTGGCAATGTAATCTGGAAGGCTATTTCACCAGGACTGGCAATGTAATCTGGAAGGCTATTTCACAGGACTGGAAATGTAACCTGGAAGGCTGTTTTACCAGGACTGGAAATGTAACCTGGAAGGCTGTTTCATCAGGACTGGAAATGTAATCTGGAAGGCTGTTTTACCAGGACTGGAAATGTAACCTGGAAGGCTGTTTTTACCAGGACTGGAAATGTAACCTGGATCAAGGCTATTTCACCAGGACTGGCAATGTAACCTGGAAGGCTGTTTCACCGGGACCTAAATTACACCCAGTGAGGTTATTTCACTAGAACTAGTAACTTTGCCACAGTCGAATTATATGCTCTACATGGTTGACTTTTTCCCCTAGCGGTAAGAAACGTATTTGTTTTTTTTTTTCCTTTCTTACTTTTTTTCTTAATTGTGTTTTTTCTCTGTTATAACATAGCTCCATCTTGTTGGACTATCGTTCTTTTTACGGACACGTCGGCACATTAACCGATCTGCATCACAATTTAAGGGCGTGGCATCCCAAAGATAGCTATGGGCGCTGGATTTTCCTTCGGGGAGAGAGAGAGAGAGAGAGAGAGAGAGAGAGAGAGAGAGAGAGAGTTGTTTAGCTGTCCATTCAGCGACACAAACTTTAGAAAAGGGGGACAAAATACATATTTGTGAGCACATATAAACTATATGCACTAATTTCACACACACACACACACACACACACACACACACACACACACACACACACACACACACACACACACAGACGCGCTCGCGCAGACAAGTTGCGCGCGCGCGCGCACACACACTGACACAGAACCGTCTTGAACATATTTAAACTTACAATTAAACTTACAGTTCCGGGAGTTTGAATCTCGTTTACTTTTCTTATCTCCGTTGCCTGTGTCATATCTTTCACTGACGGACTAACTAAATTTTTGTTGCTGCTTGTACGAGAGCTCACAATTTTACTGTGAATAGACATAACAGAGACGGATCTTAATATAACCAAAGATGAACACGGCCTTTTCATACGGTATTGTCGTGGATAGTACAGTCCAACAATGAACTTTCATTTCCCAGGCCATTTCATGTGATAGGCAATAAGCAAACACGCTTAATAATCATTTCAGAACTGTTGATTGCATTTTTTGGTGACAGACTCAGAGTCTAGATATTGAAATGCTGTGTCTCTGTCGCTTATTTGTACCATGTGATAAACATTTCTCTGTTTAATTAACAAACTGCTGAAGGAATTAAGAAAAAAGACAAACTTTTGTATTTGTTACTTTCCAATTCCAGTGCCAGTTCTCTTGTTACACGAAATGAGTCTGTTTTAAAGCATGGTATCCAATACCTTGATTTAACCATACTCTGCCACATCCTTCCGTCCCCCCCCCCCCCCCCCCCCTACTTCTAATTTTGGTACACAGTTGAATTGGCTGTATTCGTGATGCGTTTTAAAACCCCACCGTGAGTTTGTCTATATATTCTTGACATAGGTACTAAAACGAGTTGAAACTTAGTCTGATACGTTTTAAAAATGTTCATTCATGCAATGGCTATTTTGCAGTTTCTTCATAATTATACCAATTTATATGTGGCATGCAAGGGAACATGTAGAAACTTTCTTATGGCAATGGTATGTACCATTTCAGATAGTCTGCAACCATCTTCTAAGCCTCAAACTTTAGCTGCCTTCGTCAAAATCGATTCACAGTACGAGCAAATATTTTTTTTCCATTTTGTTGTTCTCGATTTTCTTAGTGCCTTCATTTTTTTCTTCTAAAAAATCCTTTTCTTCCATTTTTTTTTTTACATGACTCAGACAAATAAAAACCAACATGTAGTTTTGTCGTGAAATGCATTGATAAGAATTCATCACTTTCACCTCTTCATTCACACAGGGCAAACTTTCAGAGAGAGAGAGACACACACACACACACACACACACACACACACACACACACACACACACACACACACACAGAGAGAGAGAGAGAGAGAGAGATTTGGAAAGCATTGACCATCTGCCGCAGCTGTACATTGACTTGTGTAAACAGAAATGTTTCCCTGATTTGCAGTTTTCTTCCAGCCGAAGGCAAGTTAAGATTTTCTCTTTTTATCGTTATGATACATTGTTTTTGTCTGGCTGAAGAACTTCGAGACGGGTTTTTGTCCCCCCCCCCCCCCCCCCCCCCCCTTTTTTTAGCGCACTAAAAACCGTTCAGTCTGGCTGTCTCTCCGATTTTTCCCCTTTCGGTGAAGTAAAAACCAACTCTCTCTCTCTCTCTCTCTCTCTCTCTCTCTCTGTGTCTCTGTTTTGGCGAGTCGCGTCAGTGCCCTCCCTTGGTTTTCGCCAAGCATTCATTTCAACAATTTCCTTCCCCATATGTCGCCGCCACACCTGCGTTTTTCCGTGACTACTGCACCACGTCTTGCCCAATCACACTGACCCCGAAACGTTTCACCCCCATCACGTTTCGAAGGCCTGTCACGTTTCGCCCAACGCGCCTTCATTTCCATACATTCATCACTTTTCGTCCTGACTATTTGTAATCAGATTGAATTCAGTGCTTGTATGAATTATGGTGGGGTTGATATATAGTTGACCTTCCTTCTCTCTCTCTCTCTCTCTCTCTCTCTCTCTCTCTCATATTTAAAAAAAAGACTGGAACGAAAGTAATAATATACAGGTGGTGATGATGATAGTGCAGCAAGAACGAAGACTCTGAGAAATCTGTCAACTCTTGAGCACGTTCCGCGAGCGATTTGATCAAATAATTATTTTGAGGGCGGGAAGGATGAAGACTAAGCAGAAAATCCATTGCTTCACTGCTTTCTGTAGATTTGTTTAAAGAAAAACAAAACTGTCGACAGAGATGTACACAATTCTACCTTACGCTTTTGTTCATCATGTCTTAAATAAGGAC
>JADBJO010000222.1:645100-647600 GCA_016801955.1 Conus betulinus | reverse complement strand
AGCTTAAAAAAAAATACTTTCTACTTTTCAAAAGAAATTGTAGCTTGTTTTGCTCTTTCATGATTTTCTTTGCTTCTTAGGTGGCACCTTTGGTTGTTTTGTTTTTTTTTTTTCAACTCAACAAACACTACGGTATTGCACACCAGTCTTTTTCTGGGATAGCATTCTTCTTGAAACCGAAAAGGCAGAGGAGTCAAGTTACCACTTTCCGGGGTCACAGAGGAGAAACATTCAGGTTTCGAAATACCGGTATCTGACCAGGAGTTATATGTTAGTGAGTTTCCTTTGAGTTTTCTTCCCATAGGAGATTGTCTCCCCCTTGGAGACTATAAACTTGCTGAAGGCTCATTTTGAGAAGCACTTATTATTCCCCATTCGCCTAGTCAAGCACATACTGTCAGTTAGGCAGAATGATCTACCGCTGCAGATATGAATGCTTGTCTCCCCCTGTTTCTTTAATCTAAGACATAAGAGCAAGCTTTGTTTATAATTGAATATTTCTTGGAGTCATTGCAACACCAAACTGCTCTGTTAAGTTGCTGGAATGGTGCTCAGTTACTTATCCTTGGAATTTATTAGTTTATTTTATTATATATATATATGTGTGTGTGTGTGTGTGTGTGTGTGTGTGTGTGTGTGTGTGAATGAACCTTGGTGGTGAGAATACCACAGAATGGGTAGACTGTGGTATATCTCCATTTACTGCCAAACGAACACAGACACAATCAGCCGTGCCCTCTGATGAGTCCGATCCAGCGGACTAAAGGCTTCGGAACAGGCAATGTGAATGGTTCTGTCTTTAGGATGGATTACAATGGTTCCCGTATGCTATTAGTAAAGGGGTTTAATATTTACAATATATTCCCTGATTTTTGTCATTATTTTCTTCCCCCACCCTTCTTTTCCCCCACCTTTTTTTTTTTCTTCTTTTTTAGTATTTGCCAAGTGATTGATGTAATGATGGAGGAATTGTTTAGCCGGCATTGGTTTCCTTCCACAACTAAATTGTTCAACATAAAATCTATCTGTCTACTATCTATCTATTTATCTATATGTATTAATGACTGGCCAAGGATTAACAAAAAAAAACCGGGGTGGGGGGAAGAGAATATATGTACACACACACACACACACACACACACACACACACACACACACACACACACACACACACATATATATATATATATATATTTATATACATATATATATATTTGTGTGCGTGTTCATATATATATATATATATATATATATATATATATATATATATATATAACAATAAATTCCAAGGATAAGTGCCGAGTACCATTCCAACAACTTACAGAGCAGCTAGGTGTTGCAATGACTGCAAGAAATATTCAATTATAAACAAAGCTTGCTCTTATGTCTCAGACCGCAGAAATAGGGGGGTGATAAGCCTTCATATCTGCAGTGGTAGATGATTCTGCCTAACTGACAGTATGTGCTTGAGTGGGTGAATGGGGAATAATAAATGCTTCTCAAAATGAACCTTCAGCAAGCTTATAGTCTCCGAAGTGGGAGACCATCTCCAATGGGCAGGAAGCTCACTAACATATAACTCCTGGTCAGATACCGATATTTTCAAACCTGATTGTTTCTCCTCAGTGACCGCGGAAAGTGGTAATTTGACTCCTCTGCCTTTTCGGTTTAAGAAGAATGCTATACCAGAAAAAGGCTGGTGTGCAATACCGTAGTATGTTTGTTGAGTTTTCAAAAAAAAAAAGTTGCTGGAATGATGCTCGGCACTTATCCTTGGAATTTATTGTTTTATTGTAATTTAGTCCCTTGTAGATTCATTCCAAGAACTGGCCCTCAGCACTTGTGTCTTAAGAGGTTATCTTTTTAAAAAATGTAGCTTGCTTTGCTCTTTCGTGATTTTCTTTTGCTCCTTAGGTGGCACCTTTGGTTATTTTTTTTGAAAACTCAACAAACATACTACGGTATTGCACACCAGCCTTTTTCTGGTATAGCATTCTTCTTAAAACCGAAAAGGCAGAGGAGTCAAATTACCACTTTCCGCGGTCACTGAGAAAAACAATCAGGTTTCGAAATATCGGTATCTGACCAGGAGTTATATGTTAGTGAGTTTCCTCCCCATTGGAGACTATAAGCTTGCTGAAGGTTCATTTTGAGAAGCATTTATTATTCCCCATTCACCCACTCAAGCACATACTGTCAGTTAGGCAGAATCATCTACCACTGCAGATATGAAGGCTTATCACCCCCCCTATTTCTGCGGTCTGAGACATAAGAGCAAGCTTTGTTTATAATTCAATATATATATATATATATATATATAGATATATATATATGTGTGTGTGTGTGTGTGTGTGTGTGTGTGTGTGTGTGTGTGTGTGTGTGTGTAACTGAGTAGTGGAGGAAACCAAGTGGAGACTTACAAATGCTCTGTCGTTCAAACAATGACTTTCAAAAGTTTAAAACAAACACACACACACACACACACACACACACACACACA
>JADBJO010000222.1:632600-637600 GCA_016801955.1 Conus betulinus | reverse complement strand
GCTGTTTTCTGAAAAGGGAAATACGAATGAAAAATTCCAGTCATAATCCAGTTACTCGTTCACTCTTAATCAAACCAACCCACCCACCTGTCTGCATGTCAGTCTGTCTTAATAACATCAGTTTACAAGCTTATCAGATTTATCCACAGTAGTAAAGTTTATGCACGATAAAGGGAAACAGCGATATTGTAATTCTTACGAAGGATGGATCAATTGACAAGAGTCGCTGACCAACCTAAGCAGAGGAATTCTTCAACAGATTTTTTTTTTGTTTAAAGTAGGTTTCCCGATGCATTACAGCCTTGTTGTGCGCGGCAGGTTAGTCCAACTGGAGAAAATGATCACCTTCATACTGAAATCTGATTAATAGTGAGTCCAGGGAACTTTGTGATAAAATTATAACGTATATTACAGAAAGAGCTGACTGGCAACTCTGTGACAAACCATCAACAACAGAGGGCGCTTCTCTTGCCTCTCCAGCTCAGTCTTGTAATGAAATTGAAAAGAAGACTTGGGGAACGAACGATCGGGATTTCAGAAATGTCATTCAAACGACTGCTGACAGTGCAAGTCCAATTATCAGGTGTATACCAGCACCACCCAACACCGATTACCCATAGTGGTTGATCGATCGGACATCTAATATGACGCTTTGCCTTCAGTACGTCGGTGAACAGTGCGGGGGTCTGACGGAACATTGTCACGGGTTGTTTGCTGTTGGCTGGCCGTTTTAACCTTTCTGGCGCCAGGATCCCTGATACCTGTTCCAGAGAGGCTGCGTCGAATAAATCGTCAGTGTCTGTCATTGATATCCCAGTCTCTGTCTCTGAAGTATACAGTATTCTCTCGTCGTCGTTTCGGAATGACTGTGGCGTAGAACTCCCGGGGGAGAGGTGTGGAGGGGTGGGGGTGGGGGCGAGGGAGGGCAGAATGGCAGAAGTGCAGGGGTCACTGGCCTCCTGAATGAAAATGTTCAGAGGTGGGGGTGGGGGTGGGGGTGGGGGCAGATTACCTCATGGTCGCCTTTCCCCCGATAACTGAAGCGAAAAACATAGCATAAATTATGCCCCTCCCTTGCCTCCCCCCCCCCCCCCCCCCCCCTTCACCTTCCGCTTTTACAGGAAATCGAAAGATCGAAAGATTAGAAAACATCCACTCTGAAATGTAAGAAAAGAAGAATCACCCCCCCACTCCAACCTTTTTTTAACAAGAATTTTCGAACCCCACTTCCCACTGCTCATATAGAAATTCTTTATGAAAAGAAAAAATTTGGAAAATGACCCCCCCCCCCCCCCCCTCCTTCTCTCACTCCCCTCCATCGCTCTTACAAAATTTTGGAAGACTCCGGTGATGCCAGTTTAGACTGACCCTCCCCTCTCCTCCCCCAGATCTGCTTAGAAGATGCAGTTCATAAGAGTAAGTCGGATTTTTACTGTTCACCCAAAGCGATGCATGAACTCTGCCGAAAAATTTCACACTCGTACCTTAAGTCACAGAATGTTGGGTAGATTTTTAAAACCTCTTTCACAAGGTTGCTCACACGTTTGTTTCACTGTGCCAGCACTCCAGCTGTTTTAACTGCCTGCTTTAAAGAAAAAAAAATTTCCTCTAACAGTTTTCAATTTCATGACGAGATGGGGGTGTGTGTGTGTGTGTGTGTGTGTGTGTGTGGAACGAAAGAAAAAAACCGCCAGCTGATCCCTGGCCCTTGAACTAGCTCATTTCATCAAAGATCTTCAAGTCGGTATACTGTTTCAATACATTTGGGGTGAAGAAAATCCTACACACAAACCCTCTGACATCAGAATTAAATACCGGATGAAATTAATAAGAGCGGACGAAAGTGGTCTACCTTTGAAAACTTTATTGTGTATTTTGGACAGAAGCGGCAAGAAGACATGGGTTGAAAATATTCGTCAGTGCTTACATTCATATCGGTTTACATTTGTTTGGGATCATTAAAGTGTTCAATGTATTGAAAGTTCCATCTTTTCGGCAAAGAGTTACACTTTGCAGGTAGCACGACTGGCACGATTACATATACACCTGTGACAGATTTGTTGAACATCGGACAGTTTATGACTATGCGCGTGGTTGAACCCATACACTGTAACTGGTATGAACAGTATGTAAGAAGTGCTTTGACTAAGTTTAGGTTTGGTATTTCTGATATCGTTTGCCATCATTTTAAATATAGACTTGAACATGTACGAGAAGTGTTATGTCGATTGTGTAGTAGAGCTAAAGAGGTGTTTTTCTTGTTTTGTTGTCCCGTTCTTCGGGATCTTAGACAGAAACTACTGAGAGCTAAATATTTTAATAATCAATATAACTTTCGATTCAATTTGTCATTGTCGTCTAGGACTGAAGCCACACTTTTAAAACTTGCAACGTTTATCTATGAAGCTTTGAAAAGATTAAGCAACAGCAACATCTTAGCGTGTTTACAGTTGTAGTTTTTTTCTTTCTTTTTTTTTTTTTTTTTTTGTTATTCGTCTTATGCAAGTAAGTATGAAATTTCCTATAATAGTCCGAGTATTGCCGAAGCAAATTCTTGTCAAAGTTATGATTTCTTTGCTCTATGTGTTACATCTGCCAGTTAGGGGGCTTGGCCTGTACGGAATAAGATTATTCGTATTCGTATTCTGACATTAGAAAGTCTGTTTTGTGGGCCCTGAAATGGCTTTTTTCGGGCCAACCGGACTGTCGTGTAAAGCCCTTCAATTAATCCCTATGTCATTTCTGCAGTGTGTGAGGCTTTTAATCCGGTTCAGCGCAATAGCACTTGACTCATTCGCATGGAAATTCATTTGCGCATTCACAGGCTCACAATAAGCATGCTACAGCACAACACTGAGTAAAACTGGTTAAATGAGAATCCCACACACCGTCCAGGGACCCCCACAAACCAACAGACATCACCACACACACACACACACACACACACACACACACACACACACACACACATATATATATATATATATATATATACTCTCTCTCTCTCTCTCTCTCTCACACACACACACACACACACACACACACACACACACACACACACACACACACACATACACACACACACACTCTCTCTCTGTCTGTCTGTCTGTCTCTCTCTCTCTCTCTCTCTCTCTCTCTCTCTCTCTCTCTCTCTCACACACACACACACACACACACACACACACACACACACACACACACACACACACACACAGATGCAGTTTTATGAGACATCATCAAATAGGAGGGCGATGATGTGGGCGAAGGCAGAAATATTTAACGATCAGCATACAAGGTGGTAGAGATGTTTGAAGGTTGGCATGCGCTGATATTTCAGATTGATGGTGGGAGCAACTGGGGCCCGAACTGGGTTTGAGCCGGGTTTAAACAAGTCAGTTCTTGAAACTGGGACATAGATTTTGGCAGGTTTCTTGAAGGAAAAATCGAAAATCTGTTCATTAATTTTTTTTAGTTCGTTCTTTTTCTTTTTTTTAAACACACACACTTGTGCTTTGTGATCTCCTGGCTGTATTCTACTCTGCGGCTTAACGAAGGGCTGTTTTGGCGAAACAGAGTGCATAAGCAGAGGACGAGGGAGTGTTTTGATTTGGGCCAGTTGATACACTTTGTAGGACATTCCTTGGCGCAACACGTTAAATGAGGAATCCAATTGATGTCATTAACAGTTATTCCAAGTGTTTTATGACGTGTAGCCTTTTCAACGTGTTTAGTTTAAGGTATGTTAGAGTGAGTGTTACTATGAGATTTGATCTTTTTTATGGCTGCGAAAAACACTGATTATGTTTGTTGATGGTCGAGCAACGTAATTGAACGCAGTCCATTTTATAATATCTTTGACATTTTCTTCTGTTTTGTTTTTTTTTCAAAGAATTTTTTTTAGGGGGTAAAAGTGACTTGTGTAAATGTTAATGTCATCCGCAAGGATCTCACATGGGAACTGTGTATGGTAAATCATTCATGTAAATTGATAAACGAAAGGACCTAGGATAAAACCTTGTGGGACACCGTGGCGTAGGGTTTCGATTGTGGAGATGAATGTGTCCATTGTTACACGCTGACGTCAGTTTGTACGACATGAGAAAAGGAGGTTATGGTGTTGATTGATAAGCCGCATGTCATTGATATTCTAAGAAGAAGGTCATGATCAACCAAACGGAAGGTTTCTTTCTGCGTCAATAAATGAGACACCACGATTTCTGTTGTTGTTGATGTTTTGAGACAGAAATCAAGCAGACTTAATGAGGGCGTATATGACGTAATTTTTTTTTTTTTTTCGAAAGCCAGGTTGCCTAGCGTGAAGCAGCAGAGATGTACCCAAGTGGTGGAGAGTGTTTTTGTTTATGTGTTTTCCAGAAGGTTTGAATAACGGAAATGATTGAAACTAGTTTGTAGTTTGCAGGACCAGTGTTTCCACCTTACTTGTAGATAAGTCTCATGTCAGTTTTCTGGAGATTCTTTGGAAAATACTTCTCTATGGAAACTACTTCTACGCCAGTGCACAGGTTAAAGATATATGTCAAGGTGTGTACATTTACCGGTGCTTAGGGCCAAAAGAATTTGGTTGTCACTGTCATCCAATCCATAGATTCCTGGCCGTCTGAGATATGTCAGATAATGAGAAATCCTGAATAAAGTCACCGGCGGGATACAGAGCTTAGATGTGATTTTTCATCATTTTGTTTGTCTGTTTGTTTTGCAGATCGGTGGGTCTCAGACAATCTGTTCTGAGACCTTTGTTAGATACAGAGCAGAAATGGAAGTTTACGTGTTTAACAAAAAATATGTTTCTTTTGATTGGTTTTAATGATTGGTTTCTACCATTCCTGACCAGGTGACACAGACTGGGTAATGACCACTACAGTCGAACACCAGGATGAAAGCTTCCGATATGCCACGCTACTCTCATTTGAAACATATAATATTGTCTTTTAAATTAGGTGTGATTCTAGCCTGTGATTCGATGAGTTGGTGCAAATTCA
>JADBJO010000222.1:622600-627600 GCA_016801955.1 Conus betulinus | reverse complement strand
TCATCTGTTGTGATTAAGCCTCAACTGATTACATGTTAGAGATAAACACACAAATACGGACAGCTTTCTTGGACTATTGTGTTTCCAGAAATCGTGCTATATAATGAATGAATTGATGTGACATTTGTAGAGGACAAAAAAAACAATCGCCGAAGTTATAATAGGCTGATTGTTTTACTTAGGAAAAAAAAGGCAAAACTTATAAGAGTATAATGTGCTCACTTTGCATACCATTTACTTTTGTCATTCATTTTGGCATAAGCTCTGATTTGTGAACATACTGATTTTCTCAGTTGTGTTGTTTTACTCGTAAAACAAAACTTTGTCGTTGTTGTTGTTGTTGTTGTGTTGTTGTTGTTGTTGTTGTTGTCGTCGTCGTCGTCGTTTGCAGTGCGACTCAGTATACTCGGTTTGGTAGTTACTTCAAGCTTTTTCTTTAGCGTCAGTCCTGGCACCGCAATGGAGAGCTGTCATATAGCTATATGCAGGGGATCATTTTCTGAGGTTACGTGAGGCAGCTGCAGGCGCATGCTACACTATCAAATAAAGAAAAAGCCTTTTAAGTTATGCTCGTTGTTTCCCTCATCAGGTTAAGTATTATTCTTCATTCTCTCTCTCTCTCTCTCTCTCTCTCTCTCTCTCTCTCTCTCTCTCTCTCTCTCTCTCTCTCAATATCTTTTTTATGTTAACACACATCAAAATAGTTGATTTTTAACAAATCAATCTGTCAAATTTGAAAAAAAAAAATTGCATTTAGATTTCATATTTATTGGCATCACACTCTATGCTGTCACCGAGCTAATCAGTTTAGAACGATCGATCGCTAGCCTTTAGTTGACTGAGAATCGTTATCCTCAGGACACCGAACTCGGAGGCGTCAGTCTTTAGGCGTCAGTCTTTAATGGCAACATCTGCGTCACGAGTACGTGGGAGTCTGAGCTGCGCGCAGCAGGAGGATGAATACCCCGCCAGCTAACTGCAGTGTCTATGGTGCTTGAGGAAGATCCTGTCCTTCGACCTCCTGTCTTTGAGGACAACAGCACTCTGGCTGGTTTTGGATCGAAGAGGAAATGGATCTCAAACAGAAGGAAACTGAATCGGGGAGGATTCGAATGATGCACATGTGGAGCTACGTGATTCGGTGAATTCTGTCCAGATCCTGGCGACTGGTAACAATCAACATCTCCCTTTCACCTGTTGCATGGCCTCGCGTACGGGAGACAGGGTACTCTCACACAAAGGTCTGTCGTTGCTGTCATATATCGATATAACAATATCCAGCAATCTTCACGAAAATCTGGGACCTTGTCGGGAGATCAGCTTGGCAGACACGAGAGTGTTAATAAAAAAAAAAATTATTACTAACACTGCGGGTGTCTGTATCTCTCGGGCCTGCTTGAAGCCGGGCAATGCTATGAAAGGAAGTGTAGATTACAGCCCTGTCATGGTAGTCTCCGACTAGAATGGAACTCCGTAGCGAAGTCGCTAGATCTCTGCTTCTGATCACTGTTTAGGGTGACTTAACTTCCCATGCATTTCCCGCTAAAGCTTGCATTGACAGGAAATGCTATTTACGTTGGAAACAACAACAACAACAACAACAGCAACGGCAATTCAGCAACAACAATATCACCAAAAAGCATGTGCAGTTCTCAAGAAATTTTACAAATATAACGAAAACGATAAAAAAAAAAAAAAAATCAACAGTAAATAAATATGTAAATGAATGACTATTTGATTAAGACACTACTGGTTTAGTACACTGCATGACGATAGTTAAAACAATACTGTGGTGCTTATTACTGAAAGAAACAGGATTCTTCAATGCAGTTAGGCATATAGCCTACTTTATCGTAAGCACAGTGCTCTTTCTGTATTTATGATTCGGGAATAGAATCATCGCCGATACTCGCGTTCTGTGAAATTTCACAAATTTTAAATGAAAGTTCGAAGTGGCTGCACACCATATGAAATCATGGTGCCAAAGGCAGTCTAACATGTCCATCAAAATCAACTCAGGTTACGCTTAGATTCACATTAGGGAACCGTAACTCGAGAGCATGCGGTGGACATTCGTTCGTTATATGCTCAAAACGGCACAAAAAACGGTGACGTATAACATTACTTTTCGACGTCGGTGAAAGTGATTTTGTCTGAATCTGAGTTTCAGTAGCGGCTTTTCGTATGTCGGTGGAAAAACCATGCAAATTTCGTCGAAAATCTGCTTTCATCCACACGAAGGTGAGTTGAACAGTGTTTGTTTATTTTGTTTGGCTTGTTTGTTTATTTTGTCAATTTTAGACAAAAATGAAATGACCGTTCTTTAGTTTCTGTATCACGAACATGTGAATAGGCTTAGATGTTCTTTAAATGCTAGAGGATGAAGAAGGAAAATCGAAAGAAAGTCAGCACTTCACAGTATTAAAAGCAGAAATTTGATATTGTTTGTCTACAGGAAACTTATATAAATGAAAATGTCATATCAATGTGGGAGAAAGAATGAGGTGGCAATTTTTTTTTTTTTTTTTTTTTTTTTGTAATGAAACTGCAAACAGACGTCAAGGAGAAATCATTTTTAATTTCCAAACATTTTGAATGGAAAGTACATCTGGTGTTTGTTGTTGAAAGAAGTTAATAATATGTGTTGAAAATTCAAACTGGCAAAAGATTATACCCCCAAAATACCAGAGATCAGTTAATGTTTATTTTAATGAGAAACGCTTAACACGTTCAGAGCGCAAAACTTAATAATAGTTTTGGTGACTTCAGCCGTCTGGTTGACAATGAATTAGAAGCGGAAGTGAAAGAGTGACATGATATGACCAAGAAGTTAAAACTGACATGTGAAGAACATTCATCATGAGGAAATAAATAAACAAAACAAAAACAAAACAAAACAAAACAAAACAAGACAAAAATAGAATTTTCGTGAAGTAAAAGTAATCCGTTTATTGCTCACCGCTCAGACTGTTGTTGCGTATCAGAGGAAATCTGAACTGATTGTACTTCACGTGAACTTCTAACTGACTCCCACTCTGATCACACGGCGCTGATAGGCCTAAGGGAGTTTAACGCCAGTAATTCTTTCTAGGGGCTCTGGTTATTGGAATTGTAAAAATGGCGTTTTAAGAGACCCACTTTGTATTAAGCAAATAGATGACTTTTAAACATAATCTTAAACGATATGTCCAACAATAGTCCCAGTGTTAATAAATGAGATCTTTGCAAAACGGAAACAGTTTTTTTTTTCTAAGAAAGTAGAGAAAAACATAAGCGTATAAAAGTCAAATTGGAGAACGTCGCTTACAGTTGCAGATCTTAGAAAAAGAGGATGAGTTAACCCTCGACCCCAAGAACAAAAGCTATACACAGCAAATACGTTAATCAGAATTATAACAGGTTGGAATGCAAAAGGTGTTCAAATTCGACCAAGAATTAAATGGGTTGAAGACAGAGAACGCAATGCTTTTTTTTTTTTCAATTTGGAAAAAGCAAGAGGCGAGAATATAGGATTATGATAAGATTCTGTGAAGAGTCTGCTGAAATGATACCAGAACAGACTGGAATACTGGAAGAAGAGAAATCATTCTTCAGATCAATGTAGTACCAAAGCACAGTTACAAATATCACGGAGGGAACAAATATGTTTTTATAAAACAAAACGTTCCGCTTGTCAACGAAAAGGAAATTGCATCGTGTGAAGGACTGATTACATCGTAGGAAATAAACAAAGATTTAAAATATATTAACGAAGGAAGCGATGGACCGACCATAGATTTTTTTTTTTTTTTTTGAGTGAAATTGGTAATTTCTTAACTTAATAATTTACAAAGTCCTTCCATAACGGCGAAGCACAGTATTCTCAAAGGTATACTGTTATCAACTTTATAGATAAAGAAAAGAATTGCAGAGAAGTAAACTGAATTATTAGAGACCTATTACTCTAAATAGCTGTGAGTATAAATTATATGCAAAAGTTCCAGCCCTTTAACTTGATCATGTCATAAATTAATTAGTTCATGAAAATCAGGCTGGATACATTTAAAAAAAAAAAAAAGGTGGAAGAAACATCGCCACAATTATGAGATCGATTTATGACACAACTTACAACTAAATAAAACCAAGCAAGCTGGATGTTTTTCAGCCATTGATTATTCCAAAGCTTTTAGCATTTGATTCGATATCGTTGCCTTTACTACAAAATCCGGCTGATATGTTTGGCTTGAAACCCATTTAAGAAAACGAGTATTAATTCTGTCATTTTACATCTATAAATCATGGTGGCTGGCTTTCTGAGCTCTTAACCTGAATTGTAGCGTAGGACAGGGTTGTCCATTGTCACCATTATTGTTCATTTTAGACATACGGTTGTGTTGGCTATCAAGATTAAAAGCAGTTCAGTGATAAGAATCAAGAGCCCTGCGAATTCTCGAAGTGAAAACTTTTATTTGAAAATACAGCAAGCGGCAGAACACACCACTTTTTCCATTATGGGGATTGCAACCATATGAATAGATCGTTAGGAATCTTAACTTCTTTTCAGGGAATATCTGGCCTCGAATTAGCAGTTTTAAACGAAGGCTTCAGAAACAGGAAGACGGAAAAGAGCAAAGTTTGCCGTTCACCACCATGAAGACAATAAACATTCTTGGTATTCATTTTGAAGCCATGAAATGGCAAAAATAGTGAAGATAATAAGTAAGACAGAATCGAGTAAATCAAAGTATAATTTTCTCAAAGAGAGAGAGAGAGAGAGAGAGAGAGAGAGAGAGAGGGGGGGGGGGGGGGGGGGGGGGGGGGGGGCAAAAGCGGGATCTCAGTATCCAAAGTAGGTCATATTAATGAAAGTTTTTTTTTTTTTCAGTAAGTCAGTTGGTCTGTTTTATGCACTCTGTTGGCATCACAGAAATGGTCTGGTATAGTTTAAATATATTTTACAAATTTCTCTGGCGGAAAAGTGTTAGCAAAGTGCTAGAAAAAGTTAAAAAAAACATCAATGG
>JADBJO010000222.1:612600-617600 GCA_016801955.1 Conus betulinus | reverse complement strand
ACGCCAGGAGCGCCAATACAACCAGCCGGTCCTCCCTGATTAGTTTCCGACCCAGCGGACCGAAGGGGAGCAGGCAATGGTGGGGGGGGGCCTTTAAAGAGATTGCGATGGTTCCCTTATGCAGCCATGAAGAGTTTTCATAGTTTGATATATGTTCCTTAATTTCAAATCCCATTTTTTACATCTTCACTTCCTCCACCCCCCCCCCCCCCCCCCCCCCCTTTAAAGTCCAAGTTTTGGCAAGTCATTACTACGAAGACATTTAGTTGTTGGCCTTGCGCTTGTTTTCCCCCCCCTATTAGATTGTTCTTCTTTTGTAGTTGTCTGACTTTCTTCAAGTTTAAAAGGCTGTGCCAGTCTTGAATAAAAGTTACTCTGTTTTAGGTTTCCTTATTGAGCGCAAAAACTACCCCATTTGTTTTACTGTTTGTTGTTTTACTGTGCCCTGCCTCATTTCTTTCCATTTCGTTTGATTAATCGAGGTTATTTGTATTTGGTTTCTGTCTGTCTTGTGTTTGTCTTTTGATCTCCCTTGCATCCTTGGGTGTATCCTCAAGCGTAGGCTCAAAGTTTTGGTGACCCCTACGGGGGTACTATTTGCATAATATCTGTAGTTTTTCAGCAAAACTTTTTTTCCCCTCCCACACTTTCGTTTTCGTTTCCTTTACTACTCGTAGCTGGCGCTTCGGGGGTGCTATTGGATTTCTTTTTTTGCACCCTTGGTGGTGAGAACCCACGTATTTGGGACTGTGGTGTGTCTCTATTTGTACGCCAGGGCGCAGATACAACCAGCCGTGTCTCCCGATGCTTTCCGACCCAGCGGACGAAAGGGCGCAGGCATACACATATTATCTGCCTTAAAAGAGATTGCGATGTTTCCCTTAAGCAGCCAGTGAATAGTTTTCATCATTTGATATATTTGCTTAATTTCAATTCCCAGGTTTTTACCTCTTCATCTCCTCACTCTCCCACCCTTCCCAACCCCCCCCCCCCGCTTCAAGCCCCCCCACACCGACCCCTCCACCACCCCCGCCCTTTAAAAGTAAAGTACCGTTAAAGGTTAAGATTCCGAATTTTTGGCCTAAGTCATTAACTACGAAAACAATTTTCCCACTATTAATTGTTCGTCTTTTGTAATTTGTCTGACTTTTATTCACGTTTTAAAAAAAGGCTGTGCCAGTCTTGAATAAAAGTTACTCTGTGTTAGGTTTCCTTATGGGAGCAAAAACTACCTACCCCCTTTGTTTTACTGTTTGTTTGTTTTACTGTTCCCTGCCCTCATTTCATTTCCAATTTCCGTTTTTGATTAAATCGAGGTTATTGTATTTTTGTTTTCTGTCTGTCTTTTGTGTTTTGTCTTTTGATCTCCCTTGCAATCCTTGGGTGGATGATCCTCAAGCGTAGGCTCAAAGATTTTGCCCCCTACATTTTTTATACTATTTGCATAATATCTGTAGTTTTTCAGCAACTTTTTTTTTTCCCTCCCCACACTTTCGTTTGCTTTCCTATGGGTTTTTCCTTTTTGAATTCACTTCTTCGCTGCCTGCTGCAGCTTGACTGTGGCTTTTGGTTGTTGGCCTGCGCTTGTTTTTTCCCCCCTATTACTATTTTAGATTGTTCGTCTTTGTATTTGTCTGATTCAAGTTTAAAAAGCTGTGCCAGTCTTGAATAAAAGTTACTCTGTGTTAGGTTTCCTTATGGGAGCAAAAACTACCCCACTTGTTTTACTGTTTGTTGTTTACTGTTCCCTGCCTCATTTCATTTCCCAATTTCGTTTTGATTAAATCGAGGTTATTTGTATTTGTTTCTGTCTGTCTTTGTGTTTGTCTTTTGATCTCCCTTGCATCCTTGGGTGGATCCTCAAGCGTAGGCTCAAAGATTGCCCCCTACATTTTTATACTATTTGCATAATATCTGTAGTTTTTTTTTCAGCAACTTTTTTTTTCCTCCCCACACTTTCGTTTGGTTTCCCTCCTTTACTACCTCTACTCTTTCGCTGGCTGCTTCGGGGGTGCTATTGGATTCTTTTTTTTTTGCACCCTTGGTGGTGAGAACACCACGGTATTATGGACTGTGGTGTGTCTCTATTTGACGCCAGGATTTGTTGGCCTGCGCTTGTTTCCCCCCCACTATTAGATTGTTCGTCTTTGTATTTGTCTGACTTTTATTCAAGTTTAAAAGGCTGTGCCAGTCTTGAATAAAAAGTTACTCTGTGTTAGGTTTCCTTAGAGCAAAAACTACCCCACTTGTTTACTGTTTATTGTTTACTGTTCCCTGCCTCATTTCATTTCCAATTTCGTTTTGATTAAATCGAGGTTATTGTATTTGTTTTCTGTCTGTCTTTGTGTTTGTCTTTTGATCTCCCTTGCATCCTTGGGTGGATCCTCAAGCGTAGGCTCAAAGATTTGCCCCCTACATTTTATACTATTTGCATAATATCTGTAGTTTTTTCAGCAACTTTTTTTTTTTTTTTCCTCCCCACACTTTTCGTTTGGTTTCCTTTACTACTCTTTCGCTGGCTGCTTCGGGGGTGCTATTGGATTCTTTTTTGCACCCCTTGGTGGTGAGAACACACCACGGTATTATGGACTGTGTGGTGTGTCTCTATTTGACGCCAGGAAAAGGGATTGCGATGGTTCCCTTATTATGCAGCCAGTGAAGAGAGTTTTCATATCATTGATATATTTTCTTAATTTCAAATTCCCCAGTTTTTACATCTTCAACCTCCTCCCCCCCCCCCCCCCCCCCCCCCCCCCCCCCCCCCCCCCCCCCCCCCTCCTTAAGTCCAAAGTTTTGCCAAGTCATTACTAAGACAAGACAATTTAGTTGTTGGCCTGCGCTTGTTTTCCCCCCCCTATTAGATTGTTCGTCTTTGTATTTGTCTGACTTTATTCAAGTTTAAAAGGCTGTGCCAGTCTTGAATAAAAGTTACTCTGTGTTTAGGTTTCCTTATGGGAGCAAAAACTACCCCCCACTTGTTTACTGTTTGTTGTTTACTGTTCCCTGCCTCATTTCATTTCCAATTTCGTTTTTGATTAAATCGAGGTTATTTGTATTTGTTTTCTGTCTGTCTTTGTGTTTTGTCTTTTTGATCTCCCTTGCATCCTTGGGTGGATCCTCAAGCGTAGGCTCAAAGATTGCCCCCTACATTTTATACTATTTGCATAATATCTGTTTTTTTCAGCAACTTTTTTTTTCCTCCCCCCACACTTTCGTTTTGGTTTCCTTTACTACTCTTCGCTGGCTGCTTCGGGGGTGCTATTGGATTCTTTTTTGCACCCTTGGTGGTGAGAACACCACGGTATTATGGACTGTGGTGTGTCTCTATTTGACGCCAGGAGCGCAGATACAGCCAGCCGTGTCTCCCTGATGATTTTCCGACCCAGCGGACGAAAGGCCTCGGAGCAGGCAATACAAATATATCTGCCTTTAAAAGGGAGGGATTGCGATGGTTCCCTTATGCAGCCAGTGAAGAGTTTTCATATATTTGATTATTTTCTTAATTTTCAAATTCCCAGTTTTTTCTTCAACAACCCTTCCTCCCCAACCTCCCCCCCCCCCTCCCCCCCCCCCCCCCCCCCCCCCCCTTTAAAAGTCCAAAGTTTTGCCAAGTCATTACTATGAAGACAATTTAGTTGTTGGCCTGCGCTTGTTTCCCCCCCCCACTATTAGATTGTTCGTCTTTGTATTTGTCTGACTTTATTCAAGTTTAAAAGGCTGTGCCAGTCTTGAATAAAAGTTACTCTGTGTTAGTTTTCCTTATGGGAGCAAAAAAACCTACCCCATTTGTTTACTGTTTGTTGTTTACTGTTCCCTGCCTCATTTCATTTCCAATTTCGTTTTGATTAAATCGAGGTTATTTGTATTTTGTTTCTGTCTGTCTTTCTTTGTGTTTGTCTTTTGATCTCTCCCTTGCATCCTTGGGTGGATCCTCAAGCGTAGGCTCAAAGATTTTGCCCCCTACATTTTATACTATTTGCATAATATCTGTAGTTTTTCAGCAACTTTTTTTTCCTCCCCACACTTTCGTTTGGTTTCCTTTACTACTACTCGCTGGCTGCTTCGGGGGTGCTATTGGATTCTTTTTTTGCACCCTTGTGGTGAGAACACCACGGTATTATGGACTGTGGTGTGTCTCTATTTGACGCCAGGAGCGCAGATACAACCAGCCGTGTCTCCCTGATGATGAGTTTCCGACCCAGCGGACGAAAGGGAGCAGGCAATACACATATATCTGCCTTTAAAAGAGATTGCGATGGTTCCCTTAAGCAGCCAGTGAAGAGTTTTCATATTTGATATATTTTCTTAATTTCAAATTCCCAGTTTTTACAACTTCAACTTCCCCCCCCCCCCCCCCCCCCCCCCCCCCCCCCCCCCCTTTAAGTCCAAAGTTTTGCCAAGTCATTACTACGAAGACAATTTAGTTGTTGGCCTGCGCTTGTTTTCCCCCCCTACTATTAGATTGTTCGTCTTTGTATTTGTCTGACTTTATTCAAGTTTAAAAGGCTGTGCCAGTCTTGATAAAAGTTACTCTGTGTTAGGTTTCCTTATGGGAGCAAAAACTACCCCATTTGTTTACTGTTTGTTGTTTACTGTTCCCCTGCCTCATTTCATTTCCAATTTCGTTTTGATTAAATCGAGGTTATTTGTATTTGTTTCTGTCTGTCTTTGTGTTTGTCTTTTGATCTCCCTTGCATCCTTGGGTGGATCCTCAAGCGTAGGCTCAAAGATTTTGCCCCCTACATTTTATACTATTTGCATAATATCTGTAGTTTTTTCAGCAACTTTTTTTTCCTCCCCACACTTTCGTTTCGTTTCCTTTACTACTCTTAGCTGGCTGCTTCGGGGGTGCTATTGGATTCTTTTTTGCACCCTTGGTGGTGAGAACACCACGGTATTATGGACTGTGTGTGTGTCTCTATTTGACGCCAGGAGCGCAGATACAACCAGCCGTGTCTCCCTGATGAGTTTCGACCCAGCGGACGAAAGGGAGCAGGCAA
>JADBJO010000222.1:497600-607600 GCA_016801955.1 Conus betulinus | reverse complement strand
AAAGTGAAAAAAAAAATTGCTATTAGATTAATGCAAAAACGTTAGAATTTTGGAGGGGATAGAAACTTTCATTAGAAAAGATGTGTGTATATGTGTTTTAGACTGAACAAAAAGTATTAAAAGTAACACTGCTTTAAACACACACACACACACACACGACATGATTATCTGTGAAGGCTTGTTTTTCTGTTACTACCTATAAGTGGTGGTGATGTGATATTTGGTGTGTGGGATGTGTCAGTTTCTTTTATCATGCACATAACTTGCATATTGGGTGAGAAAAGTTCAGTGTGCGTTTGAATATGAAATGTTAAGGTTTCATTGCCAGGGATGCATTGTCCAGTCCAGCTCAAAACCCTTCTTTCATCCCTTCTGCCTGCTAAGTAGTTGTCACAGGCTCTTTTTTAATGGTAGGATTGCTTTTTGTGTATCTGGGTCAGATTGAATGGTGTGGATGCCCGTTGTTAAGTCCTAACCCATCCCATATGTTGGTATTTTGCATGTATTAGGATGAAGTTAATAAAGAATATATGAGACCACAGTCAAGCTTGTGCCATTGTTGTATGGGAAACAGAAGGTTGATGGGAGTTTGGTCATTGAAACAATGCTTTTTAAGGTTGTATTAAATCCTTTTTTTAATACACACACACTCACACACACACACACACACACACACACACATATATATATATATATATATATATATGTATATATATACATATAGACAGATAGATAGATAGTCCTGGCTGACCCCGATTAGTCCAAGGCTGATCCAAGCCCTTTGTTGTTGCCAAATTGGTAAAAAAAAAAAAAAACAAACAAAAAAAAAAAAAAAACATACATGGTTGTACACAAGCACATGTGTGTGGAAAAAAAACAACAACAAATAAATGTACCAGTAAACATGAGCACACATGTTCAATTTCTGAATGGATCTGTAGCTGTCATTTAAGTAACATGTTTTCATTGAAATTTGAAACATTCTAGAGATGCAGTTAAAGACTTTTGCCATGTTGTGCTTTCCAATCCTAGTGAATAAAAACTTGTGGGAAGTAGTTATGGTCACGGTATTGTGAACATTTTTTTAAACCTGAATCAGCTTAAATGAAAAAAAAAGAAAAAAAACATTTACCTCTGAAAAAATGCTAACTCAAAATCGAATGAATTCAGAAGTCCTGAGTACATGTAACTCTATGTGCTTGTGGGTGTATACACATGAATGTGATGAGTCTGATGGTAGTTTAAAACAGGAAAATTTAATCCTTTTCTTTAACTATGCTATTTCCTGCATATAATTGTTATTTTGATGATTACCAAACACAGTGATATAAACCAGAGCACGACAGTTGTGTCATTAAGTAACTGACAAAGTGGTTGTATAAGTAACTAAGACAGTAGTACTTCCTGCCATACAAGTGTGTGGGTGTACAAGTTTCCATGTAACTTATGTTACATGTAATTGCTGACATGAATAATGTAGAGTGCAGTCTCCAACCAGCACTTGAACAATTGTATAGAGGGAGAAGTGCACATCATTTTGACTCGGAGCCTGGTCAGAAATGCTTCACTCTTACCTGGCCAAGCACTTTTGTGATTTTAAACCTCTGACCATTGCAGAAGAAGTCAGATGCACTGACCACACTTGACCATAGAGTCATTAGATGTATCACTTGGTCTTAATTCAGATTTTACAGGTCAAGTTCATCGTAAATGTTTTGCATTTGAGAGTGTCCTTTGGAAATACATAAACCCTTATGCTTGACAAGTGTTGAACTCAAAATAGATGTAATGATGCAACGTCTCAGATTTGGGAAAATCTCTTCTACGTGAAATGTCCCTTTTAGTTTTACACAATTTGCTTTTGTTTTCATCTCAGAACTTTCTGTTAAACTGTCACTCAAACAGAAAAATGCATTTGAGTTTGTAGCACTGGTGTTTTCCTGTACTGCGTATCTGTTCATTATGATTTTGCTGACCTCATTAATGTAATAACATTTTGTCCTCACAGGCCTGTACCATTTTGATGGGTACAGAATGGCTCCAGCTCAGAATGACACTTTTGATTTCTTCATGGCGGAGACCACGTGCAGCGAGGCGCAAAGTGACACCGAAGACTCAAACCTGGATTCTCTGCTCCAGCAGTTCAAGCCGTCCTCTGACCAGGAGCCCAGCAGTGCCTGTCAGACAGCTGCAATGTCAGCGAATCAGCGGAGGGATGCGAGCTCATGTGTGACCAGAGTTCTGTCCAGCTTACCATTGAGGACAATGTTAACAGAAGCATTGTTACATCAGGTTAGTTCCCTCTGTGTGTGTGTGTATTTGTGTGTGTGTATGTGTGTGTGTGTGGTGATTGGTAAATTTGAATCTATGCAGTAGATGTAGGGGAGAAAATGAGTGGTGTTTTTTTAGTCACTGAGAAGTGAAATGTGTTGTGTGATTGAATTTAGTAAAGCAGAAGGAGGCTCTCCGGAGGGAGAGCTCACTCACGTCGGCTCCGCGACTAAGCAATTATTGTCATCAGTAGGGGGCTTAGTAGGTGGTGTCCTGTGTATGTTAGATCAGAACAGGCGCCACTGAACACCACCGAAGTGACTCGGCAGCAGTGCAGTGTCTCCTCCGGTGGGTTGCCTCTTGACGACTTGAAATGACTGCGGATTGCCGGTGCCGGGGCTGCGGCGGGTCCGACGGAGCTGTGGCCGGGGTGTGTCGGAATGAGCGGCGTGGGTGCACTGCCTCTGAGGTGGCGCAGAGGCTGGGACAGAAAAAAAAAAAAAAAAAAAAAAAAGCAGAATGAGAATCTAACAGAAAATGAATACCAGAATTTCAATTCACACTAACACTGATTGGTCCCAGCTCCCAGCATCAGATCTGTTTCAAACATTTTGTATTGATTTCTTTTTTCTCTCCTCTTTTTCTCTTCATTTTGACTGTGACACTAAAAACAGTTATGATTGTTGTAACATGTCTCTGTTGGTCCTGTGGCCTGCTGCATTTTAAATCCAAGCCAGACCCTGTTTATAGAATTAACATGTTTTGAGTGAACTCCAGCAGATTCTACTGTCAACAGTGAAGCAACAGATTTGAGATTGTTTGAGATATCAGAGAGTCAAATGACCCATTCTAGTGAAAGTGAGGGGTATTTTTTAAAATAAGGAGCTCTGTCCGACTTAAAGTAAGAACTTTGAAATGCACATTTATCCAAAGGCTCATTGAATTTCAGTCAACTATAATCTCTTACTATCTTAGTAAGAATGTTGAAATGATTTATGACGCTTTTATTAACAAATTGTCTATGCTGCATAGCTATTAGAATCTGCAACAGCCGTTTGAAACAGCTGATGTCATGTGTTTGGCTGGAAAAGTGTCTCATTTTGTAGCTATGGTCTCCAGCTGTATTAAACATTTGACCGCAACTTGTCACAATAGCCTGATATCATTGGCTTATCTCTCTGTACCTGGTGGGCTCATCTGGTCAAAGCAGTATGCATCATTAAAAAAAAAAAAGAGAAAAAGATGTGCTAACAACACAGGCACAACAACAATCTGAACCCTCTGAAACAGTTGTTTGGGGGGTTTTCGTGTTTCTTTTTCTAATCAGTAATCTTCACACAAAATATGTTCATTCATCCAGACATTGTAAACTGTTCTTTTCATTAAAAGCAGTTCAGTCCATGTAAGATGTTGGAACATTTGTTAAATAACAAGAGTTTATTGATTGCAAGGTCTTAAATCTTGGCTCACATCAGTTAAGTGTTTGCAAGGCCTGAACATTTGGTAGTTACAACTCTCTCCCTGAGCAAGGTCTCATGTTAGTTGATGACTATTCAGTCATTGCCAAGTGTGAAGGATAAAAATGCCGTTGAGTGCTGGTGTCTGCTGGAGAATTTCATGTCGTGGTGGTGGGGTGCAATTTGCATGCCTTGAGGCGCTTGCGTACATGTACATTTACTTGCACAGACATACACTGTGATATACCCTCAGAAGAGAAGTGCAGTATGTTGTAAGCATGCTTTCATACATAGCTCATCGTTATCACTTTTTTTTCCGGTCTTTTTTTTTTTTTTTTTTTTACAGTATATTTATTTAAAAGTTGTGTTCATGCGCATGTGTTCTCATCGAGTTGATAACTCAGGATACATCAGTTCGCCGTGAGAAGCAAGCTGAAAATGGCCAACAGGAAACGCTGATGGAAAAAAAAAAAAAAATTCTATCCACAGTATCTGAGAAATGACCTTGAAGACAATTTCCAGTATGTTACCCTCTTGAAATGATAAGTATTGGACAGGTGGATAGGGAAATGGTTACTAGCATGATCTTCATGTTCTTTCTATCATTTTGAAATTTTTTTTTTTTTTTTTTTTTGGGATAGCATTGTTTACCCATTGGAACAAGCTGACAGTATACACATTTTAAAACAGAATTTGTCCAATAAACGAATGTGAGCAAGTATGATAATTGTGCATAGTCTCTGTAAGCAGTGCATAAAGAACACGCAGAAATATGATATGAACAAATAAGAGTTATCATTTCTGTTAATGAATTCGAACAATTAAGTTTATTGAACAAGTCTCTGTTACTGATAGCAATCTGCAAAGACTGCTAGAATCCACAAAAATTGGGTTCTGAACATGCAGGTTTACTGTACTTATTTCTGTCAGTGTTTACAATCAACAAGATTGCTGATCTATAGAAAGAAAAAAAAAAAAAAAAAAAAAAAAAACATTAAAAGATGTTCTCTACTACCAACATTGTTTTGATAGGTAAACAACTAGCATGATGTAGATCAAGATAAAAGCAATGGCTAGCAGTTGACTTTGAAATTTAAACTTCGAAAGAGAGATGAAACTTTGCAAGGGAGAGAGAGAGAGGGGGGGGGGGGGGGGGGGGGGGGGGGGGGGGGGGGAGGGGGGAGGAGAGAGAGAGAGAGAGAAGGATTCAAATGTAGGACCTTTTAAAAGAGAAAAAAAAAAAAAAAAACCCAGCAAAACCCTTAAAATCCCGTGTGGGATTTGAGCCTGGTATCCAAGGCATACCATTCATGCATTCTAACCATTCAACCACAGATGTACGGGCTTTAGTGGAAGTTCTTTTAGAATCTGTACTGTATCTCTGCAATCATGGAGGCTGCAGGCAGCAGGATTGCTTCAGTCATTTTCGAAAGCTGTTTTATGAAAATATAAAAGATTTTGGAATTCCCTTGTACCGGACTTTGAGGTGTAGATGTTAATGATCATTATCAGAACTTTCCAGGTCTGAATTTCAGCTATTTTTCACATCAGATATGAAAAAAAAAATTATGTGAGTTAACTGTTCATTATCTTTTTTGCACAGTGCTCGGCAGGCAGTATTCGCGTGGTTGACTTTTTGTTTCTACAGTAGATATGGTTGTGTGTGTGTGTGTGTGTGTGTGTGTGTGTGTGTGTGTGTGCATTTATTTTTATATATGGATGTATCTCATGCCTGTCTGACAAGTTTCAGTTGGTGAAGCATCATATATAATAAAAACATATCATATCATGCTGTTATGTTCATGAAAGCCAATAAAATAAATTTTCTTTTGACTCCAGTGTAACAGGCGGATTCCTTCATTCAAAGTTTGCTCTGGTGTGACATGATAAAGAATATACCAGACCGAAATGTGCTTGAACATTTATAGATGAATGTCAGTGCATTGCAAAGGATACAGAAAAGTTTGCATCAAAGTGATGGAAGGCATATTTTCACTTGCATACACAACACAAAATTCCAACCAAAACTGTATTCAGATTTACCTGATTGCTGTGAAAGACACAAACTTTTATGTGTTGAAAATCCACTTTTGCTGTTGATTTGGTGGAAATTTCTGAACAAAAACTGTGCGGGACAAAAAGAGCATTGAGGGAGATGGGAGGATGCAACGGATCAAACGAAGGCTTGGAAAATAGTCAAACTTTTCTACTGTTTACTGATGTTTTACACTCTGTTTATGCACGGTGAAAATGGCTTAAGGGAGGGATGGCAGGGAGTGACAGAGGAGGAGGAGGACAAAGTGGGGCAAAGTGAAGAAAAGAAGGTTCAGCAAGGAAGCGTGTCGCACAGTTTTGATCTTGGTTCATGAGAATACGTTGTTGTTTCATAAGAAACAAGTACCCGTAAACTTCACTGATTCCAGAGTCTTTAGTCTGATACAATACTTTGTGTGTAATGCATTAGAGAGCTTCCTTCTGTGTTGAAATCGATTGGAATGCTGTGATGAAAGGTTCACACATTTTAAACTTCCTTTTGTCACTTTCGTGTCTCTTCATATGTTCTCTACATAGTTGACACAAAATATTTTTCTCTCTCAGGCTTGTCTCAGTGACTAGGTGTGTTTAACAAATAGCTCCTTCATCATATTCACAGTCTTGCACCATGTTATGCTGTAACATGAAACACATGGTGAACATCAGTGAAAGAAATGTGTCTAACAAAGTAACACTTTTGAGCTGTAATGTACATGTGCTTTTTCGCGAATATCACTTGATGAAGTTCTGTTGAAACTTAATAGTATGCACAATGTTGTGATAATAAGCTATGGAAAAATCAGGACTCCACTGGCAAATGGGTCACATGATGACATAGATTCAGTCAGGGCTTGGCTGCTGTTTAACTCTGTGGACAAGGCAAAGAAGAGAGCAGATGATTATGATGTGTGACCACCTGCACATGTGTGTGCAGTAATTGACTTTAAAGGTTAATGATTTTTACACCGGGACTGATGTCAGATTGAATGAGCATGATGGTTTTAACTTCTGATTTTTTTTTTTTTTCATCATTGTGTACCCTTTACTTACCT
The DNA here is from genome assembly GCA_016801955.1 of Conus betulinus. Taxonomy (NCBI): domain Eukaryota; kingdom Metazoa; phylum Mollusca; class Gastropoda; order Neogastropoda; family Conidae; genus Conus; species Conus betulinus. The sequence continues at coordinate 600,786 of JADBJO010000222.1, read as the reverse complement.
TTGAAATAAAATGGCCTTGGGAGAACTCAGACCACCATAGATTTTATGGAATCTGGAGCCATCCATTGGTCAAGAACTGCCCCATGGATCTGCACTAAATTCATAGGTTCACTTGTAGCTGCCTTTCATCATTCTTTAAGTCATGAATGTTATAATCCATGTAGTTGGTTTTGTTTAATCACTGGATCTGACCTTTGATCTGGAGTTGCACGACAGGTCTGCACCAAAAGTCAGTGGATTCGTTCTGGGCCAGATTCTATTTTTTCTGCCAAGTTTGTGTTAAAGTTTGTGATGAAGGTTTTGTTGTTGTTTTGTTTGTTTGTTTGTTTTGTTTTGTAAATGTTGTTGACAAACAACGGATATCGATGAAAATATAACTTCCTCCACAACTTAGGGGATGTAAATAAATTGAAAAGAACCGTTTTCTTATTTGAGTTACTTTGTTTGAACTAATCCATGCTTCTTCCTACCTGCTTTTTTATTCTTCGCTACTCACTGGTGGGAAAAATCAAGTCTGGTTCCAGTTACAATGACCAAAGTTAATCATTTGCAATTGAAAAGAAAATGACTGTAAACAGACTCCACGAAGAGGTTTTTTGACTGATAATAACAGTTTAGAATGTAAGCATTTTTGATTGATAATAATCATTTTGCATGTATGCATCATGCCAGTTCTAACTCTGGCTGGACATTGCAACTATCACCTGGTGGAGAAAGTATCTGTATAGAGTGGCCATACATCAGGATTTTAAGAGTCTGTCCATGTTTTGAGTAGTGTGACATGATGGGGCTCCATTTGTTTTTCAGTTGGGGCCTGTGATATGTCCCCAGGCCAGTCCAGTACCTATAACATCAGTCAGAGTCCCACATCAATGTCTAACGTCTCGGTGGCAGCCACCGCTGGGACCCACTGGGACTTGAACTGGCCCACTATGACTGATGGTTAGCAACTGCTACACAGAGAGAGAGAGAGAGAGTGTGTGTGTGTGTGTACTGTTTGTGGGTGGGTGTGTGTGGGTGTGCGCATGTGTATGTGCGTGTGTGTAGGTTAACCTAAGGTTAATATGACAACAAATTGTTTTTCAGTCAGTGTCTTTGTGTTTGCGTGTGTGTGTGTGCACGCGCATGTGTGTGTGTGTGTGTGTGTGTGTGTGTGTGTGTGTGTGTGTGTGTGTGTGTGTGTGTGTGTAAGCACAATACAACTTGAATCTGACTGTAAAATGATTACAGATAGTAGTTGTGTGTGTGTGTGTTTGCGTGTGTGTGTGTGTGTGTGTGTGTGTGTGTGTGTGTGTGTGTGTGTGTGCATCCCAAGGTTATTTGCTTAGCTGTCAACCATCCCAAATTTTCTGAAATTTTCCCCAATTTAGAAGTCATTCCTGAAATCCAGAATTTAGTTTTTAAAAATCCAGAATTTAGAAAATGTTGTTGAAATTATGGGCCTTGGCCTTTTAAAGTATTGCAGAATAAAGCCTAAATGATGTTATGTGAATGTTGACAATTACAGGAAACGGAATATGGATTATCCCTTTAAAATCCACATTCCTCAGTTAAAGTACTAGGGAACAGCCATGCTATCTGTCAGTAAACCGATTTCAGCTAGTGCATGTGTGCGTGTGTGTGTGTGTGTGTGTGTGTGTGTGTGTGTGTGTGTGTGTGTGTGTGTGTGTGAACACTGATCTTAATTGAAAGAAGCGTTTTTTGTTATCACTAGCCAAAATTGTCGAGTTTCATAATTTCATTGATTTTGACTATCCATGTCTTTGTTCCTAAATGTGTGATCTTATTTCTTTTTTTTTTTTTTACTTGCGTGATCTGTTAGTTTGCGTTCAAGGGCATTAAGTTAGTGTCATTCTACAGTCCTAAGTTCGTCAGAGAAGGTTTCCTGAACATTCTCTGGGTTCTGTTTGGATCACTCAAAGTAAGCTGATCATGTAATAAAACTCTCCTGTGATAGAAGTCAGTTTGTGGTTTGTTGGCAAGTGTTGCTGCAGTGGAAACCAATTTGTTGTTGGTTGACGTTGATTTGCAGTTTTGATGTAAGTTAAATGTTTCATTTGGCATGACCATATATTGAAATTCAGTGTTTTGGAAATAAGTAAATTTTGGACAGAAGGATTGCTAAAATCGGTTTCAGCCTATTCAAAATAGTTCAGAAGCCTTCCCAGGTATCTTAGTCAACCACCATCAATCAGTATGTTGCTGAAAGTCTTTCCTTGCTTGAGAAAAGGTTATTGATTTCAGTGAAGATGGTGTTGGTTAGATTTTCACTCTGATTTAGGTGTGGAAACTAATGGTTTGATTAAGAACAGCATTTCATGTAATTTGATTGGGAGTTTGTAGTGTGTGTAAGCTGAATTGCATGCCTAGTATTTGAATGGACTGTTTATTATCAGCTTCATTTTTTGTCTGTGTCTTCAGATGAATCTGTCACTGAAGTGTGTACCTCACCGAAGAAGGGAGAGAAGAGAAAGGTATTGTGTGTGTGAAATTACGTCTTTATGTGTGTCTTACAACAACAACAACAACACACAACAACAACAACAGAATCACTGCAGGTTTAAATTTTTACATAGTACATTTTGCTGCTTCCCATTTCGCAACATCCTGTTTTGTTTGTACTTTTGTTGGTCTCAAATGTTTACAGCTTATAGACAGAATTAAAGAAGTAGTTCTTTCTGGGTTGAGCCACTTAGGATGAAAAACAAAACTGTGGACTGTACTGTTATTATGTATTGCTGTTTGTTTGTGTGCACTTAAAGCTGATCTTTCTGTTTTGCTAGAGCGAGTGCTAGTTCAAATTACCTATGCCCTTTTCATGCCTCTTACTTCTAAGCCTTTACACACACACACACTCACACACGCACACACACACACACACACACACACACACACTCACACACACACACACACACACAAAACAACATAACACAACACATTACATGCACTGCACACACGCACACACACACACACACACACACACAAGCGCACGCACACACACACACACACACACACACACACACACACACACAACACACAACAACAACAACACAACACAACACAACACACACACAACACAACACAACACAACACAACACAACACACACACACACACACAACACAACACATTACATGCACTACACACATGCACATGCACACACACACTCACACACTCACACACACACACTCACAACACAACACAACAAAGCACACCACAGCACAGCACAACACATTACACACACACACACACACACACACACACACACACACACACACACACACACACACACACACACACACACACACACACACACACACACACACACACACACACACACACATACTGCCGTCCCCTCCATCCCCATCATTTACTTTACCACCACCCTCCACCAATTGTGTGTGGGTTGGCTGTTGCTAGCTGACTTTGGAAGTCAGCTCCTGTCCTGTCATCCTTATTTGTTTCTATTATTTTTGAGACAGAGCCTTTTTTGTTGAACCATTTAGAGGCAGAGCCTCTTTGATCGATCGATTATCCTTGACTCAGAGCCTTTTTAGGGTGAATTATTCTTGAGGGGCAGCCTTTATGGTTGGAATTATTCTGAGGGGCAGCCTTTATGGTTGGAATTATTCTTGAGGGGCAGCCTTTATGGTTGGAATTATTCTTGAGGGGCAGCCTTTATGGTTGGAATTATTCTTGAGTGGAAGGTTCTCATGGTGTTTTTTTTTTTTTTTCCTGCTGTCTTTGAGTTAAGCTTAGGTTCTTTTTTATTTAAATTATTGTTGGTTAGAAACCAAGCCGTCCTTATTCATGTGAGTGAGTGAGTCACTGAGTGTGGGAATTCGTGTGTGCAAACACCAAAGGAGTGTAGGAGTCTGGCGTGCTCTAAAGGAAGATGTAGAGCGTTATCTGTTTTACCCTTATTATCCTCTTGGTAATGGTCAGGTAATTAAATCTGTGTGTTTTTTTGTGAGAATAGTCTCAGTTGTGGTTATTCATTTGAAGTTTTGTTTGTGTGTGTGTGCGTGTGTGTGTGTGTGTGTGTGTGTGTGTGTGTGTGTGTGTGTGTGTGTGTGTGTGTGTGTGGGAAATGGGTGTCTGCAACAAAATCAGTTTCTTAGTTGCAAATCCTAACAAACAGCCTTATATGAGCAGTCACAACTGATGTACCAGGATCAGGGCTTGAAATGCTCTGCCATTTTGCAGATTTCGGCTGTTAGATGAAAGTGTTTGGCTAGGAAGAAAAAATCAGCTGAAGCCAAAAAACAAACAAACAAACAACAACAGAGGATGGAAAAAATCCTGAGCTGCAAGTATTACGGTTAAGGCATAACATACTATGATTTTGTTAACAAGGCTACGTTGCTGCACTTTTTTTTTTTTTTTTTCAAAATGCTACACTGAAAAAAAAATTGGGGGGAAAAAAAGCCCTGTCCTAGGACTTCTTGGAGATAATCTAGATTTTTAGACTGGAAGGTTATTTTGTAAAACACTTACTAAGTTCAGTAAGGAGAGGAAGAAAAAGCCAAAGAATAGAATGCTGCAGATGATTGCCATTTTGCTTCCATGTTGATTTGTTAGAGCGTTGGCCATGTTGATTCTTTTTTTCTTTTTTTTTTTTTCTTTCTTTTTTTTTTTTTTTTTTTAATAGATCAGATGAAAACTATGTGATTTCTGTCATCTTAGTTCAACATTATGTTGTGCGCAAAGCAAATTGTGATGAAAAGTACTATTGAGTCTGACTTGTGTTATGGCATACAACTGCTATGCTTAAATTTAGAATGCTGCATTTGAAATGTCGTCATACTGCGCTTTGTGCTTTTGAGGACTTGGCAGGCCTGAAAATCCATAGAGAATTGATCTTCACTTGTGTGTATTCTTATTTTGAGTAATTCGTCCTTGCATGTAGAAATACTGGAAGCGTTAAGTGTACCATTTGGTAAGCATTCCAACAAAAATAGCTGGCAGTTAATCGTGAACAGACAAGCGCATTTGGTTGACTGTAGTTTGAAAAGTCGTTGGAAATGGGATTGAGATTTCCCCGAAGATGGAGTGTGGCTGCCTTATGGTGGGATGAAAAACGGTCATACACACAAAACTCCACTCCCTTTGTTGGGTAGATGGGATTAATACTCGCCTGTCCGTATGGGTGTGTCCGCAGGAGTATCAGCTGCGTACGCAGAAGAAGAAGAAGAAGATTGGGATGAAAACAGTCACAAATGAGAAGACGTTATGGAAGCATCAAAGATTACAATGCTTGAATATTCAGTGTGTGTGTGTGTGTGTGTGTGTGTGTGTGTGTGTGTGTGTATTGGCAGACATTAATTACAGGTTAAAGTGCCATATGGCCTTAGAGAGCCATGTAAACGTGGGACAACACTATATAATGAAAAGCATAGAGGTGAACATTTCTTTTGCAGATGAAGCAGAGTAATTATTTTGTTGTGTGCGTAGTTAAAAGGAAGGGCTTTGTGTGTATGTGTGTGTGTGTGTGTGTGTGTGTGTGTGTGTGTGTGTGTGTGTGTGTGTGTGTGTGTGCATGCGCACGCTGTAAGCGTTGTGTTGATAAATGCTGTCAATCTCTTACACTCTCAAAGTTATGCTTATAAAGCTCCAGATTGCATAGAATTCAGTTTAATTTGATATTAGAAGAAGCCAAAATACAAGTAAATACAGAGAATAGAGTGGGAAGTAATGCTTATTCCAAACGCAGTACAAAACAGGAAAGTGAACTTGGGCAGATACCAGTTTTCACTATGCACTGATGCTGTCCATCTAGATGGGGTATGGGTATCTATATCCTGCTGACGGCTGTCTCCAGCTGACAGCCATGCTGTTTCGCTTTTTTGTGTGTGTGTGTGTATTATTTGTTTTTTTTGTTCATCTGCGTAGAGAGTGACCTTCATGTAGTGACAGTCCTGATTAGCCCGTGGTGGTTGGCTGGGCTATAAACAGAAATGAATTGAAATGAAATGGTTGCAGCAAAACTTGCTGAAAAGGTTCAATCAATGAATATGTCTGAAGGATGAACCTATAAGATATTGGTGTGGGTCTGTGTTGTGGATCTAAATCAAAGAATGGATCCAGAAGAGTCCAGCAGAATAATTACTGAACCAGTTATAATGTGGGGAAAAGGTAGCATGTGGTGAACATAGAAATGACCCAGTTTGGTGTGAATCTGGATGGCAGGGTGTGGATCCAGGTTCTGTTTGTCCTTGACAGAGCTCACCCACATGCACGTCCAGTTTACAGATCACATGGATTGTTCTTGAAAGTCAAAGGTGTGCCCTATGTTTCAAAGAGCTATGTAGAACTGAAGTATGCACTGCCAAAATAGAACAACAAGCATATGATTTTTGTTTATGGTTTTCTGTGCGCAGGCCTCACCCGGTGCCAGTCCTCGGCCACGTCGACAAGCCATTCCACAGTACCAGACCCTGACTCCATGGACCAATGACAACTTGGACACCCAGGACTCCTTCCCCTCTCCCAATCAGGAGATACCCTGCTTCCCTCTGGACACGCAGTCGGTGAAGGAGAGGGGTTTGAACACTTCGGTTCGCAAGTCTTCGCAAGTGCCCGAGTCCCAGCTGCGTTGTTCTGCCATCACAGAGACAGTCTACAGCCTGACATCATCGTCCAAGAACCTTTCCATTCCGGGTCAGTCTTTGGGACAGTCACTAAAGAGGCCAGTAAGCCAGGTGGCTGGTCTCCCCACAAGTCAGCAGGGAGAAGCGCTTCAGAAAGACTGCTGAAGCTCTGCAGAAATGTGGGCTGTGGGATATTGCCATGAAAACGGGCAATCTGATCAAACGCAACGCCGAGCTGCAGAAGGAAATCGATGGGTTCCGTGAAGAAGCGACTGTCTTCCTCAAGGCGGTTGTGCAGAACCCGGAAAACAAAGAACTGATGGAGTCTTTGTCCAGAGGCATGCCATTGACTCTGGGACACAAGGTCCGGGTGACAGACGATTTGAGTCAGACACTGCCACCGCAACCACCACCACCCGCACGACGAACAGTCAGGCCTCTGACTGCAATAGTTCCACCACCAGTGGCTACGCCAGCTACACAGAGAGGCAGTAAACAAACAAGTCCCACAGGACAGTAATCACTTGTTACTAAAAGGCTCATCATCTTCATTTTTTCATAATTATGCTGCCTCAGACTGCCAAACACAATACTTAGGAATGTGGCCCTTTTTGTGCGAGAGAATAAATTGATGCTTTTATTTCATTGGACGGACCTTGGAGGTATGATTGATTTTTTTTTTTTTTGGTTGTTTTGTTGTTGTTGTTGTTTGCTATTATGATATGAAGGCTTGGTGAGAATGTTGGGTTAGAATGTTGTTTATATGTGTGAGCATGTGCACACGTGTGTTGTGCTTTTATTATATGTTTACTGAATATTCTGTGTGAAGTATGAAGAAGTACGGTCACCCACACACATGCACACTTACGAATAAGCAGACACACACTCCTACACATACAGACAGTGTAATGAACGCTGCTGTCAGTTCTGTTATACACTAAAAGCATTACACACACACACACACACACAAACACACACACACACACACACACACACACACACACACACACACACACACACACACACACACTCACACACACACGCTTTCTCTCTCTTTCCACTAGTCTTTCTCTCAGTCTTTCTCACATTCCATGCAAAAGTTTTTATCTGTTGGTATTTTGCCTTTTTCTTTCCATCTGTAAAAACTTGAGGCACACTGAATGTCCGATCGATCTCGTTCACGTCTGGGGGTTCAGCTTTATACCGTATATTAGACACTTAGTAGCATGTCATTTTTCTAACAGAAAAGGAAAAAAAAAACAAAAAGAAGGAAGGTTGGGGGAACAAGTTGTTCTTAATGGTAGGATCTTGCATCTTCACATCTGTCCATGGATATTGATGCTCACCATGAATGTCTTCAAGCCTGTTGGTTTCTGGCATTATTGATCTACTGCTCCTGGCTACTTTTATACCCTTTTGTCTTCAGGGGATTCATTATTTTCAAGTCCTTAAATTCAGCCATGAAGATTGGGGTGGAGGGTTGGGGGGGGGGGGGGGGGGGGGGGGGGGGGGGGGGGGGGGGGGGAGGAGGTCAAAGCTTTTAGTGCCTGACACTGTAAAATCTGACTTTTTAAGGTGAGCTTAAAATTATGAAATGTTTTGCAGGTTGTCTCACATGTTACAAGAAGGATGGACAGCTTGACTCATGACTAAATGGTGTATACATGTGTTAGTGCCTTTGGATGCTTGAACGTGTCAGTGAATAATTATGATATTCTGTGTGCAAACATGTGTAAGGCAAGCATACATAGTTATTAACAAGATTTGAGCCTTGTCTTTTAATTATTGCTATGTTACGAAGCAAGGACCTTCACTGCCGAATTTGATCAATCAGCACATACACAAGGCCAGACTGGCAATTTTACCAAATTTCAGCTGTTTACACTGAAGTCAAGTGAAGGGTAGGGTGTAGTTAAACATTTTGTGCAGACTGTAGTGTACACACTGTGAATTTGTTAAAAGAAAAAAAAATGCTGTTTAGACACTTGCTTCACAACAGAAAGAAGACCTCTCCACAGAGCTTCCGATCTGAAAAACAAAAAGTTTTTCAGCAAGCCCAAGTAACACAAAGAGATGAAGTGGCCTGTTGCTCTTTTAAAGTTCTGAACACAATCATGAACTCCCTTGTTCTTACTTTTTATGTGGAGTAGATTTAATATTTCTGCACTGCCATACACTGCTGACCAAGCCTTTGCCATAGCAAAAGGAAATGTGGTCTGGAATCTGATTATGTAATATTTGTGTGTGGTAGTTCTTGATGTAACAGTGGGAAGTTATGAATACAACAGGGGTTGCAGACTATATTTTCAAAGTCATGTTTGTTCAAAGTTTGTTTTTTTTTTTGATTATTATGTATGTAAAAATACTTCTCAGTTTATTGCAGAAGTATGATTTGCAGAGAAAGAGCACTAGTTTTTGTGAATGAGTAGGGGGGAACATGTATATTTGGATGGAAGGCAGGTTGAAAAGAGACAAAAGAATATTGGAGTTGCCTGTCAATTGTAAATGAATGTCTAGTTTCCAGTTGCCATTTCAAAATGGAGTAGTATTAAACAAGTACTTGCAGCAATATCATGAAATGAAGAAAATGTTGAGTTTTGTTGTTGTTGTTTTTTCCATGAAAGAAAAAATGTAATCAATGCCAGTGCAAAGGAGATAAAGTATTGTTCAATAATTGAGTCAATTTAAAACCACATCCGGTGGTAAACTGAGAAATTCTTTGCCGTGATTTGTGACACTGTGTGAAGTTAGAAACAGTTGTTTAATTTTGTTTTGCAAATTATGGAGTAATTTATCAAAAAAATTGACCAGCATTTGTATAGCTGAAATCAGCATACTTTTCAGTAGAATACTTAAATTAATGAGGAGTAAATCTTCTGTTTTACGAAAGAAAGGACAGCTTTTCGTGCTTCAGGTCATATGAACAAGGCTCTAGAGGTTTTGTAGACTGTTTTCCCTCGAGTGCCAATGCCAATGAAATATCAGTGAAAAGGTTTCAAAAAAAACTATTTTCTTAAAAATGGAAGACCAGAAACAAGTCTCTTAAGCCTTTCACTCCCAGCCGCAGATATAGCCGCGGTTCAAGGGTCATCGCGTAATTGGATCATCTGACCGGTCACATGATATTGTTTACTTGCTTGCAAATGGCGGCTCCCATACAGTGTGTTTGAAGTGATTTCTCAGCAAGCTTTAGGTCAATTTTGATGCGTTTTTTTTGTGTTTTGTAAAGCAAAAATGAGTCGAGCAGATCAACATGGCTGCCAGAAGATTTACTGCTGAAGAGGTGGTGAGAATTGTGTTTGAAACGCTGTATGAAAGTGAAATTAGAAACGACGAAAGTGAAAAGAAAATGAAGGTGACGTGGTTGTCGATCATCCTGACAATGAGTAAAGTGATTCGGATTACCGGGATGAAGGTATTGATCTACCAAGTACATCGACAGGTAGGGGGCGTGGTCGTGCTGGTAGTGGGCGTGGTTGAGGACATGATAGGAGAAGAAAAAGTTGTTAAAATGTGACACAAAAAATGTTAGAGTGTGACACCAGTGACAGTGGTTGACAACACTTATTATGTTCATTTTTTGCCCATTTTTTTTTGTATTACGGGTGAAGTGCTAGTAAACATCACATCTCTAGCCGACATTGACATGCATTACTCAATGCATCCCTGAACACACCGTGTGCTTTTTTTTTTTTTTAGTAAACAATTGCACTTGGTTGTTATGTCCTATAGATTTGTGCACATTTCAATACCATTTCCACCCATGATATATTGAGACTTGAATTTTAATGGGTTTTTTTTTTTTTTCAAATATTGTTGTTGTTTTTTTTCTGAAAATCTTGGTTATCTTCCCATGATTGCGAGTTATCTCATTCTGTCAACATGAAACATAATAATTATTATATTCTCCATTCATTTTCCTTCAAGAAAATGTATACTTCTCTATGCTTTAGAGCAATACTTGAATTTTTGGAGGTTTTTTTGTAAGGTTGGTGTTTTTTTCCCCAAAATTACAAATAGTTCTGGGAGTCAAAGGGTTAAAGGACTTGCTGTATTAATTCTATTGTTCAGACTATAAACTGCCATGCATGTCTCAGTACGAATTTAACATGAGAAAAAGCAAAAAACAAGAAAAACACACACACACACACACACACACACACACACACACACACACACACACACACACACACACACACACAGGCATACATACACACACGCATGCACGCACGCACGCACACATGCACACACACACACACACATACACACACACACACACACACACACACACACACGCGCATGCACGCACACGAAGAGAAACAGTTGCGTGAAATTTATTATTTGCTTGATCGGTGCACTTTGAGCTAAGTGGAATTTCGGAGAGGGTGTGTGGTGTAACAGGCAGCTGAAAGATTTTTGGACAGGGAACGATTTTTCTTGCTTTTCCCAAACCAAACTATGTCAGACACATTTTTGTAGTTCTCTCACAGACCGAGAGCAGATACAGCAATTCATCGAGTGCTTTTTATATAAATCTTCAGTCATTAGACAAAAAATATGATTCACAAACTGTAAACAATGGCAACAGGGCAGCTACAAGCTTATAGCATAATTATAGTTTGTTGGCATTTTGTGCAGCAGGTACCATGTGACAGCTTGTTATTTCACAGTTACTGCTTGTTATTTTTCAATCACTAAATCATAGATCTGTATGGACCAATATCTGCCCAAGTGAAAAAAAAATGATGGTAACAAGAGTAAATCCATTCATGTCAGGATTATGTGATGAAAGAAATAGGAAAAGCAAAACTCTGAGTAAATATAAAAGTAGAAAAGGAAGAAGCTGAGAGCATTGGGGATGGATGGGGGAGAAAGAATACTCCATAACTGACATTTATTTAATAGAACACAAAACCCCAGTCATCCGTCAAACAGATGAATTAATGTAAAGACAAGTCGCTTATCAAATATGTTATGTAACTAAAAATGTTAAAAGATGATACCAATCAGTCACATCATTCCTCGTCTCTAAACACAAGTTGCTCATCAAACATGTTATGTAACTATAAATGTTAAAAAGATGATACAATCACAGTCATGTCATGCCTCATCTCCACATAAAAACTTTGAAATCTATTTCATCTGATGCCTCTGAAAACCTGGGGGGGGAAATATAGGCAAACAGTGGCATATGCTTATGCAAAAGCATGTTTAATCTCAGATTTATCGATATAAAAAAAACTTTTAATGTTTTAGAAAAAAAATTACAGCAGTTACACTCGTATCGATGTTGCTCAGAAAGTGATAACACTTGAAAATACATATAAAAAAAGTAAAAAACAACAATAACAATAAAAGGAAGGTGCAAAGTAGCATACCTTTTTATACAAAATGCAAAAAAGTTGTTTTGTATTTTGCATTGAAAGTAGGATTACTCTGCACCTTTTTTTTCAGTGTGTGTACTTAGGCTTATTTTCAGTGAGGCTGCAGTCTATTTCCATCATCTGACGACACTTCATTTTTTCATTAACTACGGTCATGATTCTGATTGACCTCAGTGTGCCGTAAGAAAGCAGAAGGGAGAACCTCACATCTGCCAGGCTGAGAAATGCCTGTCTTGCCAACATCCTGAAGGAATCTGGCTTCCAAACCAAAGTTTTTGCCATAGAGGGTGGAGCAAGGGGCGTTGTCGATGATCTCCTCAGACAGCTCTTGGATTTCTGGAGAAGAGGACCAGAGCCCTAAAGGCAATAGCAGAGGCAGCTGAAGAGTTCCAGCTGAATCTGATTGAGGAGTGAACTTGAGGGTTAGATTTCCCAGCTTAGGTGTCGATAGCTCTGTGTAGTGCTGGTGGGTAAGACATCTGTCAAAAAAGGGCTCTGTGACATCAGCTCATTCCGGAGTTGCAGGTTCAAGTCCTTGCAGTGCCAGAAATATTTCTCACAGCAGAAGGGCATCTAGGAGTCATGACCTGGGTGTGGTCCAACACCCCACCCCCACCCCCCACCTTGGAGTGTACAGTGGGCAGAGGAGTTTCTTTTTTTTTTTTTTTTTTTTTTGCTGTCGCAACCTCTGCGCCACCTCAGAGGCAGTGCACCCACGCCGCTCATTCCGACCCCCTGTCCACAGCCACGGCCCGGTCGGCCCCCGCAGCCCCGGCACCGGCAATCCACAGGGAGCAGTCAATGTCAAGTCGTCAAGAGGCAACCCACCAGAGGAGACACCGCACTGCTGCCGAGTCACTTCGGTGGTGTTCAGTGGCACCTGTTCTGATCTAACATACGCAGGCAGAGGAGTTTCTTGTTTGAAGACCTGCTGGCAAGCTTTACCAAGAGTTTCTTGTACTGTCACTTGTCTGATATTGATATTTTTCTACAGATACTGTATCTCTGTCTTTGTAACTAGTAGTTGGCAGCCTGTCACAATCATCCTTTCTGCCTTTAGTCAGAACATGAAGGGCCACAGTGTGCATGGTAGGTCTTTTGTTTGTCTGTAACCTTATTTATGAGTGTGTGTTTACCTGATCCCATTTCATATTTTGTGGTACCAAAAGTTTTGTCTGTTCTGGGTGATTGAGATGGTTTTTTTTTTAGACAGTTATAAATCCATGTGAACTTTGCCCGTTGACCTTGTTGTATCTGCTTATTTGCTCAAAACGTTCAAAGTTGTTTTCTTCAGAGAATTATGTATGTGTACATTTCTGTTTCCATCGGGTGCTCTTTTTCTGCTTGTGAGAAGACAGTGCATGTTAACATTCAAAGCAGTTATATGGGTAGCATTATTATACTTACTGACCTCTTTTGGGGGAAAGCTTGAAATGATACTGAGCTTGCCAAATTGAATTCTTTTTTTTTTTTTTTTTTTCTTTTTCTCTTAGGATCATACAAAAATAATGCCTGGTATTCAGAACAAATTCTTTTTTTTTTTTTTTATTAATTGAATCGCTGAAAACACTATCATTTTTTACAAGAAGTTGAGAAATTTTGTTTGGTTATTCTCTGCATATTGATTTCATGACTTGTGATATATCATGCTCATAGGTAGTTCATGGATTCTGGTCTCTTGAGCTGTAATATCATTTTGGAAATGTGGCAAGAAATTGGTCATTTTTCTTAAAGTTGCTTCCTCTGCAATCTGTTAATCTTAGTCTGCGTATAGCCATTTAGATGGAGGTCTGCGTGACATTATTGTGAAAAAGCTGGTAAACCATGCAGGAAAGTTGAAAATCCTATTCTTCTAGCCCTCCAGAATTTCCCTTGGGCTAGCTTTGGACAATGATTTTTTTTTTCATTGTGTTGACGCATGTTCTTTGTTTTTATTTTGTTAAGAAAAATCAGAATTATGTACATGTCTTTATGTACATATATATGCTTGCAAAGAGATAGACGAAAGTGGAATTTTACATTCCAGAAAGAACAGACCAGGAATAAGTGAATAAAATCAGGAGAAAAGAGAAGATTTGAAATAAATAGATATAGAAATGAGTCGCTATTAAAAAAAAAAAAAGAAAAAGTGGGGGGGGGGGGGGGGGGGGTGTGGGGAGGGGGGGGGGGGGGATCAGAAAGCATGTTCCAAACAAGATCATCGGATTAAGAGAAGTTGACGTGCAATTTTGATAAACCAATTCCTTTTATATCAACTGATAAACTGTTGTTTACAGGGAGGTAAATCCTCTTTGAGAGAAATTTGTTTTTTCCAGACCATATTGAAAATATGTTTAAATGTGTGTTTTGTGACAGATTTCTACCCTCAGTCCCTGAGGAATGCTTCCCGTGTTACAGTTTCCTCAAGAAATGTTTAAAGTAAGAATATTTTGTGGGAGGGGAAGGGAAAGGGTGTTCAGTTGTTATAATATTCAAGCCTATGGGGTGGCATTGTTGTTTTCTTTTGTTTGTTTGTGTCTTTTTTTTTTGAGTCCAGTTAATTCTTTCACACTTGCCGTTGCTCGTTCTACAGTCCCAGGATGACTATGTATCGATTATCTTGTTTCTTAAGGTAATTGAATTCGGTGAATAGGACTATCATAATCATATCAGTGTTTTTGGAAATGTTACTCAAAAGAATGCCAGATGTGCACTGTGTAATGATATGAGGATAAAATCAGTATCTGAAATATTTGTGTTGTTTGTTGGATGAGAAAACTGCACTACCAATTTGTGCCTTTTTGGCCCAAGCCCTACACTTTGCAAGATCATGGTCTTCATTGTTGTCTTGACGGTGATTTGACAGTGAATTCAGATGTGCTGTATGAATGCACAAATGTGTGTGTGTGTTTTCCATTTGATTTTTCAATGATTCATGGAGATGTTTCAAATGGATCTAGTTGAAATGATAAAAACTGCAACCCCTCCCCCCCCCCCCCCCCGACACACACACACACACACACACACACACACACACACACACAGAGTTTTAACATCCCTTTATTTACTGTTGATGGAAACTTGTTGGATAATCAGCATCAGGTGGAAAGCTGATCTATATCTGGATATAATGTTTGCCTTGATTCCTATGACCAGTGACCTGCTGTTCCATATAGTAGTACCATGAGAATATGTGACAGACAATGATAGAATTGTTATCATCAGTACATTTTTTGTCCCTGTTATGTTTGAAGTCTCCTTTGATGTCATTTCCTCATTTGTGGACTGTTTAAGTATGTACAAAAAGGTTTTTGCTCTGAAGATATTGTGTGTGTTGTTTTCTTTTGTTTATGTTCTTGGTTTTTGTTTTGTTATGCTTCCATAAACAGTTGTTATTGTGGTGTGTATGTGTGTGTTTGTTTTTTTTTTTTCTTTATAAATAAATGAAAACCTGACTACTACAAATTCAGATCATTGTAATTTTGCAAACTAAACGAATCATATTATCATGTTCCATCTGTCAAGAAAAATAAAATCAAGCCAGGACATGGAAAATGGCAGTTAACAGGTTCTGAAGTCAACTGTGTACTAATGCCAACCCTTTTTTTTTTTTTTTTTTTCAATTTTCTGGTTGTTGCATTTAAGTTGGGTTTTAACAAAATAAATAGTTTTGCAGTTTATGTCTGTTGATGTAGAGGCAAGGGAGCCTTTATTATACATTGTATTCCACCTTCCCCCATGGAGAATAGGGTGGGCAGGTGTGTGTGTGGGGGGGTTTAATACAGAAAGTTCCCCTGCCCTCTGAAAGTTCTATGCTGGCAACTTCCTTTTTTCTGTTGTTAATTTTTGTTTTTGTGTTTGTTTGTGGTGGTTGTTGCTTTTTTCCCTATACTGCAGTCAGCCGTTTTTCTGCCTTTTGGTGGACCATTCTCCTGTCTTTGTTTTGGGAACTCTTTCACACTGACCACAGTTTATGACCTGTCAGCCCATCTGTTGTAATCTGGCAACAAGGTGGTGAAAGTTGTACACATTGTCTGGAGTGGACATAGTTGTCCGTTCTGCAGTGTCCTTTTGCTTGTACGGCATGATTTTCATGTATTTTTTTGTTACAGTTTAATACTCTACAATATCTGTTTATCCTATATAGCATTTTTTCAGCTACTGTTATGTTACATTGAAGTATTTTTCTTGATTTTTTTTTTTTTTTTTTTTTTTTGATATCTGAGAGTTAGAGGTCTAGTGTAATGTTGATGCTCACAACACAGTTTAGTCTTATCCACTATGTCAACAGTTTAGCTACCAAGTCATGAGTTACATTCGTTGTGTGTTTTCTTTTTCAGGGTGTAATCTTTTTTTTCATGATCTGACCAGTGCAGGTTAAAACCTTTTTTCCCTGTTCAGGTTTGACGGCCCTGAATAGCCCTATGGAGGCTGACTGGGCATTGTTACTGGAAACTGAATCAGAACTCCCAAGTCTGCCAATTGTGCATCATGGTTTTTCACTTTTTTGTCGCGTTCTGTTATTCTGTCTGGAATTAGGAGGAGAAAAAAAGAATATCACCATTGTTCACTGTTTTTCTATCTGCATGACTCGTTTGTGAAATCCTTGTTCTTGAAAATATTAATTCCCCCCCCCCCCCCCCCCCCCCCCCCCCCCCCCCCCCCCCCCCCCCCCCACTAACCCCACTATACAACCATGCCAGTTTTTCTCTTTTTACTTGGCAACTAGATGGCAGGAGTGTAAACACGTAACAAATTTATTTATTTGTTCTATATTTTATTCATATGTGATTAAATAAGTATACCCTGAGTTCTGCATATTTCTTTCTGCCACAAGGATATCAGGATTTCAGCTGTCACGTGATGAATTGGTGGAGATATTTGTCTGCAAATTGTTTTCAGCCTTTTTTTTTTTTTTACTCCTCTCTCTCTCTCTTTTTCTTTCTATCTCTCACTCCCTCTCTTTTTGAATAATGGGACCTCAGAAAGGGACCAGTCATCAGTAGCGTTGTAATAAAACTGAAACATGCCTACCAGGGACACAAATAAGCCCATGGAAAGAGAAAGTTTTACATCTTTTTTTTTCTGTCTGCCCCCCCTTTCCCCTGTCCCTCATTCTGCTTGAACTGTTCTGTTAGTTTTTTTGTACTCAGTGATCAGTTCAATTTTAATGCACCTATTCATTATTATTGTAATAACTATTATCCCGATTATCATATTATCACTTGTAGAGGTAATACTAAAATTGTTATCATTGCTATTTTCACTGTTTATGCTTTATGATAACTTTATCCATTTCGTATTGTTTACATTTCTAGGCATTTGCATATTTCTTAGATTCAGTCTTACTGTCTTTTCCGTTTTCTAAATCACTATTGTTATTATTGTTACAACTGTTTGTATATTTCTTACGTTTATCTTATCTTTCCTGTAGTCTATACTATTATGGTTATTATTATTATTGATGTTGTCATTATTACTATTATTGTTACGATTGTTTTCTCTTCTTCTGCTGCTTTCTTTATTATTATTATTGTTATTATTATTACACTTTTTTCAAAGTAATAATCTCCTTCCCATCCACCTTTTCCTCTTCTCTTTAGCTCCATTCCAAACTTTTAGTTTTCCTTTTTAATCCTGGACTAAATTGAGCATTGACATTGAAGACATAAGTGATTGTTTGTCCTTTGTTTTCATTGTTTTTAATGTTATTTGTCCTGCATTCTTTATGCCAGTAAGTCGAAACATTTGGTATCTGTTTTGTTATTTGTTATTTCTTTTTATGGCCAAGCAATTCTACTTTTGGTCTTTTGGACATGACAATTTACCGGTCATGAAATGAAAATCAAGCATGAAAATATGTCATGTATAAAAAGTGCAGGCAGTTGCTTTAGAGTGTGTGTAGATAAACATACAGGATCTGATCACAGAAAATGTTTATGGTTTCTGAAACAGTAAGTAAGAAAGGGTGTTGCATCAAATGTAGACATTGGATATACAGAGAATGAACTGGTAAGAATTAAAGTAGGTTGTGAGAGGCCTGGGGATCTTTCAGCTTAAATTGTAACGATGGTTCATGGAAATTCTCTGTTTTGTAATTTCCTCATTTCTGTTCCTCTTACTAATTCTATATTTCTCTTTTCTTTTTTGATCTTTCTCCACATATGACCATAGTGGACCTTTTTGGCATGTCCACCTGTCTTTGTTCTGGTAAGTCTTTACACTATTTTTTTTTCTCTCTTATTGCAGTTTGTAACATGCAAGCTTTTTTTTTTTTTTTTTGGTTAAAATCTGGTGATAAGATGGATGAAATTTAGACACTATCTACAGTGGACACTATGGAGATATATGTGACATTCTTATAGTTATTAAGTTCTTACTTTTTTTTTTCCCCAATCTCAGGATGGAAAACTAAGCTGCATTGCTGGCATCATAACAAAACCGCAATGTTGACAGATGATTTAGTTTGAGACCAAAACTAAGGCAGAGATATTTCAGGCCCAAACCTCTCTCTCTCACACATGCAGTTTTAACACATTGTTGTATTTTTATACAGAAAAATCTAGAATAAAATTATAAATGATTAGGTTAGTGTGTATCCAACAGATAATTGAAATTTCGTTTGAAAACAACCTTTAAGGATGCCAGAAAGATGGGTTTGTGTAATTTCATAGTGTACTATTATTATTATTATTATTATTATTGGCCCTTATCATGCTTCCTGGGTCTTCCATGACCCTGTGATTCTGTAAAAACATCATAACTTATGAATGTATAGAGCTATGCTCACGAAATCTTAGGAGTTTGTCAACAATCTTAATAGCCATTGGTCACAGAAATTTAATGTATGGACACAATCAATTATCAGGGTCATTAGTCGCGGTTCCCCCAGGTCCTATACATTGCAATGGGTCGCACATGACCTATGCCATCGGGTGAGGAATAAGCTGCTGAACCGCCCTTTATCAGGTGTGGGGTCTTACGAGACTTGCGTGATCTGAAGAGGGATAAGCAATAGGGAAAGCCTCTACAAAATGTGTGGGCCTTGGGCGACCGCATGATCGGGTCTGTGTAGTCAAAAACGTCATCCGGTAAAGGTCAAATAAAGTGCCTGTCCTTGGTTAGAGACTAATCTCTATGCACTGCACAATCTAGCTCTTCTTCACACAGTGGGCTGCATACCTGGGTAGAGCCAACAGAAGAGCCGACTGCAGGTTCTTTGTTCAGTTGTTTTCTACAACACTCAGTCTATCAGTCGCTCAGTTTTTCATTCATATTTTCATTCTTTCATCATCCATACCAATGGCCAAACTGACCTTCTCTTCCAAAAGTTGGTGATGGGATTTTACGTGTGTGCAAGATGTTATGCGTGCATTCACAGATGCAAGCTCAGTTTATAGTCTCATTCAAAGGAACAGAGGAGGCTCATCGTCAAATGGTTAGAGTATTTTGCTTTCGCAGCTGATGATTGTGAATTCATACCACATATGGTGTTGGATTTTTTTCGGCTTGAAAACCCGTTCTGTTCACTTGGCCGTAAATGAGTACATGATTCATTTCGGGGAAGGTTAAAAGCAGCAGAGAGAGAGGGATGGGCTACGCCTTCCTTCATGCCATGCCCCTGGACACAGTGAACTTCTGACAGTCCATTACCCAGTAGTAGATAGGCTGTTAGAACTTAACCTTTTTTAACCACTTCATTACTGGAAAGAATATATCCCAAAAGTGTGCTGTGTGCGTGACAAACTTACACAGGATGTACTTTTATTATCCTTTTTTTTTTATTTTTGTTGACTTCTAACAAATGACCTGAAATCACCAATGCATCCGCTGCACAAGTTAACTGATAAATGTTATTGTTGTGACTTTCAGCTTGAAAATTTGTGTAGAGCGAACATAGAATTCTCTTTCAACTGTGAAGAAGATGCTGATGAAAAGATCGACAATTTTTTGGTCATTTTATGAAAAAGGGCTCGTTAGGCTTGGTTAACATGACTCTGTTTTTTTTTTTTTTTAAGGTGCACAGAATATTTTGGCTTGTTGGATAAAAGAATAAAGAATTAATTTAAAGAAAGTTTTGTATGTTTTGACGCTCCCCCTCGTTATTGAAATATGATTATCATATGCAGGGATGCAGGGGGTTATAGACAGAAGTATTTACGCTTTCACAACCAAAATGCGCTCTCACATAGGCACATGCACTCTGTCACTCACATCGGGCCCGCACAAAGGTGACGGGAAACCAATAACATTTCACAGAAAATAATCAACTTTTATTTAACTTGACTCCGAGCCCCCACCCGTCACTACACAACACAATTATCTGTATCATACAACAATGTAAACACCATACAGACAATCTCATAAATCGCATCCCCTGTTCTTCAGTGATCCTTACTTAACCAGGAAGACAATATTTCACTATTACATTTGCACATTTATAAACTTAAGAACAAATAAAACGTCCATAACTTGCCAGCATTCCTTGGTTGACCGTCAGTTTTCTCTCATCACATGTGCGACCACGAGCTGAAGCTGCCACACTGTTGTGTCCTCCCCCGATTGGCCAAATCCCAGTTGGGGACACTGGCAACGTAGCTTTAGTCGCACCCTCACACCGAGTCTTCCGACTCCACCGCACTCCGCCCTCTCCACGGAAAGGGCTCCTGTCGGCCTCTCCCACAGGTCTTCTCCGGCTGCAAACACCCCACCGTTGTCTGGCAGCTCCCTGTCTAGGCTCCAACAGGCTAACACGTCTTGCTGTCGACCGTCCCCACACGGGAGACAATTCTTCTCGTCGTCAGCTCCGAGGCTACAGCAACCTCCACTGTCTTACGTCCCCACCTAGGAGACAACGAGGACAGCCAACCTCTGCTTCTCGCTGTATTTTCTTGAGCCCTCAGCAAGACGGGCGAGTTCACTTTCCCTTAAGTGAGTCACCTCTTCCTAGTTTTCCAGGCACCTTATATCCATCCTCAAAGAAAGAGAGAACCCGAGTTTAACTGGTTCAACCAATGGAATCACTGGCTCGCACATATCACACGATTTGTACCAATAAATCCCTGAGTTATTTTTTTGTTCCACCAATGGAATCACTAGTCACCTACACATACACACACACACCACAACTGTTAGCACCAGCAATGACTTGGGTACCAAGTGGTTAATGCATAACCTCCTATTCAACTCATGTTCCATTCCCCAAAGCTACCCATTATACTAACAGCCTGGACTTCTCTACCAGCCAGGACTAATGCTTTAAGTGGTGACTACACCCTATAGACAACAAGGTGCAAACAACTCGATAGTCCAAAGCCTTCCATTCATTCCTCAGAAGAAGAACAACTGAAGGGTCGCTGTACTCTGCCTGCAGGCTGACGGTCGCCTACCCGTGACGGTCACCTGACACGATTGCCTTCCTTTTAGCCCGCTGGACAACCCAGTTAATAGCCAGTCTCATGGTGGACACTCTTCTCTATCCAGGACCGGGAGGTCGGCAACTACTTGTCGTTATCCCTCGGACATGTGAAACACTTCCCAGTAACTCCCTCCTTCAGCAAACTACTCGGGGTACTCCCCCCTGGTGATGCCTGAATTCGCACACTTGAAGAACCTAAGGAACTTGCTCTCAACAACAGCAAAACTACCCTTAATTTGCCTAAATGCTCGAGAACATTCGGCCGACTCATGACACCCCCGTACCTAAGAATGTTGTTCCAATCAACATTTCCTCCAGGACGAATGTTCTCAGATTGGATAAAACAAACTCAATTGCATGGGTCGATATAACAGTACTACCCCTATGCTTCAAGACATCACTTCCGTCAACATCTCTAACATGGATAATGTATCCAATTAAAACCAATAAATCAATCAGATAATCCAAGATCACTCTTGGTCAGTCATAAGCGACTGTGCAAAACATTTCTCTAAACTGGCTCACATATAATACAGAACTCTCTCTATAGCGTTAGCTATCAGCATGTACATACATATTAATTAATCATTCCATTCACTTCTAATAATAGCACAATCATGATTTACCCAAGGTTCAAATTCAGGGGTGTGGCCACAATCCACAAAGACAAGATTCAAATTCAGGCGTGTGCCCCAACGTACGTAACATCGAAATCAAATTCAGGCGTGTGGCCACAATCTGCTCACACAGTCTCACACACAATATGCAAATCAAACATTTATCCTGATTTCACAACTTAAGGACATTTTCACACTTTACGAGCGTGACACAAAACAACATGAGCAAACAGATATCAACCAGAAAAAATCATAAATCATAACACCTGAGCATGTACTCAACCCCGCTCCATAATGAGCAATGAACAAAAGCAACACATATGTTATCAATAAAAAAAATGAAAATAGCACATGAACATAGACTCAACATTGTCCTATACTGGGCAAATAAAATCAAAGGGAAACGACTATTTTGCAATTCCCACATTTGCGTAATTCACCAGACACATAATTCGCCTACAGCTCTCCGTTACGGGTGATTTCCCTCCATCTGGCTCACCCTACCACCACAACACCCCGTAGGCATTGCTCGTACCATTGTCTTACTGCTATTGTTCACACGACAACAGCAACACCCCGAAGGCATTACTCCTCCTCTTGACCTACTTCTACCCCTCTCAATCTTGACCGCCGTTTGCGGCTCGCCAATAGTGCCTGGGGCAGATAGTTTGCGCGTTCCAGGCTTTACAAGAGAGTCAGCGCACCCTTCACACATTTTAGTCCTCAAAGGAGCGCGTGAAAATCTGCGTGATCCTCTTCTAGCCTGTTCGGCAAAATCTCCTTGGCATCCAGCCCCCTTGACTTTCATTGCCTCAGGGTCTGTTGTGCCAAGAGCACGTGAACTGGGCTTTCGCACCCATTCACCGCGACGACGATCATCTCTCCCCTTTTCAAAATGTTAAGAGATGATCCCTCACTCGTCTTAGCTGAACCAATTTTCTTTTTATCTGTGAAGCTTCCTTGGTTTGAACCCCACTCAGTGCCCATGCCCACTGCTTTATGGGCCTTATTTTCTTCTCCCTTTTCCAACACTGGCTTGTCTGCTCCTATGAGCTGACTATCTTTGGCAGTTTCTAATGATAGCTGGTCACCTCGACCTTCTTGCCACGCGTTATTACAGCCACCCCGGTTCCAGCCCAGCTGCCGGTTCCAGTTACTCTGTGTGGTCCCTCTTGGCCCCGACCCTGAGGTCTGCCACCATGGCTCCTACATTTCTGACTACCACGGCAACGCCAACAACTTTTTGAACCACCACTACTACCACCATGGCCTACACACTGCCACTACGGCCACCTCCATGGCTTATGACATCGCCACTACAGCTACCTCCATGGCCCACGGCACCGCCACGACGACCTATTTCATGGTCCACTGCACCACCACCACGCACACCATGATCAGCGCTAGCTCTACTGCCAGCGGCGCCTGTGCACTTCACCTGCTTTCTGTTTACTTTCCTGTAGGAGTCCCTACCCTGCACTATCCTTGCTTTCCCTACTTGACTCGCAGCCTGGTTAGGCTTTGGGAGGATGTACCTACCCCCTAACAAAGCTGGATAGGGAAGGTTCCTTTGTACTGCTGCAGTGAGAGTACTCCTAACAAACTCTGACTCTACTTTGACACGGGCCAAGGGTAGCCGATTAATTCTTCCATCTGCATATCGCACGCAGGTGGTTTCCCCTGTGTAGTCTGTCTCTCTCTCACAAAACCGGGCTCCACCATTGCCGCCAGAGTCAATCCTGTATCTAACAAGCAGGTCACTGGCTTCCCGTTTACTACTGCCCTGGTAGTTGGTGGTGGCACTCTGCCTTCCTGTTGAATTGTATCAACGGCAACGACTGAATGTATTCGCGTCCGCTACAGTCCTTGGCGATATGACCCTCTCGCCCACATTTAAAACATGTGCGTTTCACTCTAACATTCTCTTGAGTCCCACTGTTGCCACGGGACTTCGAATCCGCTTCTAACTGTGGCCTCGCCTCCTTTGTGTAGGGAGTCGGCGAATCACTCCCTGCCTGTGTGTCTGGGCATTACGGGACGACTGGTTCGATCCCTTCACCCCGTTACGCTGATCATGGGCAGATTCATACCTGTCTGCAACTTTCACTAACTCCTCTAAACTTCCTAATTCTCTTTCTGCCAAGAATACTGTGAAATCCTTCCGACAAGTGGAGAGATTTGCTCCTTGACGATCTCCTCCCTCAAAGATTCAAAAGTTTGTTCGATGTTTCCTAACCTAATCCATTGTCAAAGAGAGCCCTAAGCCGATAAAGGAACTGTACGTGTGTCTCACCTGATTTACGAACAGTTTCTCTGAACAATTTCCTATATCTATCGGCGGTTACCTGGTACCTCTGAAACAAATCGCGCACCGACTCGTAATCCATCTATTTTTCCGGTGGTAAGCAGAAAAAAGCATCCCTAGCTTTGGGTGTCAGCAGCGCGGACAAATTTGTGGCCCACCGTTCTTCGGGTAAGCCCTGATCTTTGGCAATCCTTTCAAATTGCGAAATGAAATCCTCTAAATGGTCCGGATTATCATCAAACTTTGGCATATATTGATCAAGGGACTAACATCCCTTAAGTGAGTCACCTCTTCCTAGTTTTCCAGGCACCTTATATCCATCCTCAAAGAAAGAGAGAACCCGAGTTTAACTGGTTCAACCAATGGAATCACTGGCTCGCACATATCACACGATTTGTACCAATAAATCCCTGAGTTATTTTTGTTCACCAATGGAATCACTAGTCACCTACACATACACACACACACCACAACTGTTAGCACCAGCAAGGACTTGGGTACCAAGTGGTTAATGCATAACCTCCTATTCAACTCATGTTCCATTCCCCAAAGCTACCCATTATACTAACAGCCTGGACTTCTCTACCAGCCAGGACTAATGCTTTAAGTGGTGACTACACCCTATAGACAACAAGGTGCAAACAACTCGATAGTCCAAAGCCTTCCATTCATTCCTCAGAAGAAGAACAACTGAAGGGTCGCTGTACTCTGCCTGCAGGCTGACGGTCGCCTACCCGTGACGGTCACCTGACACGATTGCCTTCCTTTTAGCCCGCTGGACAACCCAGTTAATAGCCAGTCTCATGGTGGACACTCTTCTCTATCCAGGACCGGAGGTCGGCAACTACTTGTCGTTATCCCTCGGACATGTGAAACACTTTCCCAGTAACTCCCTTCTTCAGCAAACTACTCGGGGTATTCCCCCCCTGGTGATGCCTGAATTCGCACACTTGAAGAACCTAAGGAACTTGCTCTCAACAACAACAAAAAACTACCCTTAATTTGCCTAAATGCTCGAGAACATTCGGCGACTCATGACATACATATTAATTAACTTGCTAACTAACATAGCCTACGTAAAATATTCAAATATATAAATAGCCCCATCAGTTCCAAGACATAATCCTAGTGCATCTTACAGGTTTATAAAGTGTTGTGTTAGAATAAGCACCAAATAGTTTCCTGATCTCTGAATCATCCTGCTGAAAACATGGTGAAAATGGCTTCCATACAACAGTGCATGTAACTCTGAAACTGGGGCAGTCGTCTACCACCTTTGCACATTCTGCCTTCTCAGAACGGAGTTGAACTTACGACATGGGTTCATTAAGGGTGATTGGGTAGTGGGACCATCTGGAGTAGGAGGCATGGTTTGCTCCTTTGCTCTCCCATTTTCATTTTTTGCGGATCTTGATAACATGGCGATGTTCTGCGTAGGAATAAAGCACTTGTTTGGACAGGTAGAAATAAAGGGCAGGTAAGTGTGAGAAAAACTGGGGCTGACATTTCCCACCTTTGTCCATTTTCTTCTCTTTTCTTCCTGATTGTGTATGTGTTTTTTTTCTTTCTTTCTTTTTTTTTTTTTTTTTTTTTAATCCTCACCTGCTTTCACTGTTTCATCGCTCTCTTTATTTTTAATCATAATTTTCTCTCCCCAGTCCCCCCCCCCCCCCCCCCCCCCCCCCCCCCTCTAATGATGAGTTGCTGAACCTACTTTTTTCTCTCATTTGGTTTGTTTGTTTTTTTTCTCTGTTCCTGTTCATAAGCAAACAAACAAAAGTAGGAAGTCTTTAAAGCGGAATGTTCAGGTGCCCTCACCAGTACTCTTTTTTCCCCTGCACATATTTGACAACTAATGTATGAAAGCAGAGATCTTTATTGCACCCATTTCAAGTGCTCCCCCACCAGAACTTGGCTTCTTTGTTACCATGTTCAGTTTTACTTGTTTTTTTTGTTTAATTTTATCAAAGTGGCTGCTCATGACATATTCAGTTGTCCTTTCAAATTTGTTTTCAGTTTTATTTTCAGCTGCTGAGTTTTCAATATTCGATTTAAACCTGTGTTAGATCATATGAATTTTACTGACACCCAAATGTTGAGTAGTCAGGCATGATTTAAAGCAGATAGAAATGAGAATGGTAAAAACGATTGTTTTAGTTATTGTAAAAAAGTTACTCCTGCTTTATCTTGATTGACTTGCCTCGAGCAATCCAGGCTGCAGTTTCTCTGTCTTTGAAATGTTAAATCCCGACATCAGCACCTGATTTCTGGACAGAAATTAAATCGACAGTGTACTGTTGTAGAAACATAACTACCATTCATTTAGCAGCCAACACCTTGTCCTGTGACACACCCTTTTTTTTTTTTTTTTTTTGGGTTGTTCTGCTATCATTCCTGCCGCTGAGATTTTGTTTTTTAACGTTTTCTCCACTCCGTTATTTTAATCACTTTTACATCAATTTGTATGTGTAATAATCATGCTCTATGATCATGACAAAATAATTATGACAGAAATTAAGGTAGCAATCCACTGCAAAAAAAAAGTCTGCACAGCAGATCCGAAAGACTTTTTTCAATGTTGCTATTCTGAAAAAGAATAATAAAGGGGACATTATACAGTGTACAGACAATCTGCGGTACAGAACCTATGTCTTTCACAGTGTGACCATGTTCCTGCTTAAAATATTTTTCATTTTACGCATAATTACAAGTTAACGTTTTGCCTCGTGCCTGAAATAAGGCATGAACCTAGGAATACGCAGCTCCACAGTTAACTTGACACATCAAGAAAAAAAATGAAACGGCTTTAAAGGACATGAATATTTAAAAACATGCAAACACAAATCCAGCTACAGATAAAGAGAAATATACAGTAAGAGACATGAGAGGACAGACAAATTGTATGATTGATGCTTAACTGTTGGAACTCCCACAGTATGCTTGGGTAGCTAAAGGAAAGCTAAAACAATAATACCGAGTACCAGACATAACTTTGTTGTTATTTGTCACAATGTCATCTTTTATCAAATTAATATTTCTAATGCAGCTTTTGTTTTAATCGACCAAATTTTCCTCTCTTTTTTTTTTCATGTGTAGCCTTTGTCCAGGTTCTTTTCGTGTGTATATGCTTGATTGTGTGGTATTACTGTATTGCCAGTTGTGAAAAATCCAATAAAGGGAAGGAAATTGTGACATTGTTCTTGACACAACAAAAAGTGTCAGATGGCTTATTTTGCACACACCCTTTCTTTAACACATGTGCACATGCACACACACACACACACACACACACACACACACACACAGAGGCATGTGTGCACGCATACACACACACACACACACATGCATACACACACTCGCGCTGCTCTTTTCTTGCAACAAACAGTAAACCTGAATGTAACATGTGTAAAGGAGTGGAGAGACAGAGCCATATTTAATCTATTCTGTCACACACAGTACAAACTTCATGTCCAAAAGCTGCCGGTATCACAAGTTGGTGTGAGGCCGCCTACCCAAGACCCTGAAATGCGGTCACCTCATAATTACATAACCTTCAATTATTCAACACATTCTGAACACCGCCAGAGAAGCCCAAGGTTTTTTTTTTTTTGTTTTCTTTTTTTTTTTTCATCTCTGTCCAATGTTTTGAGCTCCTATGTGGCATTGCTCCCATTCCACTAATTCTGGCTTTCCTCTACATATCTACACCCAGGTTTATGCTGTTGCAGCTCCAATAACTGTAGTCCACAGGGAGCTGTCAGCAACAAGTCATCATGAGGCAAACCTCCAGAAGAGAACTTCTCTGTCACTGAGTCACTAGTGTCGTTAGAGTTAAGTGGTGTCAGTTCTGATGCAGCATAGGCAGGATATGTCCTATGCTCCCTACTGGTGACAATGAAACTGCTTAGTTGCAGACCCTGCTACCTCTCCCCTCACCCCCAGAGTATGTTACCACGTTCATCCATTAAGAGTCCATAGAAATGACTTTGAATTCATCCAGGCATGGACATGGAGAGGGAATCAGAACCGAGGTCACCACATGAGCAGGCCATGAAGGGACAAAGAATTTGACGTTTCCTTCGTTTTTTTTTTTTTTTTTCAAAAATCAAGGAGGAGGATGAAGATGATGCTATGTTCTCTATTCAGGTCAGAAACAATATGACAGGACTGTACTTTATGCTTTCTTTTGTGATATATCCCAGCATTAACCAGGTCAGAGAGATAAGGTATCTGTAGTGGTCGGGAATTTGAGCCATACTCCCAAAGACGTGGCCATAAAAAAGGTTAAAACTTGGCTGTTTGAGTCCAGTCTTTCAATTGAACCAACAGCACACTGAAATCTGGGTACAGGGTGAGAGGAAAAAAAATCAACAAATAATGCCTCTAATGGAAATCAAATCCACAACCTCCCTGCGTGCAGTTCTGCGACACTAACCACAGCAGCTGGTAGGAAGCTTATAGTTGACAGTGGTAGTTCCTTGGTTGAACAGGAAGGCTAAGCAACCATTTGTACTTCCATCCAGAGACTGCCCCTTTACTCTAGTCAACACATTTCACATGTCAGTATGCAGCACACACACACAGACCAAAGAGCAGAAAATGTTTGATCCCTCTTGGCCACCTTTTAGGTGCTGTTTGACAGAAAGAGATACAGGCATGCACTCTCAACATCAGCAAAGATAATAAGTTTAATCTTAAGTCAGACAGGGGCAGTTTTCTGTACCATACAAACTGATGAAGACACCTTTCAGAGGGGATATACACACTGGCACTGACTGTGCGACAAATCTCAGAGGTTTAGAAGGTGAATCCGAAGAGGCACACAATTCACTGCTGAGTGACTTGGCAATAGTGCATGCTGTGGTGGGTCGTAACATGATGGTTCGATACTGACTACTCCTTGTGGACTGCCGATGCTAGTGCTGCATCACAATCTGTATGGGTATGGTTGTGTAATGACACCATCAGAAGAGATGGTGGTGGTGGTAGGGATGGGGCAGAGAGAGATGGAGGAAAAAGAGTTAACTTCAGTGGTGTTCAGTGGTGCCTTGTCTGATCCAACATGTGCAGGACACATGCACCTACCAAGCCCCTTACAGAGGACAATAATTGCTCAGTCACAGACACGGCAAGAGCTGAGTGCCCCAATCTGGACAGCATCACCATGTCCCTCAAACAATGGTCCCCTTGAACTTACAAGTACCTGCAACCACAATATGAACTCATCAAGGTCATACACTTTTAGAGGAAATGGAAACTGGGGTCACTGTGAGAGCAGGGCATAACCAGCCACAGAATTACAGACATTTTTTAAAATGTTGATTGATGAGCATAATGATGCTACGGATTTCCTTTCCAGTCTGAGGTCGGCCTGACAGGGCTGTACTCAATGCGTACTTTCATTATATATCCCGGCATCGACCAAGCCCGAAAGTGTAAATACCCCTTAAGTGTTCGTCAGGAAAGTTGAACAACCCACTCAGATAAGCATCCATTAAGGGGATGGAACTCGACCATATGGTTCCAGTCTTCCCAGCTGAGCCAACAGCAAACTCAAGTCTGGGCAGCAGTCAGTCAAGGGCTGGAAGATACCACAATTATGACACAGCTGTGATGGGAATCACACCTACACACCGAGTCGGGAATCCAAGATGTTAACCACTTTGCACAGCAACAAGTCATTTATTGTAAAAGTTGAACTCGTTTATCACCATGAATTCTGCTTCGGTTGATCATATTTGTAAGGATATCCATGATCATTTTCAGCATGGATGTTTGGGGGGATAAAGTTTCAAACAAAACACATACGTGCGTAAAATCATATATATAAAAGAATCCAGAGACAAGGAAGAAATGAACACTAATTCACACAATAATCTTTGTCACATTTCATTTATACATATTGCTTTGTATCATACAGATACTGTTTAACATTATATCTCATTGTATTTCTCCTGCTATCTGGGTTATTTCATTCTTTATGATAAGGAAAAGAAGGACACAAAAAGAAAGTAGAAAAACAAAAGAATCCTAGTTTTTTTATGATGAAGAAAGGCTTGTATGGCATAAAAATGGGGAAAAAATATACAAGTAATTCAAACAGAAGAAAGAGAGAAAACAATTGTGACATAAACTATTATACTTCTAATCCATCAAACACACACACACACACACACACACACACACACACACACAAAAAATCCATTTAAAACTTTGCAGTTGATCTTTTTATTCAAATAATATAACAGTTTTATCCCACCAAAAGTCAATCTTCTTTAAGCAGAAATGCTTCATCAAATTATCAACACAAAACTGAAATATTATTTCTGTTCAGAATAGATGACTAGTTCTTTATATCCAGTGTCTTCATCTTTTTCCCGTTCAAACCTGACTCCTTCACATTCTCCTATGACTACTTCGACTGTTGTATGAATGATCAGGTCACCAATCACATGACCTCCGATGACCTGCCCAAGGCTGTCGCTGAGTGATATGTGCAGATGGCCTTCACTCCCTGATAAAGTCCCAACTAAGGACACGATTTCAAATGGGCCATTATGGGTCACAATCTGAAAGGAAAAAACTATGCTGTTAAACACACACATGATGATGATGGAACTGTGTGTTTTACCATGAAGAAGTGGCGACTGTTGGTCAAAACAAAGTTACAGAAAGTTAAAAACTGACTTGGTGTGGAAGTCAAGGTAACTTGTTTGTTCGCATCACAGATTTCCTGCTGGGAGCTGAAATTGCTGTGGGCGTGATTGAGATTTTTTCTGTGGGGGCTCGATTGAGAAGATCCAAACAGCGACTTTTCATCCACTTAAAGGATGTGTCTTAGAGAGTGTTGCACAAATTTCCTGACCAACACTGCAGGTGTCTGTATCTCTCAGGCCTGATTGAAGGTAGGATACAATATGAAAGTAAACACAGAATACAGGATATGATAATAGTCTCAGACAAAAATGCAATGAAAAGGAGAGTCTATGATTCAAATGTTTTCATGTCTTCCAAGGTACTTCGACTTCCGGCCTTGGCAGTTTGTTTGTTTTGTTTTATTTCACTTTGCTTTGCATTACACAATCAAATACACAATTTATGGATTCATGTTTGTGTGCATACGTATACCAGCTGACACACACATATGCATGAACATTTAATTCTCCATACTTTTACTGCAGTCACACTTGTAAGAGTAGCACAACATGACAACATTGACATAGTGATGAAATGGTGAAAAGCACCATACACCCCTTAACGGCTCAGTTACAGTGGGTAGTATAAATAAAAGTCATGCAAGACCAGATTCTTTGAACGATGGAGAGCTTTATTTGTTGAACCCTTGCAGTATAGGATAAAAGCTCCATGTGATTATTACGCTGTGTATTCTTCCTCAAAAGTCAGAAAAAAAATGATACGGAAGTTGAGGTGAATAGGTATGACCTACTGAAACAGAGTCAGCGAGGCGTAGTGTTGCTTTCTCACACTTCCAACACACGTCACTACAAAGGCAGATTTCAGCCCCTGGGTTTTCACCAGTTGGAGCAGAGCCTGACGCAGTTCTTGACCCGGCATGAACCTTGCAGTGATGCATCTCATCTCCCCCAGCTTGCGCTGTCTGTAAACATAGAAGAGCCATCGCACAAGCTATTAGTAATGTAATGATCAAATTAGAAAAATGTTCTTGTGATGATTTGAAATCCATCACCATCCAACCTTGTACACTTTCCCACCTCTCTCTCTCTCTCTCTCTCTTACAACCCTTATCCCATATTTACCAATTTTTTTTTAAACGTCAGTCTTCATCTCCTCTCCCATTCTTTCATTTCACTTTCTCCATGCTGTCTGTTTTTCTGTCTTTGTTCCAAACTGATACAATAAAAATATTTTCAGATTTTATGTGATGAGTCACATGCTTGTGAACAGGCCAATAATGCTGTTGAAACGTGATGTAACTTAAATGCGGTTTTTACACAAGTTGATGCCACTCCCCTTTTCCTTCCCCACTCTCCCTTGTATCATAGGCTAAGTCATAGCTACAGCCCTTATCTATTAGGTATGTGAATTCTATGGAACAATGTGGCTTCCTCCACTTAATCTCATTCATTCCCCTCACCCCATCCCCCCTTACAAGTGGGATAGTTATACATAGTGCAGGCATACTCAGGAGCTTCAAAGGAGTAGGAGTTTTCATTTTCTTTTGCACATGCGACTCACAGCTATAGCCTATATGCAGATACGTGTGCTCACACAAACCCACAAATTACACACAAACATATGTACACGCACTTATGCACACGCACAGACACACACACACAAACACACACACATGCCTGCACGCACACACACATGCCTGCACACACACACACACACACACGTGCGCCCACACACACGGGCCCAAGCCCAAGCCCACACATCATACACACACCTGTACATCCACTACACACACACACAAACACAAATGGTAGGTTGGCACTCAAGGTCTGACCAGTGCGTTGGCCTAATGCATAGGTCAGACATCCACCGAGTCGTAGCCACTTGACCCTCTTCTTCAATAATTGTCTCATCTTTGTTGTTAAATCATTTATCCATCAGCTTCAAATCACGCGTAGTGTGGTCTCAAAACTTAGCGGATGTGGTGTAGCATATATGGACTAGTCTGCACGCAGTGACACCTCCTTGATGAAACTGAAACTCACAGCTACATTTTTTCATACTTGGTGATAAAGGCTGAAAACCTCTAAGATTTGAAAAAAAAACTGTCATGTTTGATCTAAAATGCTAAAAAAAATGGATTGGGGACCCGATTGCGGCGATTCTACTGGACTCTGGTTTCCACAATGTTTTTGGTTTGTCTGTTGCTGTTTTTAAATTGATCAGATTGTGTAATTGCAAAGTGAGACGACTGCAGGCGGAAATCTTAAATAAATGTTTGCGAACTGCCCTGAGAAAAGTGGACAAACGAGTCACAAGACAAAACTGTCTTGTGACTCGTTTATCATATCATATCACATCATATCAGGTTCAGAAACTAGTAGGCCTGTACTAGGCCTTTCTCCTGATCGAAACACTGTTCTCAATTTTGCCGATTTCTTCAACTACACTTCGCAGTTAGCGGGTGGGTGGAGTAGTGTGGGTGGCAAGATCACTACTCCAGTCTCACAGCAAATTTGTTGTCTGTCATATGCGAGTCAAGTCTGTTTTTGAAGGCCTGTAGTGATGGAGAGTCAACACTGATGATGGCAGGGCGTTCCACCTATCCACAACTCTGAATGTGAAAACGTTCTGTCATAGGATCAGACTGCATCTTTGCTTGTATATCTAGTTGCTAAGTGAAACGACTGCAGGTGGAAATCTAAACAAATCTTAAATAAATGTCAGCGAACCGCCCAGAGAAACGTGGACAAACGAGTCACAAGACAACACACAACGCGTTTCTACCTCCTCGGTCTTCTTCAGGTGAAACAAAGACGAACAAAATAACGAAAATGCACTTAGCTTTGATCGCTTCAGATTGCTTCTGAGTTCAGCGCAAGATTGCTTCCTTCCTTGCGCTGAACTCAGAAGCAATCTGAAGCGATCAAAGCTAAGTGCATTTTCGTTATTTTTTTTCGTCTTTGTTTCAGCTGAAGAAGACCTAAGAGGTCGAAACGCGCTGTGTGTTGTCTTGTGACTCGTTTGTCCACGTTTCTCTGGGCGGTTCGCTGACATTTATTTAAGATTTGCTTGTATAGTTTGAATTGGTGGCCCCTGGTAACGCCAGATTGTGTCCAACTGAAGAAGGTCCTTGTTGACTGAATAAAACCCATGTATGTATTTATACACCTCAATAAGATCTCCTCTGATTCTTCTGTATTCCATACAAGGAAGGTTAAGCTTTTTCAGTCTTTGCTCATATGCAAGTTCTTCCAGACACGTTTCTCTGGGCGGTTCGCTAACATTTATTTCAGATTGTGTAGTTCACACCACTTTAAAAAGCTGCAAATAATTGTTTTTAATTGATCAGATTGTGTAGTTCACACCATTTTAAAATGCTGCAATAATCTTCAACGACAGCGTGTGAAGTTCAAACGAGCACGAAAGAAGAGCTGGGAACCAGTAATTCCACTATAGCATGCTTCGAAGTCGCGCGCAAGACAATCAAGCGCTGAGAGTGATTTGCTCTTTGTTGTCCTCTCTCCACCACCCCTGACGTCATAAGGGAATAATCGTTAAGTATTAACCTTTTCATGCATGTAAAAATGTGCTGTGTAAACAAACTCAATTTGAGAGATATATTCGTTATAAAAATATCGTTATAGAAAATTAAAACAAAGATGTAGACAAATTTTAGACATCTTGAATAATGAATACAATCTTGTAATTCATGATTTGTGGTTACTCCCTGCCAGAACTGCAACCGCGAAAACTGCGGCGGAAGACGGCATTGCGCAGAACTGGTGAAACCAAACATCATGTCAGCAGACAACAAACCAACAGTTGATGATGATGATTCTGTGTCAATGCTCGAAGTTCTTGCACAGGAGTCGCGCATGCAGGAGGATGCATCAGCTGTACTTGGTGGCAGTGACGATCAAGACTGCACCTACAAAAGTGATCGAAAAGTCTGGTCTCTCATCATTTCATTCACTGGCATGACTTTTAGAGACAAATCATGGCCATTCCTGAAGCCGATCAACAAACAATATGAATGCCCGATAGCTTAAAGTTGTTCTGTCAGTAGAATAGGCTACAAAAAAAATCCCTACCCTGAGCCAGTAGGCGTGCAGGAAAATCCCGATACTACGTTATTCGTGGTTGGGATTCATGAAAAAATAAAGCACTGCAATGACAACAACAGTCATGATACATTGATAGTCTGCCTAGGGGGCAGCCGTGAGATGGGCACGTCCCAACAGAATGATTCTAGCAGTTAGACACTGGTAGAAAAAGACTGGCTTGTGCCACATAGTTTGAACTTGATTGCAAATTTATGAATCGGAAAACTGGTCAGATAAAAGGATGGGTTGATGTATTCATGAAAAAATCGGTGTTTGCCACGTGAGAATCCAGAACCATACTCCCATTTAGATGATGAATTAGATGATAAGATAATAACCAATACATCACATACACAAATGCAATAATTCTCATTTTGAATTCTTTACAAACACAGAGCATTTCCCACCCCCCATCCCCCCCGCCCCCATCTCTCCCACCCATCCCCTCCCACCCCATGCCTAGAGTACAAACCCTTCCCACCACACTCCAAAGTAGGGCCTACCAAAGTATGGTTAGAGGTCTGAAATAGTGAGTGTGGTGGCCCCCACTTCCCCTGCCCACTGTCCATGCAGTTAGTGAGCACTGACTGCACAAATTGACCCAAAACTCCCACAGCAAACTGGAACCCCTTTATAGATGCCAGAATCTTCAGCTTGATGAAGGCGGGCAGATAAAGAAGAAGAAGATAGCATAAGACATTCTTTCAAGCTTTCAAAAGACACTAAAGACAGCTCATTACAGGAAATCTCTTTGAGCATGTGAATAATGCTTGAACAATTTCCCCCGAACCCATGGTGCCACCATGAAAAAAGAAGTCATATCTGAATGCCCACTGTAAAGACCTCCATACCTTTAAGTTGTTCAGCTGCAACTCAGAATGTTTTTTGTAGCACAGCCAGGCCTGGGCTTTTTACGGCACTTGAAGTCAGGCTCTGTTTTTGTTTGAATGGTGAAAGGCCTTACAGGCCCCAAAGCACTAAATTAATTCAAGTCCAGTGGCAGTGGAGGCCAGAAATGTTAACATTTTTTGTTGTTGGTCTTAAACTACTTGCATGAAAGAAAAGAAAAAAGCTCCAGTTCCATTGAACATCGCCTTGAAAATGAAAGTCTGTGGTGTTGTGAAAAGAGACTTTTGCAGTGGTTTGCAGTTTCCTTTGAAGTTGAAATTTGTTGTTGTTGTTGAGAAGGTTACCTATTTATTTGAACATTTTAAAGAACTTAAATCTTGGTCGTTGAATGTTGATCATTGAATCATATTGATATATAATGTTTGTATTAAAAAAATGTAAACATATTACCAGTGATAGATCTGTTTGTGCCTGCCTCCGTTTGTCTCTTTGTGTTATTAAGACACCCTTTGTTCGTAGAGCTTCAGATTTTTTCAGTCACTGTGGGATACATTTCATGATACCATAAAGTGAGGGGACAAAAAGCAACTTTAGGCATGAGACCTTTAGTCAGTATTTCAGAGCTAACATGTAATTTTAAACGGTTATTAGTGTTAAGAACCCTGAATTTTGTTCTTATTGTACTTGTCATCTTGTGGGTATAGACTATCTCATAAGCAAACACTGCTTTGATTCAGAGGCTCTTGTCCATTGCAAAATACTCACTGGAGAAGACAAGTCAGCCTCCTGTTTTTTTGTTGAAGCGTTCTTTTTAAAGAGATTGTCATCGGTGGAAGAGCAGGCAGTGATGCTGTTTCACGAGTTTGTTGATTTCTTTTTCAGTTGTGTGGAAAAGATTAACAAAAAGTGTGGCAGTGTCCATGTAACTGTAAGAGTGTTGGAGGCCTAAACTTTGGAAAGAACAATGGCAAAGTCACTGTGTAGCATTAAGATTTGGGAACAAGGTCCTTTTTTAGAGCTGTGCCTCCCAACTTTTTTTTCTCTAAAGAGAAAAGTCTCTCTTCATCAAATAGAGACTTTTCTCTGTAGAAAAAAAAGGGGTTGGGGGGGGGGGGGGGGGGGGGGACATTCTTAAAATAGTACTTTACTGATTTTTGTTTGCTTCTGATGCTTTGTTTTGAAAGCTGTTGGTGAATGTTATAGCTGTCTCTGTGTGTGCCATTTTGCAGATTGAATGAAGGTTTTGGTATTGCTGTACAAGTAAGAGTTTGTTCAAATTTAGATTTTGTTGTACGGATGCTAAGATTTTACCAAAGGACCCTCATATTTTTAAAGTGGGTCTCAAAGACCCTTGGTTTTGACTGATTAAACTGAAAAGGAACACTGGGACACTTTTCCTGTTTGAAATAATTCATATGCATGATCTCAAAATTGTGTGTGTGGAGAGAGGCATGATTTGTTGATCATTAAGTGAGGGAGATCATAAGGACCAATTTCCACCCCGTCACTGTTGTAACAAGTGCACAACAGCCTGCTATATGAGTTTGACAGGTGACTTGATATTTGAAAATTTCTCACGAAAATGTGTGTGTTTGTAAGTCATTTCTAAAACTTCTTTGGATGATTTTCTGTCCATTTTAAATTATTTTGGCTCCATAATTGATATAAGTTTGCCAGTCTCATATGATGGTATTAATTATTATAATCATATGGAAATGAATTTGCAGGGTTATGTCAAGCGCCAGGCACTATATGCTTGTGCCACCTGTGCTACCACTGAGCCTGCAGGTGTTTGTCTGGCATGCAGCTACCATTGCCATGAGGGTCATGACCTCTATGAGCTTTACACAAAACGGTAAAAGTAGAACATTACAATAGATGAATATATAGTGTTCAGTTTTATGATTGAAGTGTTCCGTGTACAAAACATTTGATGATTCTTAAGTTGGCAGTCTAATGTATGAACTCTTCTGAAATTTGGGGTGCCCTCTTCAGGGAGCGCAGTATGCAGATGATGGCATAATGCAGTGTGTGTGTGTGTGTGTGTGTGTGTGTGTGTGTGTGTGTGTGTGTGTGTGTGTTGTGTGTGTGTGTTCTCCTGTCTGTTTGCTTATTTCTTTTTCAAATTTCATCTGTATTGTTCTACTGGGTTCTTTTACCAGACTAGGTGCATTCTATATATGGTCCCTCAGGTCTTTTTTTTTTTTCTCTATAAAAACTTAAAGGTCTGCTGCCTAGACCACTGCTACAGATCTAGTGTCAGTAGTACAGACAGTAAGAAAATCCTTTCGATGCCAAGTGAAATTTCACACCAGCTAAGTGAGTGTATTAACAACTACAGTACTACTACTAGACTATCTCACCATTTCCTTATCAAAGTTATTTTCTTCTTGTGTGCTTTGACGTCTCTCTTATCTTTCCTTGTTACTGTTTCATTCATCAGAGTTTTACTCTGACAGTGAGTGTTTTAACTTCGGGCTGTGTGTATGTAAATTGAGCAGTGATACCTGGAACCAAAGCAGAATGCTTTTTACTGATATACTTGTGTATAATTTGTGTATATATATGTGACTTTTAATGATAGCACCACAGACAAAATTTTCCTTGTATTCTATGAGGACAAATAAAGTATCGTGTATCGTGTTTGCATGGTTTGTAAAAATTTCTATGTTTGCTTGTTTGTCTGTTTGTGATAAAAACAGTAAGGCAAAAAGAGACTATCTCCAGTAATGTAACATAACAGTAAGAATAGGATAGGTAAGTCATTTTTTTTTTCTTTTTGAAAAGAAAGATTGCCTTAGGCCTGGTTCACATGATAATGTTTCCATTGCAGAAGGTCTGTACTATTTAAAGTAATGACTGAATGAGTGTTTAAAAGCTGTTTCTTTTAGATATTTGCAAGGTGAAATCTCACATGTTGAACCTTCCACAGCACCAGTGACGGTATTGCCTTTGACAAGTTAAGTGGCAATGGAATTTTAAAATGATCAGAAGCAAAGCTTCATCATGATAAGAATTTTAAGCCGGTCTTTCCAGTTCTCATCTGCTATTTGACAGTTAAGTGAGGCGTAGTCATGTGTCTGCCACCAGTGCTGTTCATCAGCTCATGGTGTGAAATGCAAGAAATATTGGTCAGTTTTGCCAGACTAAAGTTTGTTGTGAAATGAGTTCACTTGCGAAATAGCTTTGAAATCTTTTTCTTATATAGGTACGTCAAAAGGGAAACAGGTATGTCAAATGGTGAACACATGAAGCGCCATGCTGCATGTTTAGTCATGTCTCTCATTTAACATAGCCCTATCCTTAAAAAACTCATGCTCGGCGCAATGTATACTTCTCATTGCCATTTTGATCCTTATGAGCCAGTTTGCACTTCTCATCACCATTTCAATCCTAACGTGCGCTTTCCTGTGAAAGAATCTATACCTGAGTTCAGTCTTTTGCCATGCCAATTGTCAGCTACAACTTGTCTGTGCGCATTATTTTGTGTGTTTTCTCCTTTTTTCCACTTGAGTGAAAACAAAGTTTAGGGTTGGCCAGGTGGTGGGAAACAAATAATTTTTGTTGCTGTTGTTGCCAAATCATTAAAAAAAAACGTGAAATGTCCAACGAACTTGTGACTTTTGGAACTTTCTACCAGATAATTTTAACAGGACATAGTACACAGCATAGTTTCTTGTTTGTTTGTTTTTTTGTGGTGAGAGCGCATTTAAATTGGTACAGACCAGAGATTCTGTGATTTATCAAGGCAATACATCTTTTTCTCTTCACAAATTCAAACCGCATCTTTGTAATTCCAGAATGCTTGTGAATGGCAAATCTGTTTACCCATATGATTTTGCCATATTTTTAACACATTTGGAGAAAATATGGCAAAGAACAACAACAACCCCTCCCTTTCCCTTCCCTTCACCCTGTCTCCTTGATTTTTTGACACAGTGTTTCTTGAGCAGCAGTCACATTTGTGGAGTATAAACCATGGTTTGTCTCGGGGTCTTTTGACCAAAGAGCTACAACTCTTGTTAACTTGTGCAAAATCTCATCCAGCTGTGTCTGCTTCTGTAACAATATGCTGATACACATGACAAAACAAACAGACAAACAAAATAAAAACAAAAGAAAAAAACCCAGTAGGATTATACCCTACAAAAATGAAAAACAAACAAAAAAAAATTAGCATGACAGCGTGTGCTGACAGTATGTCAAAGACCCAGGTGTGAAAGAAATTTGCGCTGACAATTTTTTTTTTCATAGTGTAACAACTGCAGTGTAATTGTTCCGCTATGTGGTGGTAGGACAAAATGCCACTCACCCACCTCCAC
This sequence comes from Conus betulinus, assembly GCA_016801955.1. Lineage (NCBI taxonomy): Eukaryota > Metazoa > Mollusca > Gastropoda > Neogastropoda > Conidae > Conus > Conus betulinus. Next base: position 560,564 of record JADBJO010000222.1, on the reverse strand, counting down.
CTACCCCTTCCAGCTTTTACACAAATTTCAAAGATTTGTGCTCACTCTTTGTAGAAAACCCTTTTTTGTGGAAAAGTACACCAGTAGCAGTTCTAAGGCAAATAGATCTTGAATTATCAAATCATTTAGGCGTCAGACATGTTCTATGTGCTGTACACCAACCATTGTTGATGTGTGTAAGAATCAATATATTCTTCATAAGTTTGTGACACCTGAGCCAGCTGAAAGTGCATGTCAGTCCAGTGCATGTACAAAATTGTTTAGCAGCCTTGAAAGTCAGGATTTTTCCAGACTAGCCTTTGGTTAGTGCTGAAAAATTTCACTGGCTAGATGAGAATATTGAGTTTGCTAGCCCAAACATTTCACGAGCTAAACAAGACCAATCACTGGACAGAAAGTCATATGTGTATAGTCGAGTATAACCATGGTTTGTCTCGGGGTCTTTTGACCAAAGAGCTACAACTCTTGTTAACTTGTGCAAAATCTCATCCAGCTCTGTCTGCTTCTGTAACAATATGCTGATACGCAGGACAAAAACAAACAGACAAACAAAATAAAAAACAAAGAAAAAACCCAGTAGGATTATACCCTACAAAAAATGAAAAACAAAACAAAAAAAAATTAGCATGACAGCGTGTGCTGACAGTATGTCAAAGAACCAGGTGTGAAAGAAATTTGCGCTGACATTTTTTTTTTTCATAGTGTAACAACTGCAGTGTAATTGTTCTGCTATGTGGTGGTAGGACAAAATGCCACTCACCCACCTCCACCTACCCCTTCCAGCTTTTACACAAATTTCAAAGATTTGTGCTCACTTCTTTGTAGAAAACCCTTTTTTGTGGAAAAGTACACCAGTAGCAGTTCTAAGGCAAATAGATCTTGAATTATCAAATCATTTAGGCGTCAGACATGTTCTATGTGCTGTACACAAACCATTGTTGATGTGTGTAAGAATCAATATATTCTTCATAAGTTTGTGACACCTGAGCCAGCTGAAAGTGCATGTCAGTCCAGTGCATGTACAAAATTGTTTAGCAGCCTTGAAAGTCAGGATTTTTCCAGACTAGCCTTTGGTTAGTGCTGAAAAATTTCACTGGCTAGATGAGAATATTTAGTTTGCTAGCCCAAACATTTCATTGCTAAACAAGACCAATCACTGGACAGAAAGTCATATGTGTATAGTCTGTGCAGAGTATAATATATGAAAAAGGACAGAGACAGAAATAGTAGGATCTGCCCTCACACACACACACACACACACACACACACACACACACACACACACACACACACACACATACACACACACACACACACACATACACACACACACACACACACACACACACACACACACACACACACACACCCCACAACACACACACCGTGCCCCCAACACACACACACACTCAAACACAAACAGACACACACACACACCTGTGACATACAAAAGAATTGAAAATGAAACAGACACATTATTTTTTTCTCAGGTAATTTATCTTCCAGTGGAAAAAAGAAAAAAAAAAGATGAAACTGAAAGCAAACAAATCAAAACACATACTAGGATGACCAGATTGAAAAAGCAGCAAGACAGTGTAACAGTGAGTAACAGATCTTGTAATCATTTTGAAGTACTTGCCTTTTGCGAGTGAAGTCTTATTTTTTGCTCACCTAAATATTTTCTGTTTGCAATTGTGAGTGGAACACTTGCCACTTTTCAGGGTTGCTTTGACTCGGTAAGTGCTCAGCTTGATCACAGTCACAAGTTCTTCTAATCTACTAGGTATACAGTGCAATCTGCGTGCATCAGTAAAATCTGTTTCCCTTTGATTTAGGTCTATCATCAGGCAAATTACATACCCTTCTTGCATGATTGTCAGCAACTATCACTGGCGTAGTGCTAAAATACACTTGTGCATATGATGCAGAATTCAGTTCAGTGCTTTGAATTGGGAAGAGAAGAAAACTGGCAACTGACAAGGTGCTTATATTGTAATAGATGAAATTCCCATGTTTGGCAATCAAGCAGAGAAACAATAAAGGAGGTTTGTAATGGCCCAGACCAGCCCCCCAAAGCAACAGACAAGGTGGAGCTTTGAAGTTGGCAAAATAAATCTGCATATTCCAACATTTTTCAGTGATGAGGATTGAAATACATTGTTAAAGTGAAAGGGTGCAGCCAAAATGCTGAAGTGTTGTTCAGTTAAAGAACATCTGTATTCTATTGTGTAGTTGTAGATTTCAGTGACTAAGATATTAGCTTGTGTGTGTGTGTGTGTGTGTGTGTGTGTGTGTGTGTGTGTGTGTGTGTGAGTATGAGAGAGAGAGAGAGAGAGAGAGAGAGAGAGCGAGATCTTTGACATCTGAGAGGGATTGTTTTCATGCAACTGTGTCTGTCAATGCATGGCCACGCTAGGTGTGTCCTGTCACGGGTACTTACAGTAAACTGCTGAAAAGTCACTTTCGTGATGTTCAGTAGTGCCTGTTCTGACCCTGTGAGGATACCGCCTATTCAATATCTTGCTTACTACAGTTGTTGCTTTGTCATGGAACTAGTGTGAGTCTCATGAGAGAGACTGACTACCTCCAGAACCATCCAGAACTCGCCACTTGTATGAAGTTTTAGGGAACTGAACTCAAGGTCACCATAAGCCACAGAATTCAAGACTGGATTTTGTTAATAAATGAAGTCCATTTTGGTCTGATACTGTGAGGCACAAAGTTGAGGGACTCTATGCTTGCTTTCTATGATATCATCCTGGCAAGAAAACAGACATAAACCTGCAGTGTTGGTCATGGAGTTGACGTTCTGTTGTTAGCTGCATGTTGCACAAGACTATACTTTGTTACAGCTGTTTTGCTTTGATTATAATCACCCTTCTTTTATGTTCTACTTCAGATGAAGCCAAAACCAGCTGTATTGTTATCAATGCTGGTTGTACCAACAAATGTACTGAAGTGTTTTGTTCGTTTGTTTTTCTTGGTGAAGAACAACTATGAGTCATAAACTCTTGAAAGCCAGTTAGTGAGTTACAGTTAGTGAGCAACAGTTGGTGAGTTATGAGTTTCCTTTTCCCCCTCGGCTTTGATACAAGTACCAGCTTGAGGTACAAAATCTGTTGAATGAAAATTATGTCACAGAGTTTACGGTTTAGTAAGAACTTTTGAAGTGTTGGATCATTATTATTTTACAGCACTTCCGATGTGATTGTGGGAACAGCAAGTTCAGGGACAGCAGCTGCAAGCTTGTGGCAGTAAGTCATAGTGGAAGGATGGAATGACACTGTGTTCCCAAAGACACACACATATGTGCATAAATGAAGCACATAAGTTCAACTTTGATGCCTAAAAACATCGCCATGTGCCTTGTCATGATGCATGCTAACTTGAAAATCAAATGAGTTGACCTGTTGGGCTATATATATGCAATAAGCGTAGCAGATAACAGGAAAAACAAACATTATTTTCCATCTTTGCCCATGACCACACAGTATGTAGTCAACATATGGCCTGTACTGAAGATCCAAAAAGCAACAGGATGGTCAAATGGAGTTGAGTGAGACAAACAAATGTTAATTGTTCATCTGTGTACCCTCGGATACATGGAGGTATGGCTGACATTGCATCCTTCTTCCTCCTCCATCCTTCCTCCCGATATTCCCCTTGTTTTACCCTAATTTGGAAGATGCCACACACCCCACCTCTATTTTTATCCAAAATTGGAAGATGTCGCTCCCTCCACTTCCCCTCCGCATTCACCCCTCTCCCCTCCTTCCTACATGCTTTTCCCTGACAGTCTGAAATTAGAAATGACCCTAAAGGGTCGTGATGACTTCAGAATTCAGAATTTCATATCAAATGGCAACACTAGGACATCTGTACCTTTCAGTGCATGTTTGAGCTCATGTGTTAAGTGACTGCATGACTGTGTTCATCTCGTTATGTTGAACTGAAGTTAATGATTGAAGGAGCAGTGTTTTAAGAAAACCTTTTTGATTGATGCTCACTTCATGCAAATTTATTTATTGAAAAATGGAAATGATTCACATTCAAAGTTAAGGGTACAGGATAACCAGCAATCTGAATGTTAAAATTTTCACAGAAGGTTTGTATATTTGAAAAGAAACGGTCCCCTGACAATATGTCATGGCAGATCTTTGGACATTTGGGATGTCCACGCTGTCTGTCTTCAGTCCTGTGCAGCAAGGCAGAGGGATTGTAAGCCATTTTGTTGTGTAAGAGATTTACACTAAGCATGTATTTAAATGTGTGTGAACTGCTCAAAGTCAGAAACTGTTTACAACTGCTTCAGCCTGTTTACACTTGCTAGATAGGAAAGTGTTGAAACTCTCTTGACTGGGAAACTTTTTACTAAAAATGGTCATTTGTGTACATTCAGACGAAGAGGATGACAGTTACATAGCTGCCAACTCTGCAGAATTTTTCAAGAATTTCCATACACTCGAAATCATTCTCAAAATCTGGAATTTTGTGGGAAGGTCCAGAATTTCAAAAGTTTATTGAAAAATGTGGGGTTGAAGGTTTCTTTCTTTTTTTTCTTTCTTTTCTGTTTTCAATAGGGCTGATAAAGCATTGTAGAATAAAGCCAAAATGAAGTGAGAAACTTTGGCAAAATGCATTTTCTTTATTTAACTTCACACGCGTCAGCTGAAGCTTTAGGGGTTTAAAACGCATTCAGTCAAAAAGCCAAATCATCCCCTCTTCAGCCTGCCCCACCTAATTCATCCCCTGGTTCCTGAATTCGACTGCAGAAAGTTGGCAGGTGTGCCGTTGATCAACAATCCGGTCGTAGTTGGTACAAAGAAGAAGACCTGAGGAGCATATTCGTGGAAATGCTGACACGTGCATACTACCGAAAACATCCATTATACATCTGAAAATTAGGGTTCTATTTATGGGAAGAATTTTGGGGCCTTGGCAGGTCAGTTTACTTGAATTGTGTATGAATGCCAGCATCTGTGTGTGTGCAATTGTTTAAAGTATGTACTTTTGTACATTGTGTATGTATGTGTGTGACTTAAGATCTTGAGTATTATGGCTCAAGTAATAACAAAAACCATGAATAAAAAATTCAGTCAGTCAGATATGTATGGACAAAGGATGCAGTGCATATGTTCCCTTATGAGACCAACTTATTTATGTCAGTATCCACGTAGACTACCTCAGGTAACATCATGTAGGGGGTACCCTGAGCCTAGGAATGCATATTCACCTGCACAATGGATGAGTAAGAACAACTCAACTTGTCAGGGAGCTAATCAAAGTTCAAGAAATCAGATGCCTTTCAAAGGTTTAGTTTGCTAACCCCTTTGAAATAACACTGTCAGACGGTTTTTGTCCCCCCTCATGTTGTATGTAATGTAAACTTCAGACCCCAATTCTCGCTTTAATTTCACACTCAACTGCTGCCACAGTCCATGCTGTCATATTGTCTTAAAGATGTCCCAGCATAATGAGATTCAGGGATAAAATATACATGTGGAAACACCTATGGGAAGCTGTCAGAAAATGAGAGGGCATGTGAAACCAGCAATAGTCCTTTGAAGTTTATGTTTGTCTGTTGATGGTGTTATGCATTCCTTACTGTGACTGGTCAAATCAGGTGAGCTGATGTTCGCTTGAAACTTTTTAAGAAAAAGAATGTATCCTTCAACCACCTCCTGTTTTTTGCTGTTGAGTAGGTGATAGTGTTCAGTGACCAGGCCTGTTTTGATTCAACAACTAAGGAACATGGCCTATCAAGCCCCCTGTTGTCATGTATTGATCACATATAATTGCTTGTTTGATGAGCGGACTATATGAGAATCATCCTCTGGATGTTTGTTCAGTGACAAACCCCATGAATCAGCTGGCACCATACAGGCATGGATTTGGATTGAAAATCAAAACAAGGTTTACCATGAGGACAGGGCATGAAAGGCCATAGACTTTTTTTTTTTGATTATGTATTGTAATCAATGGAGATTTGTGGTACTGATGATAATATTTGTGGTACTGATGATATGCAGTTCCATTTGGTCTGAAAATGTGTGACAGAGCTGTCATATATATTCGTTTATCCTGGCTTCAGCCAGACCCAAAAAATAACAGACACCCAAAGCCTTGGTCAGGAAATTGAGCAGTTTACTCTTGGATGAATCCTTTGAGTGGATGAAACTTGACTGTGTGGTCCTAGTCTTCCCATTTAAGGTTATAGCACATTTAACAACTGTGGAATGGAACCAGTCAAGTGATGATTTAGATATTGGTCTGCTGTAGTGTTTTTGTATGTTGTTTGTTTTTTTTTTTAAAGAGTGTACACTTTTTGTGTGATTAGTTTGCACTATGTTTAACTTTTCTATGTTTTTTGTTTGTTTTCTTTACAGGTAAAATCAGATCTTAATGAAGAGAATCAGTACAGTCAGAATTTCAAGGGTGCTTACTGCACTTGTTCCAGGCCCTACCCTGACCCAGAGGATGAGGTAATGTGATTTAAGGTGAACAGTGATGGGGAGGGAGACAGTTTGTTAATTCTCTGCTGATCTCTTTTTCACACTGACCCAGTCTATCTGTCTCAGTGTCTGTCTGTCTCTCTCCTCTCTCTCTCAAACACACACACACACACACACACACACACACACACACACACACACACACACACACACCACACACACACACACACACACACACAAACACACCATTATTATTCATTTGATCTTGTGGTCCAACCCTAGGTTCCATTCACACATTTCTAATGTGCATTGTTCTCATAGTCTTTATTTTGCGGCTGTTAATGCATATATTGTTAAGTGTATGTGTGTGTGTATGTGCTCTAACTATGTTATTTCGACATCATTAATATTGTTAACCATTCGACATCATAATATCATATCGTAATTATATTATCGTATTTATTATTATTACTATTAATTTTATTGTTATTAGTATTACTATTAGTAACCTGAGTTTCAGTGTTATAGTTGTTATTATTGGTTCAGTCTTTTTATTTTGGTCTGATTTTGTGTTTTGCTTAAAATATTGTAGAACAGCAATAAAGTTTTGAGTCTTGAATCTCTCTGTCTGTCTCTCTCTTTTTCTCTCAACATCTCTGTCTGTGTCTCTATCTCTTTTTTCCTCTCCCACCCTCCCTCTCTCCCTCCTTTCCTCCCTCTCTCTATTTCTCTCTTGCTCTTTTTCACTCTCGCCCTCCCTCCTTCCTTCCCTCCCTGATTCCCTCCCTCTTAGTCTTACGCAAACACACACACACACACACACACACACACACACACACACACACACACACACACACACACACACACACACACACACACACACCCATATCCTTTTCTTTCAGTAAACAGAAAAGGGAGGTCATAGGAATACCACACACAAACCATTTTTTATATTGTCTGTGAACAGTAAAGGAAAACCGCAGGAGTAGTAGTGATTGTGACTAGAAAAATCATGAATGAGACTCCATTTGTCTGTAAATGTGTGCAGGCACATCATTTCTGTAGTTTCTGGAAGCTTCATGCATCAGACTCCATTTGTCTGTGGATGTGCAGGCACATCATTTCTGTAGTTTCTGGAGCTTCAAGCTTCACGCATCAGACTCCCGTTTGTCTGTGGATGTACAGGCACACCATTTCTGTAGTTTCTGGAAGCTTCACGCATCAGACTCCATTTGTCTGTGGATGTACAGGCACACCATTTCTGTAGTTTCTGGAAGCTTCATGCATCAGACTCCCGTTTGTCTATGGATGTACAGGCACATCATTTCTGTAGTTTCTGGAAGCTTCACGCATCAGACTCTGTTTTGTCTGTGGATGTACAGGCACACCATTTCTGTAGTTTCTGGAAGCTTCACGCATCAGACTCCATATGTCTGTGGATGTACAGGCACACCATTTCTGTAGTTCTAGAAGCTTCACGCATCAGACTCCATATGTCTATGGATGTACAGGCACACCATTTCTGTAGTTTCTGGAAGCTTCATGCATCAGACTCCATATGTCTGTGGGAGGTGCAGGCACACATCATTTCTGTAGTTTATGGAAGCTTCATGCATCAGACTCCATATGTCTGTGGATGTACAGGCACACCATTTCTGTAGTTTCTAGAAGCTTCATGCACATCAGACTCCATATGTCTGTGGAGGTACAGGCACACCATTTCTGTAGTTTCTGGAACTTTCATGCATCAGACTCCATTTGTCTATGGATGTGCAGGCACACCATTTCTGTAGTTTCTGGAAGCTTCATGGATCAGACTCCATTTGTCTGTGGATGTACAGGCACACCATTTCTGTAGTTTCTGGAAGCTTCATGGATTAAGCTAATGGTGTTAAAGTATGAAGAAAAAACAAGTAATAAATGTTTATACTTGTCTATCTTTTTTGGTTAATTAATACCTGGAAAGGATAGCTTGTTACCCCACCCCACTCACATGCCTTTACTGAGCATGTCTGTAGATAATTGTAGTACTTGCTTGTTTCAGTCAAGAGTAAGTCTTTATTGCTTTATCAAAAAATCACCAAACACTTACTGGTTAGTCATCATCATCAGAAATGTCAGTTGTCCCATTTACCTTCCCAGATTATGTTGTCCAGACTGAATCGTAAGCATTGATCCTAGGATCGGAGATAACTTCCTCCCAATATTCAGAATTCAATTCCCAATTGATTGATTTGAGTTATTTTTTATTCTGGAATTGGCTTAAACTGTTGTAAAATCCTTTGTTACTCTGCTTTGTTCACTTTCAGCAATCACGTTTTCGCATAAATGCTCCAAATTTTTTCCTGGCTTTCAAATTCAGCCAGGATTTTGTCCCAGATGTTAGCTTCAGCATCCGTAGCTTCAGCAAGCCCAAAACATTTGAAGGGGAAAAATAATTGTTTTTGATAAAAATTTGATTGCAGAGAACAACATGGTTTGTAGACAAAAGAGCAAGGCATGGAAAGAAAATGTATACTTAGAACATACAGGGTATTCGAAGATTTTTTTTTTTTTTTTTTCAATAGTTTAGAGGCAGACACTGTGTGAACTCTGTCTGGCAGTGGGAACTCCGACCCATAGCATAGCGGCATAGGACAAATCATTGGCAGTTCCTGCCGATGAGAGGCAAAGAATCAATAGGCATTAGAAATACAAGGATAACATGTGATGTTGCAGAAAAGTGCTTTGTGTCTTTTCAGATTGCTGATGATATGATCCAGTGTATTGTGTGTGAAGACTGGTATCATGGAAGGGTATGTTGTCATATAGTTTGTTATTGTTTTTGAGCACATGCATGTGTGTTTACTGTCATAGAAAATTTCAAGAAGATATTTTTTTACATGTGGACTGTCAGCATTTGATTGTCTTTCATACTTTAATATTTTCATCAACTTTTGATGTGGGGATGGTTGTGTTTATTCTTTTATAGTTTTTGCATCAGTCTTGCCTTTATTCTTTTTGAATTTTTGCATCAGTCTTGTCATTATTCTTTTTGAGTTTTTGCATCAGTCTTTGATATGACGGGTCTGGGTGAATTACTTAGATATATATACTATGGATGTACCCCAATGGTTTCATGTAGTAAACTTAAGACAGCCACTTAAAACTGGGATAAATGGCCTCTGTAAACAATTTAGTAAGTTCATTTTACAACTAGAAAGATTGACAAATCCATCAAAACTCTTTAGAATCCATCCATCGACCATATTTAATCTTTTGATCAAGTTTTAAAATGGTTTTGCAGTTTTTGCATAATAGTGCTGATAGGATGCTAGATCCATGCTTTGATCCAGGTCTGCACCACAGGTCCACACCAGCATTGTGTATGTGTATTTATGGGTCACAGTCCATCTTCTCACCTGGTTGTGTTTGAAGTGGTATGATAGTTTTGGGATATCCTGCTAAGAGACAGACAAACCAGCAGATGCAAGTGAAGATATAATCCTGGCAGAGGTATAGTCAACGCCCATGCAGAAGATCTTTCATGCTTTGCAGACAAACATGATTTGGAAAATGTATCAAGTTGGTGTTAAAATTCCATAGTATATTGACCGTGTGAAACTTTTTAGTAGTGAATTCTCCAAATGCTTTCTCATGAACCAGTCTTTTAAAACATAACACAAACAGAAGGCTGTCATAGTGGGACTAGAGATAATTAGTTTAATCTGCCTTTAGCAGTTCCATGGGCTGAAAAAAAGCTGACACTATTTTAAAATAATGTGAACCTTGTTACGTCATCAGTTACATCATATCCGTAGAAAGCTTGATGTAATTTTCTTGTGCAGTACAAAAGTACTGTATAATAAGGACCAGTGTAGGACCTGCCGTTTTATCCAGATCCACTCCATGGGTCTGCCCCATGTTCCATCTTTTGATAAAGTATGGTTGGAACTGTTTTTTTTTTTTTTTTTTTTTTTTTCTGTAAGGCTGTTAAGGGACAAATAACCCAACTATATGAATAAAAAACATACTGGCTGGCGCTGTCAGAAGTGACCATAGTAGAGCTCATTGACCATTCCTCTTTGTGTAAAGAGTGGAAGTTGATATTTTAAATCTGTTGGAAAAGTTTGAGTGGATGTTTCTGTTATAATAATATGATGAATGGCTCTAGTTATTACTGGATTGCTTTACTCTATATATGTAGGTGATGTGAAAACAATGAGTCATCCTCTTACCCTGCTTTGAACTGCCTCTGCCGGTAGATACATGCATAAATGTTTTTATAAAAAAAAAAAAAAGAAAAAGCAAAAAAAAAAAAAAAAAAAGACTAAATGTAGCTGAAAAGCGCCAATATTACCAAGTGACATTCAACCAGAAACTTAAACTCAAAAATATTTTCCCCTACAATATGTGCATGCATGCTTATTTGTTGAGCTTTATTCAATGGTGTATTTCAAGGAAAATCTCAAGTTAACCTGAAGGAGAGATAACTCTTTGATCTGCAAAATAATCCTCTCTTGTCCCACTCTCTTGACCAACTCTTGTCCCAGTTTTATATTGTGATTAAATAAGTAGGAAATCATCTGTCTTTTCTTTTTTATATCATCATTTTTGCAAAGAAAAATGTGAAACGCATTTTATTCATTAATTAGTAGGCCAGCGCAAGTCTAGTATTACCATTTTGATTTTACATGGACTTACTGGTTTTCCCTTGTCATTCAGTCACAGGATTTGTATGTTTGAAACAGCACCTTGGAACAGATGTCCCTGAGAATGACAGTTACCAGGAGATGATCTGTACTGGCTGCATGGCCAAACACCCCTTCCTGTGGGCCTATCTAGTCAACAGCTCAGGTGATTTGTCTCCCTTCCTATCTTCATGCCACCCTGCCCAATCCTTCCCAATCCACCACCATCACTTTTAACCCTCCCTCTCAGCTAGGCCTGGAGAGGAAGGATGGGATGAAGTTATGATTTTAAATCTCTAACACATGTCAGACCAGATTTCAGCATGGTTGAATATCATTGAGAGGTGGGTTAGCAAGACTATATAGTCTCGATTAAATTTCAGGTCATAGGATGTGGTGAAAGAATCTTTGTGTGCATGTTTGTAAAAAGCAAGGTTTGTAAGGTCCAAACTAGTTTTTAAAAGTTTGAAGGTACCCTTTTGACTTTGGGCTGTAAAAGTGAGCAAAGCTGATATCTCCCCCCCCCCCCCCCCCCCCCCCCCCAAAAAAAAAAAAAAAAGGAAGAAAAAAGAAATATGAAAAGGATTATCTGATTAATGCAGTTGAATTCAGTTTTCTGCATGGATTGAAAAAAACACATACTGAAACTTTTTAGTTGTTTGGAAATACTTTGGGAAATTCGACGCTTCCTATAGAAACATCATGAACAGTAAGTTTTGTTTTTATTATTGAAGAGTGGAGCCTGTGCTCAAATAAAGGAAAGGTGTACACAAATGTTTTCTTTATGAGCAGTCTTCGGTACATATATTCAATTTGTAAATCTGATCCATTCAGTCTGAAAAGGTTGTAATCCTTTAACTCTCTTCAGTTTTTTCCCTTGAATTTCGATCACTGGTGATGGACGGTTTTCTTCCTGGAATATGGTATTTAAAACAACGTATTTGTTATCTGAAGCAATATATTACCTAAAAAAAAAACTGAAATAGACACATTCATCGCAAAAACAAAAAACATTATTATTTTAGAAATAATGCGCAGAATGTTACAAAATGAACACGCGTCATGCAAAATGCAAAAATCTCAAAATTTTTGAGAGCTAAATTATTGGGGCTTCCCCTTTTTTTTCTTCCATTTAGAATGAACGATGAAAAGGCAACATTACTATTCATAGATTGGATGTCAAACTATTCTCATGAAACAATATTAAAAACACAAGTACTCATTGACAAGTTTACTTCATTCAGATACTGTTTGCCTCTTTGTCCATTTCCCATTTGTTTCTCCCCAGTGCAATATCATCAATTCTTTTTCTTCTGAAACTCATCATGACACAGAAGTGAAATGTATTTGTGTTGTCTGTTTGCAGCAGAAACTGTCAAGAATGAGTCGGGAACTGAGGAGAAGATTGATGTGGTGGGGGGGAGGAGAAAGTGGGGAGACAAAGCCAGATCAGGGTGAATCCACAAATCACCAGCCTGCAGAGCATCAGGAGTCTGTCAAGGAGGAACCTGGCATGGACCCAGACAAGGAGGTGCTGCCACAGAATGCACTGAAGAGAAAGATCGATTCTGTCTCCTCATCCACAGAAACTGCCACAGGGACGACTGCCAGCACCGCCGCTTCTGTGGATTCTGAGGTGATGCTCAAGTTTATGATGTGTACCTGCAGGATCATATCAGCTGAGCAGCCAAACATGGATTATTTCTTTTCAAAATTTAGGTAGAACCATATGACACAAAGTGCTATGTTAACAGTGTATGTATAAACAGTTAATTTTATTGAAGCCAGAATTGAAGAGATTGATATATTCTTCTTTCAGGTCAGTTATGTTGCTGACCCAGTCAACCCATTTCCTACTGAGGGAAATGCTGGTGTAGCAATATTAAAATACATTGTTCTGGACTGTATGCATGGAACTGGAAGTTAAGTATATTATGTGAACATTTTTGGAACATTGTTCTTTCGAGAGGATACAAAGTCTTTTCTCGGTTTCAAACCTTGGTCAGTAGCTGTGTGCCATATTTATAGCATGAGATTCTGGAGCTTAAGATGCGGATGTAACAACATGCAATGTGCAGCCTTCACTCCATTTTGCTCCGAGTTGAACGGTGCTCCTCCCTGACCTTAGTCATGACCCAGCCGCATTTCTAGCACCAGCTGAATGGTGTCTGTTGCGCTGTGCTGGCTGCCTTTGTTCCTACTTCTAGTGACCAGCAGAGCACTGACTTTAATGCATTTTTTAACATGGTGCAGTGCATGGTATTTACTTTCAGCAAGTTGACATTATGTGATTAGTAAAAGCCTATATGTGCATGATAACTGAAAAGTGTGTATTCATTTAAGCATTTCTTTTATTGATGGTTTGCATATATGTATATGTGTGTGTGTGTGTGTATATATATATATATATATATACACACACATACACACACACACACACACACACACACACACACACACACACACATACATATGCACACACACATACAGGTAGAAATAAAAGATTTGTCTATAACATGTGAGTTTTTAAGTCTTTATCTAAAGTGTGTCTGCCACTTTCATTCGAAGTAGTTATTGCAACAAAATAATGTTTTAGTTTGCCAGTGCAGCAAAAGTTTGAATTTGCATAACATTACCTGACATTTTTAGACGTTGCTGCATTATCATTTATCAATAACCATGTAAATTTGTTTGCCTCTTGTTGAAATGGTTTCTGATTTTTCTAGAGTTTAAGTACCTCTTCCGTTCATGCACATCAGCCCAAACTGGCACTGAGAGGCTGCCCAGGTTGTGAACTTTAAAGGTTCGAAAGAGTTAGAAGTTTTTCCGAGTACATGTGGGTATTTCACATCATGGACCTGGTCCAAACAGGAAACAGCCTCTGTGGATAAATTCAGAGAAGGATTTTTTTTTTTTAATTCATTAATTTTTTTTTTCAATATCAACTTTCAATTTTGCATACAGCCTCCCACAAAACAGGCAAGAGCAGAGGAAAAGGAGGGAATCAGCAGCAACGGTGAGTCCTCGGGTCAGTGCTTCCTTCAGGATCTACAGAAGAGGAAAGTCATGGTGAAAGACTGCGCAGCATTTCTGGCAGGAGGGCTGGCGAGAGAAGCTGTGCTCATGTACTGCTTGCTCAGTGAGTGACACTGCTCTGCTCTGTTCTTTGTTCCCTTTCTCCCACATTCTTCCTTTCACTGTCTCGGTCTCTTTGTGTCTCTTTCCCACTCAGGGAATGAGACGACAAACTGTAATGAAAACAACAACAACAAATTTTATCATGTGGGGTGAGGAGGAATTCGTACAAGGTTTTCAGTAGATCTAAGAGTTTTGCCACCCCACAGATTCATGTATTAATATTGGCAATCTTTTTGGGGGATAATATGTACCTACCAATAGATCAGTTGTTTTCTCAGACACTACGTCAGCTGGGATTCATTCTTTTTGTCTTCCCTTGTACTCATCTTTCTTCAGAATTCCGTCATGGACAAAATATGGTTTTCAAGATATGCATATTCTTTTTCAACTGGTAAATTTTCAGTGAGCAATCTTATTTTGGAGAAGAATTAGTCGATCATTTCATGTTATTTTGCATGTCAGTCCGTGTGCTTTATGCCTTGTGTACATTTAGCATGCAGCTGTCTGATCATTTTCCTTTTTTTTTTTTTTTTTTTTTTGGTGAAACCACACAGTGACATTCATTTTTATGAATGAAAACCATGTTAGTGTTTGAAATATCAACAGTCCTTTCATTGGTTCTTCCAGACTTTCGCAAGAAAGGGAAAGAGGGAGAGGAGAGGGAAAGCAATGTGGAGTTAAAAGAGGGATGGGGATGGCGGGGACATAAATAATACCCTCAGACAAACATTGAAGGAAGGAGGCTCTTCTGAGGAGAAGCGGGGTGGGGGGGGGGACTGTGGAGGGCAGTGCTTGGTAAGAAATGTGTAGGTAGGGGCCAAACAAAAGCTGTATGTATGTATCATACTTTTCAAGCTATAAGCTGTTCCTTATTTTTCCATAACTGTAGCCCCTGCAGCTACTATACAGGCAGTGGCCTATTAACCCTCTTCAGTATGCACTTATCTGAGCTTAGTTGCACCGAAAACCGTCGGCAAGGCAAGTAACTCCGTAATTTGAACATGGTTACCCAATTAAAAAATTAATTTAAAAGAGAAGAAAGGAAATAACGAAATGAAAATAATTTTTAAAATTCCTACGAATATATATGTTGCTATATCGTAAGTTTGAAGAATGTCACATGAGCCATTTACTCGGGGAAAAAAAAAAATCTTCTTCTTCAGAACTTTATTCCGAATTGTTGTTCATCATACCTGGAACTTCATCCCAGTCGAAATCTAGGTCACTCTAAGCTTCATTACCCAGCACTTTCACTAAGTCTTATGCCGTAAATCCTACAAAACACAGTATCTCCATCACTAAATCTCATTATAGAACGGCAGAACTCAAGGTTAGCCACGGTGAAAAAACGGCATTTCGACCTAAAAACTTAAAAAATTGTAACTCGAGAACCATGGCACGTATCGACTCGCGGTTTTTTTGCTAATGGAAGTAAATGGCTACAGGAAGAAGGAAGTCACGTTCTCGCGAGACTTCCTTTTCTACGAGAAAAAATGGCAGCGCCCATTGTTGCCACGTGTTTTACCGGGCGCTGGCGGGCGCTCAGCGTTTTGGCTGTGTGATTTCCGGCCGGGCGCTAGCGGGCGCTCGATGGTCAAGAGGGTTAATGCTTTTTTTTTTTTTTTAATTCTATTCTTTACTCTCCACAGAGTTATCTTTTCCGGATCTGCAGTTGATTGGACAAACTTAAAACTAATTTTGTAGAAAATCAAGTTTTTCACAGAAAGAATGATTCATACATGAATAATGCGCAAATCATAGTCATTAACAATAACTGAATATCGTTTGTGTTTGATCAGTCGTACGTCAGCACCACACATTCAAGCGAATGTGCCAAAGTTGAGAAGCCAAGCCTATGATGTGGATTTCAAATTGAAGACTATTGATCTGGCTCATGAAAGTGGCAAACTGTACAGCAGCGCAAGAGGATGGTCAGATAGTGGTGTATTTAATACAGCCAACTTTCCTGATGCAAAAAACTGCAGCAGTCCATGTTTATTAACAGTTTAGATAAAGGCAGGCATTATCTCGATAGCAGATGACAGAGAAATCACTGCAAGCACTAGCAGAGAGGTGGGAGTTTACACTGTATTCGCATCCTGTTTTCAGTTTTACAGCTGTTCTCTTGTAGCTAATTGAGGAGTTGCAGCCTTTGTGTTGTTTCTTTTTGAAATGAGCTTCTTTTTTTTAATTGGCAGGTGCCCTTAGGTAATGGTGTGGTTTAAAACCTGGAAATTATGGTACATAAATTCTGAGTTAAATTATGTTCGGTTTTTCTCTGCTTTTCTCATTGTTTGTGGAAACTTTTTTTTTAGTCATTCCTGAACATTTGCTTTCTTTGTGTTTTAGTCCATGTACAAGGAAAAGGGAGTGAGTTTTTTGCTGGACCCGGAGGACACAGTCAGTGCATATGAAGAGAAGGGCCGAGCAATGCCCAGCCTCCATCTGATCAGGAACAGGAACATAGTATCCTGTCTGGAATGAACCGTATCCAGCAGATCGAGATGATCAATGGTGAGATAGATTGTTTTTCTGTGGGCTTTTGTAGGGATGCCAGGGGCTGTTTCAGTATCAGTTGTGTACCTTGTGTAAAATCTGTCACTAAATATTTTCCTTTTTTGTTACTCTCTTTCACACAACTTTTTTTTTTTTTTATCTTTACTACTTGTTTTTCTGTCTGCATGTTCATATATCTTTTCTTGTTTCTGGTCTTTTGTCTCCTTTTACAGTGCAGTAACTTAATGTGATTGTGGAATCTAAGAATAGCCACTAGCTTTCTACTGTGTAATTTTATGGTCCTCTCTGTGTGTGCTTTATTATTTTGGAGGGGTGTGGGAATTAAGCTAGGTACCAAAAATTAAGTTGAATGCCTGAAGCCTTCGGCTCAACCTAGTTCGATCTGCTTTTAGGTCAATGATTAAAATCACTAGCTCATTGCCAGCTTGGCTTCAGGTTCAAAGGGTACCTGAGGCTGCTCTGTGTGGGGTGCCATGTTTTCCTTGGTATTGGAAAGTTTTGATACTTTGTGAGTAGATTGGTCTTGTATTTCAATGAAAATAGAATGTAAATGTGGCATTTCAAGGAATGATGTGTGTCGCCATTTTGATGTGATTCATGGAGTCACTGGCAGAAAGCAATCTTTGCCAAGTTTGTCACTTGCCCACACTGAAGAGCCTCTCTGCATTTGCTAAAAGGGGAACCAGACCTGGTTAATGCCTGTGTTCCAAATGATAGCTTTGGATAATGTTTGTATGTTTTAATAGTAAATTCATTAACGTCATCCTGCATTGAAAATATGATTTAAAAGCTACGTTTTAAAGATTGCAAGTGCTGCCTCACTAATTCTGAAAGAGTCGTTTCCCATGTACATTTGAAAAAAAAAAAAAAAAAAAATGAACATTGACATACATGTCTTGTTTACACCAAAGGGTATGTTGTTACTTTTGTGAACAATGATTGATTCGTAGATAGTAAACAGGAATTTCCTATTGATTTATACCAGTGGAAAATTTGTGTCTGAATGGGGAATGTGAATTATATACATTGTCTGTGAAAATTGTGGTAGACAGCATTTGTTGTTTGCAGGCTTCAATGATTTGAAATCTGAACTGACTGACTATTTGAAGACCTTTGCTGAATCTGGGAAGGTAAGTCAAGGAGGAACATACTTGCTACAAAGAGCGTTAGCAGACTGATCGTTGTAATGGAAAGCTGTAAGCTTTTATTGCAGCTAATGCTGGAAACACATGAATTATGATTTGGGTTGTTTTGCACAGGTTGTCGTACATTACGACCTAAACATTAATCCAGGCACAAAAAAAAATAGTCTTATTCAGAGATTCAGATTCTTGGTGCTTTTGGGCCATTATTGCAAAACAAAACAAACAAAAAAAGAAATGATGCATGGTACTTCGACTTAATGCATCTGTGGGGCGCACATTGATCAGCCCATTTTTGATCACTTCAGTGCTTGATGCAATCTTAGATTGCTGCGAAAAAACTTGAGACCTTTGAGTTGAGTTGCACTGTCAGTTTCAGCTGGCATATGTATGTTCGGCTAGCCAATTAGCTTTGACTTTACATGTTACCCTTCACCTAAGAGCTTTGAAAGTTTATTTTTCTGACATAACAGTTTCAGAACTCTGGAATTTTTATCATTTACTTCAATTGTAACAAACTTTTATTTCTTCACACATACACCTGCACAAAAGATAATTTCAACTTGCCAGTTCATTTCATTGATGCCTTGTTTTCATCAGCAATGGTCATGTAGTTCCGGATGTTTTAAAAGCAAATTGAAATACTAACTGATTGCAGTAAGATTCACTCTGTGTAGATACGTAGGTGATCATGGCAGTTTTGATTCCTTTGAAGACATCTGTTCAGAAAATCGTTGTAATGCAGTTTTGAGTTATTTATTGATGTTAGTTTACACTTTGAAATCAGTCATCCATGTAGATAAGGTAGAACCTTGGTTAATACTCCACTGTACAACAGGTCCTTCTTCACAATAACCCCAAATTCTGACAGATGATGCTTTACATGTTCTGAAACAATATTGTAACTCTGTTGTATAAACCTCTCAAGGCGGAATTAGTGATCAGCCCTCTCAACACCTATTGTGATCTTTCACTTAAAACTGCTCACAAGAAGTGTTAAAGATCGATTGGTAAGCTGTTCATGTTTTATAATAAAATTCAGTTTATATAACCACTATATAAACCCAGGCCTAATTAATCAGTTCTTTAACAGCATTCCAGTTAGCCTGTGTCATTTTCAAGAAATGGACTACTACATACCAGTGGATGCTGAACTGTTGCCTGTTTTTGTTTGTTTGGTTTTTTTTTTTTTTTTTTTTTTTTTTTTTTTGTTTTATAGTTTTTAATTTCTTAGGGATATATTACTCCCATCCAGATTTTGTACACACACGACCTTGATACTTAAATGAAAACTGTGGGCTAAAGACATCACATGCTCTTACCTATGCATCGTTAAAACCAATGATTAGTCCCCTAAAATTTATGTAGGATAATAGTAAAAATGAATTTGGTCAGATGTGGCCAACGGATGATAGAACACTACAAAAGTGATTGGCAGTCTGACAGCAATGATATCAGAATGAACTCTCTCCACTGTGCATAAGTTTATAGAGTCTTCTCCCCAGAAACAAATTTATATCTGCAAACAAGTTTGAGAAACAACTTAAGAGTTTCAAGAGCCAGTAATAAATCCAGATCCAGCAAGGTACTGTCAAGTTAAACGTAAGTATGGCATCAGTAAAGGTATATTTGACCAGCTACCATGGAGGTGTTACTTAGTGGGCTCAAATGGTAGGGTTGCAACCACACAGCTGGGTTTCCTCAACTTCATGGATGTGTCTATGAGAGTGTTGCACATTTTCCTGAGCAGCTTTACAGGTGTATCTCTTAGGCCTTGCCGATACCAGGGTGTACTTTGTAAGGAAACATGGTGCATGTACAGCCCTGTCGTGAAGCTGGTTTCGAAGTCATTGGAAAGAGTTTACTGCATCAAATAAGAACGCACATGATATGTCAAGAATCAAGTTGTAAGAACAGTAGGACGGAAAGACTAAGTTACAGAACGTGGTATAATTTGTTGTGTGTGTAAATGGGCCCATATCATGGTGCCTTTATTATCATGTAAATGAATGGGGACGTCATGTAAACCGTCTCTGCTTTTTCAGGTGGTGAGTGCAGATGACATCAAAAAGTTCTTTGAACACATGGAGAGGAGGAAGAAAGAGCGCATGTCAGCCATACAGTACTCTTGTAAATGATTTGTTGAAAGGACTGCATACTGAAGGAGCGTCTCCTCCATTTCATTAGCCACATGATACTCTTGAACATGGTTTTGTGAGAATGTCTGGATACTGTTCGACGTTTTTCTTCAACTTTGCCAGCCCTTTGGTGCTCTCAAGAAATGATTTCTTGTAAGGTCTGGATTCTGTATGACTTTTTCTTCTTAAAACTTATTCTTGAAGGGGCTGGATACTGCAGGACTTTTTCTGTTATTTTTTTTTGCCTCATAGTATCCATGTATACTTATTTCTTGAAAGGACTGGATACTGTAGGATTTTGTCTTCTAAAATTTGGGGTTTTTAGTTTTCTTGTGTGCTTATTTTTTGAAAGGACTGGGTACTGTAGGACTTATATATTTTGAGCCATATAATATTTTTGTATACTTATTTCTTGAGAGGATTGGATGCTGTAAGACTTTTCCCATTTCATTTTTTCTGTACAATACACTTGTAAAATGATTTCATGGGCCCTGTGGGACTTTTTCCCCACCATGACAGTCACAAAGTGCCCTCATGAAATGATTTCTTGAAAGGACAAGTAACTGAAGGACCTTTTTCCTCAGTTTTACTAGCCATCCAGTGCTCTCATGAAATGATGTGTTGAAAGAACTGGGAACTAGGACTTTATGCTTCATTTATTAACCATTCAGCACTCTTGTGAAATGATAGTTGAAAGGACTGAATAGCTTAGGACTTTCTGCTCCACTTTGTTACCCTTATGGTACACTTGTAAATGATTTGTTCGAAGGACTGTGTACTAGAGGACTTTTCTTTTTTTTTTTTACTTTTGCTTCTGGTCATTCTGATCCCAACCAAGATCTTAGTTTCCATTGTTGCCATTTCTTATATCTCGAAGAAGAATCATGCTGATCATCCTTATTTTGTGTTGCCATTATTTGTCGGTTCTCACGAAATGGGCGAGTGCTACTACAGACCTGTTCACCCATACAGTTTTTTTTACTGTATTTTGTACTCATGTTTGAGGATTTATGATGAGATAAAAAAGAAATATGTCGGGCAGAAGGGGGGGGGGGGGGGGGGGGGGTCAGGAGACCGAGTTTTTGAGCAGTAATTGTGGTTAAGGAGTTTAACCATTGTGGTGTTTTGGTATGCGTTTACCAAAGAGGAACAACTCTTGCTAACTATTGTGCATGAAATCATGTCTGGCTGTGTGTGTGTCTGCAACAACATGCCAAGACGTAGGAACAACAGCAGCAACTACAGGCCCAAAAATTTTTTTTGGGGGGGGAAGGGCGAGATGGCACAAGTTTGTGCCAAAATATGCTGATGAATCAGGTTTGAAAGTAATTTGTTGGGAGAAATATTTTTACTGTGGTTGCTACAAAATCAGACATAATCTCTGCTGCATGATGGTACATGAAAACGAACCCTCCCCTTTGCATCCGCCCCCATTGTAAGGTGAGTTTGGAAGATGGAACTCTCCCTCCACCCAATTTTTATACAAACAAAATTTGAAAGGTTTGTGCATGGTCTTTGTTCAAAGAAAAGTGGCACTCAATGTTGCTGAAAAGTACATCCATAGCAATTTTGACCAGTCTGCTGCCTCTGTATATACGGTGAAACTGTTTACTCACTGTTAGGTGGAATTTGGGTTTCAATTTCTTTCCAGTTCAGCTGGGATTATTCCTGCATCAAGGTGAAGGCACCAATCTGTAGCCAAGAGATTCTACACTTTGTTCAGACTTTTGTTTTGATTGCTTGTTTGGACAAGCTAGTAGAAATTCTGATTTTTTTAAAAACACATTTCCATAGGTACCATCATAACATGCCTGAAGAACATGTGTAGTTGAATTCCATGTTGCACATACGTTTATGCGTCATGTTTCTGTCCATGATAATGGAAGAGAATCCCAAATGTGCAGTAAAATGCTCAATATGGTGTTTGAGAAAGAATTTTCTAACACATAAAAACAACAGAAAAAACTGCTGGCCACCAGCAGCAGAGATTGGTTTCCATTGCTACTCAGAGCCTGGTGCTGCCACTGGCTGGAGTGGAGGTGCCCAAGATAAGCACCATTCAAATCATATCCTCTGCGGTGGTCATGGTGGTGCATTGCCATGATGCTCAGGAGCTTAGAATTGGAACCTGGGCACGGAAGCACTGGAATCTGTAGAGGTGCCTGGGAAGGTCCAGAGGACAGCCAGGTTCATCTTCGAGATGCGAGTACAGGTGTGACTTAGCGAGGAAAGAGTGGATTATAGCAAAAGGGAAAAAGAATGAGTGGATGAGTATGACCAGATCGTTCAGCTTCCTTTTTTTCTCTTTTTTTTTTTTTTTTTCAAATTTAGTAATTAAGATGAAGTAGAGCAGGCAAGGCATAATTTTTTGACAAAATTTACTTAAGAAAGTAAATAAAAAAATTTTCAAAATCTAACACCCCCTCCCCCCCCCCCCCCCCACGTCTTCTCTCCCCCCCCCTCTTGTACAATATTGGAAATGAAATATCAATGAAAATGATATCAGCTTAGTCAATTTGGGGGCTGTTTTACGGGGAAAAAAAGGGAAGGAAGAGAAATATAAGAAGAAGACTTCACAGATTGGTTCATTTGATTTATATCACTTCGTATTTAGGTCATTGTACAATATATATATATATATATAGCTGCATTTTCATCTGATTTGTGTGTACACATGTCAAAATAGGTATATTCATACATTCCTTATCCCCTTCCCTCCTACTCCCGCACTCTTTGTGGTTTTTGACCTGATGCACATGACATGAATCAAGTAGGCAGTATAGTGCAAAAACTAAAGTTTGTTGTTTTTTTTCAAACTCTGTTTTTTTTTTTTTTCACAGATGGCAAAACATTACAGATGTGAAATCTGTCAGATTTTTTTTTTCAAGATGTTCTTTTCAATTGCTTGGATCAACATTGTTTGCCACACATTTTTGATATGGTGTTTGATCATCAGGATATTATTAGTAATTCCAGAATTAAAGAAGACATAGATTTTTTTTTTGTATTGAATTGATATGCGTTACATTAAAGTGTGTTGTGGTATAGATAGATGTTGTAGAAGTCTCCTTTAATAATCAACTGAGGAAGAAAAACTTATCAATAGAGTTTTCTTTGAACATACTGGTTGCACTCTGTGGCGATGGGAAATAGAATATTGTTTGGGAAGAGGAAAGGGTCCAGTTGGGGGTGGTGGTGGTGGTGCAGAATGGGAAGCATTTTAGGAAAGGAATGACCATGTTGACTCTAAGATGGATCATCTAGAAAAAAGAGAAATTTTGAATAGTTACAAATGAGGTGTTCTACTACCATGGAAGTGTACATTATTTGTACAATGCTGCTCTATCTTTTCTGAAACGAAAACAGTTTATGATGCATCATACTACTGTGGAACTGTTCTTTATTTGTATGATGCTGCTGTCATCTTCTGAAATAAAAGCAGGTCATTGAAGAGCAAAACACATACTGATTCTTTATTTTGTGGGTGATTACGAATGTACATTTGAGTGGAAGTTTAGATGTTGGATTGCTCCTTTCTTTAGATATTTGTTATTTGCATGGAACGTGACCAGTTTTGTCTCTCTCTTTTTTTTTTTTTTTTTCCCTTCCATGCATCAAATAGGTAATACACTTGCATGTGAGTTGAGTTTTTTGCTGATCATGCATCGTCAAATATCTGACGTTACACGGCAGAAAAATGCTGCTGGAAACTTATGAGGTTGCCAGTTCATTTAGTAGTGCACTTTAGAAAGCTTATGAAAGCCTTTCTTTTTTTTTTGTTAATTTAAAGGGGAGAAGAAAGGAGTAGAAGTAGTATGGGTTCCCCCCCCCCCCCCCCTCCAAAGAATTGATCATAAAGAATGTGAACATTTACACAGGCTTCTGTGGTTAAATGCGTCAGACAGGGAGCGACTTGGTAACAGTAAGAATAACGTCACCATTGGTGGCAGGCCAGAAGACTCCGGAAGGTGGAACTGCAACAGGAAGAGTCTGGATGTGGTTTAAGTGTTGTGATTAACAGTATTTTTCATTCATTTCACAGACAGGTTAGGGAAAACGAGATGAAAAAAAATGGAGGGGCATGTGAAGATTTCTTAAGACATTCCGCAAAGCCTGTCATACTTTAGAGGCAGTGTTCATGCATGTATATACCGAGTGGTAGTTTTATTATGATAATAACCTGTCTAAGCATACAGTATCCTTGCGCCTGTAATGAGTGGTAGTTTATTTCTGATAATAACCTGTCTAAGCACACAGTATCCTTGCGCCTGTAATGAGTGGTAGTTTTATTCTGATAATAACCTGTCTAAGCACACAGTATCCTTGCGCCTGTAATGAGTGGTAGTTTTATTCTGATAATACCTGTGTAAGCACACAGTATCCTTGCGCCTGTAATGAGTGGTAGTTTTATTCTGATAATAACCTGTGTAAGCACACAGTATCCTTGCGCCTGTAATGAGTGGTAGTTTTAGTGTGATAATAACCTGTGTAAGCACACAGTATCCTTGCGCCTGTCATGAGTGGTAGTTTTAGTGTGATAATAACCTGTGTAAGCACACAGTATCCTTGCGCCTGTCATGAGTGGTAGTTTTAGTGTGATAATAACCTGTCTAAGCATACAGTATCCTTGCGCCTGTCATGAGTGGTAGTTTTGTTATGATAATAACCTGTCTAAGCATACAGTATCCTTGCGCCTGTCATGAGTGGTAGTTTTTGTTATGATAATAACCTGTCTAAGCATACAGTATCCTTGCGCCTGTCTGAGTGGTAGTTTTGTTATGATAATAACCTGTCTAAGCACACAGTATCCTTGCACCTATAATGAGTGGTAGTTTTGTTATGATAATAACCTGTCTAAGCACACAGTATCCTTGCACCTATAATGAGTGGTAGTTTTATTATGATAACTTGTCTGAGCACACTGTCTGGAAAGGCGTGTGTGGCAAATGTCTGAAGTAAATTGTCAAGTATGAAGGTATTGAATGTACTGAATTGAATGGCCATGAACTTAAGTGAAAGATAGCAGACCAGCATCCATCATCATACAAAACATTTTAATGTACAGAAGAAGAGGTGCTGTTTCAGTGAGAGAGAGAGAGAGAGAGAGAGCTTCTTGGCAAAAGGCGGTCTTTGTAGCTATGACCATCGTAAAATCATTTTGCTTCGGTACAATGAACGAATGTGCTGATAAGGATGGCCTCCGAGACCCATGGACCTGTCATAATTAGACTAGCATGTAGGTCCTGAAAGTATGCCTCGTGGATTGTGGTGTTTTTTTTTCCATTTGAGGGAGGGGGGTGTGTGTGTGTGTGTGTGTGAAACAATCATAAGGAAAAGTGACTGTGGGCAATGACACTGTTCACCACTGACAAAATAACAAAATTATCATCTTTATTTTCATCTATGATACAGTGTATATAATACATTATTTCATGGACAGGATTGTGACTAAAACATACGATTTATATAGCAGCACAATCAAGAACAGCAGAACATACTGAGCCAGTCTTGGTTTCCTGGAACACCAAGCAGTATTCTTGACAATAAACAGAAGATTATAAACAAGAAGAGTTGCTTGTTCCCTGGTCCCATGATAAGACAGTTACTCGCCCATGACGCAAATGAACGACGCCAGCAGCACATGTGTCGACACAAACCACACTGCTTCTGTATTATGAGACTTGGTGTCGTGAGCAGCATTCATTTCGAGCTATGGATGCGTAGTCTTATCTTATTGTTTGTGCCTGCATGTGTGCAAAACCACTTGAGAAAGCAGTCTTCGTTTGGAAATATGGGCAAGTAATTGTTTCATCATGGGAGCAGGAATTACCTATCTTGAATTCAGATGAGAAGGGTATTATGGACCTGTGTACTGAAATACAAAGAGTATTTTGTACAAGATTATGATGTCTTTTCTTTTTTAAAATTATAGTCAGTAAAGCTGGACTACATAAGGGTTATTCTGTACAGTCGAATAAATGTATGATGAACACAGAACATGCAGTGCCTGTACTGAAGATAAGAGGAACTGGATTAGGAAAAGGAAGGGGCATTATTCCTCTCCCCTCGGTTCCTCCACCAGGAGGGGAGGGGAAGAGAACAGTGGCCCCTCTGAACAGAAATAGGAAAGAGGAGTGTGGGGGGGGGGTATCTTTTTGCCTCCCCTGCTTCGTTGAGTGCCTGTCGAAACGTATCCTTGCTTCGCTGGGCAAACTACTGAAGCTTTTTGTAGTCTAAATTTGATCTCCAACATCACGTGTCAGGACCAAGACCAAACACTTCATATCAAATGCTTCACAGTAACCATGAAGAGAATACAGTCTGATGTGTTCTGGCGTCTGAGTGTTACCTCGTAGACTAGTTTTTTAGAGATACTCTTTCGTTATAAAGAAGATAAAGGGGGGAACGGCCGCTACAATTTTCAACTTCAACCAAAACAAATACTGTATTTGCTTTATCAAAGGAAAAAAATCAGAATCTCCACGGACTTCGTTGTTAGTGTATTTGATCTCAACGCTGATTTTTAAAAAATTGTCATGCACTTTCAGTCGATTGACATTTAACAATTTTCTGCTGACAGAAAATAAATAAACCCATTCTTTTCCCCATGTAGTTCCCTCCCCATCCTAGTAGAGAGTCCACATTTAACACAGCTGTCAGAGGGAACATAAACATTAAATTAGACAAATGGTGGTAACATGTAAGATCCTGGTTGCAGAGACTGACATCATCTCTCCCATAACCAAACAAAAATGAAAGAAGCCTCAGAGATCATGCGGTGAAAATCACTTTTGAGTGAAGGTTGGCTGTTTTCTGTCGACCATATCTGCTAACATTGACCACTCGAAGCTAGATGCAAGTCATATTTAGGTGAAAGGATGGCATGAAATTGCAATCAGAGTTGTAAAAAGAGGCCGCAAACTCACAGCAAGTTGAAATCGATTCAACTGATTTTTTTTTTCTTTTTTTTTGTGTGTGTGCCTTTTTTTTTCTTTTTTCTTTGTTTTTTTTTGTTTTGTGCTGAATTATAAATGGTACAGCTAGAAAGGATTTTTCATTTGAATGTTTTGGCAGATGTGAAATCTGCTTCGGTAATGGGGGTGGGTAATGGGAAACAAACATGAAAAAAAAAAAAAAAACCTGAAACTTACCATTGCTAAACAAAAATTCATCATCATGGAAAATGGAACATAACAGCTGCCCACAATAGCCAGGTTGAGAAAAATTTTTAAAATCAAACAGCCGATTTATGGGGAAAAAAAAAAGAAACACAACAAAGCTGAACACAAACCACCATGTCTAATGGAGTGCACATGAGAATTCAGAAATTGAATGTAGCAGACTGCTCCTGACAGAGTGACAACATATTTATGTATATGAATATTATGCATACAATTTGTGTGAGAGGAGAGCAGATTTCCTTGTAATATAATTATATACTGAACGTTAGCAATACATATTCAAATGAAAAAAAAAAATCCCACATTTCTTGCCCACCTCTTATTTGGACTTTCGGGGTAGGTGTGCGAGGATGAAGCTGAGCACATACAGCAACTTCTCAGTCACAGAGAAAAAAAATATACAAAAAGCCCACCACAACTTCCTCCAGACACTTGTATATACATACATACATGCATACACAGTCCTGCATACAAACATACATAAACGCATACATACATTCATACATACATATGTACATACATACATACATAGTATAATAATACTGAAATAACAAAACAAATCCTCATTCACATTGTTTATTATTATCATTATGATTTTTCTTTACTAGCTGGCACTGTTCTCGGTGTTATCAAACTATTGACCAAAATAGTGTTCATTTTGTTTGATACTTTTTTTTTGAATGTCCCCACTTTTATCTGGGCTTCAAAATTTTGTCTGAACGTGGTCACAAGCGCAAATTGACCATACTATTGGTATTATTTGATAAGTAACTTAGGTAGAGAAGGAAGGCTGTTTAACATGCGGCCTTCATGCAGTTTCATTTGCTTGAATTACTGCAAAACGATCAGAATTTACTATATAATCTGTTCCGTGCGTTGTAAAATATCTATTCATATCTGCGCCTCTGGTTGGTGGAAATTGCACGAAATCGTCTAATCTTGATCAAATATATGTGAAATGTTGCAATGTTTGCGCAAAATATTTAAAATGTGTACCTTTATCAGTTATGAAGCAATATGTGTAAATAAATACAATTTCTAAGAAAGTGAGAGAAAGAAAGGTGAATTCTGAAATATTGCAGAAAATATTAATGCATATTTACAGCCTTTGTGATTGTGTGACATCTGCGTAAGGGGATGACTGTTAAGATTTCATAAGTATTCTTTTTTATGTTGGGTTTGCTTATGACAGCGTTTGTTACTGCCAATGAAAAAAAAAATCCGGTTTGACACACACACTCATATACACATGCACGTGCGCGCGCGCGCCATAACAGCGTGATTACAAGGACCGACTGGTTACACACGCGAGAGTCACTACTAAAAACACGTCCTCGAGTGAAAACAAAATCTTCACTGCCCGTTTTCGGCGACTGTTTGCTGAAATATGGCTCGCACATTGTCCAGACCAAGCCAGTATCCGTCCTCGTAGTTGCCGGGGGTCCAGGGAGAGGTGTGGTCCGTGGTGGCTTTGGCTGGGAGGGGGCTGCACTTGGCGAAGTCGATCATCCACACCCCTGCCCTTGCCGCTACTATCATGGATGAACAGCAGGGAGCTTCCCACTATCTGCACACAACAAAAGAGAAACAACTCGTGCTCAAACGAAATCTGAAATGAGAGACGGAGAACAGTAAACAGCAGTTAAAGAACAAGTAGGGGAACTCTTGTTCCCTGGATGAATTGAATTCACACCCATAACTCCAAACGAATCAGCATTCGTTATGAGTTATGGGCGTGTATTCATTTCATCAAACAAACCATAATCTGCATCGAAAGCGCAGATGGGACTGGTATCTTCGTGTCTGGCTAGTTTGAACTCCATTGATCATATTGAGGGCATTCATCTCCAGCTGCTGGCCTAATTGGCTCTGTGTTTACTTCCTGTTTGCGGGTTGGCTAGGCTGTTTGATGACGCTATGCAGTTAAAGTGTTAAATCATAAATCAGGAACATCGGCCACACGCCACAATCACGATTTTGCCCTAACACACTACATAATCCATGTAAGCCTTTTGAGGCCTACCATAAATTTGAACCAGCATTTAATATTAAACTGATAATTGATCAAAAGAACAATTCCCCACCAAATAATTACATTGTTTTGGAGGATTTTCACAGATCAAATCACAGGTAATCTTCAAATACATGATCTCCCCCTTAACTGACACACATTTCAGGCCTTTGCACTCGCCCGTGACCCTATCTTTGCGCCAGGTGTTTTTTCCCCAAAATAGTCCCGTTCGTTTGATTTTAATCTGTCTGCTTGAACACCCTGGCTTGTACCTTCATGGCCAAAAGAGAGAAAATTTGGAGAATCAACTTTCAGACACAATAAAAGATCTCAAAACAATCTAACTGTGCAAGTCTATAAATACTCGACTCCTTAAGCAGGACTTGGCGCGCATCGACTTTTGGTGTGCAGTCACACACACGGTGGTTCACGTTCGTGCAAAGTCTGTGCGCAGGCATTGGGGCGACCTCGTTGAGCAGAGAAGTAGCATAACTGGGTTACCCAAGAGGGCGGCCTGTCCAACTGAATAATTCTCTCGCCGAGAAGAAGTTAGTTACTGGCGCGAGCGGACAAAACACCGACAGTAGCGAAGTGCGGGAAATCAAGGTGAGATAATGGCTGTTCCTGTCCCATGTACTTCTTTATTTCCACTTTTTGTTTCCCTTGCGTGCATGTCATATAACTAGAATATAAACGAATATGAAAATATATTAATAAACTATTCATTCACACGAAAATAATCGCAGAAATCTTAACTGTATACTATTTACATCATAAAAAAGATAACCCTCCTCCTATCCCATATCTCTTCCCCTCGAACCCCCCCCCCCCCCCCCCCCCCCAATCAATCCTCGCAAAGTAAATAATTGTAATTTTAAAACTATGCCTTTGATTTTTATCATCAAAGAAATCTCTGCTTATGACCAACAACGGGGAAGTGTACTCTGTCTTAATTCAAATGCGGTGGACACCTTTCACATCTGTCCTTCCCTCTTCATATGTTCATTAGCACAGAAATTCGATTGCTTTTACCACTTGCACTCAAGATACCTTCCCCTCCCAGCAAAACAAACAAACAAACAAACAAAAAAAAAAAAACCCCAAAAAAACAAAAAAAAATTCTCTCTCTCTCTCTCTCTCTCTCTCTCTCTCTCTGCCTATCTACCTTCCTACCGACCGACCGACGTACCTAACTACCTATCTATACATGCATACATACATATGCACGCACACATACATACATACCTAAATAAATGCATGGTACATATACATACATTGATACACACAGAGATATACAGAAACGCATTTGATTAGCATCATTACACACATATTTCCCAACACTTTGTAGCTGCTATGAAAAGCAAAAAAAAAAAAAAAAAAAAAATCGCAATATTCTTGGCAAACATAAAAGTATTACGGACACTCCCGAACCCAGTCTCAAAAAGAAGAAAGAAAAAAAAAAAAAAAAAAAAAAAAAAAAACCAGAAGAGAAGTGAATGCATGTATTCAGTTTCCAGACTAATACAATGTGCTGTTACCATATCTTCCATGGGTGCTTTTTTGGGGTGGAGTGGAAGGTGGGGTGGGGTTGACTAAGGCAACCCAAACATTACCTTACAAAACTAGAACAAAATATACGTGCAAATTAAAGACTTAGTGTACGCACAATCACGACCATGTACGTTACCACAATTTAGATAACGCTCTCTCCTTCAAAACTAATTTAACCAAATTGCAGTAAGCGAACAAACAACATGTGTTGGGAGACGCCAACGCTTACATTTTGTTGTGGGGACTGCATATGTTTTATAACTGGAAAGTGAGACAGAGAAAGAGACATCATCTTACCTCATGAGAACGAAAGAATGGAGAAGATTCTTGCTCACGATGAATGTCCTGTAGCAAGGAAACGTACTCTTCCTGTGCAAGAGAGAGAGAGAGAGAGGAAGAGAGAGAAGAAGAGAGAAGAAAAGAAATAGAGACGCTCATTTCCTCAAATCCTAGTGTGGACAATCATTAACACTTCGCTATATTCTCTGATAATACTCATCGCTGGCACTCATAGTAAGCCTAAAGACATTCACGTCAAAAACCAGATTATTGATGCAATCATGTCACGGAGGCTTTTTAGAGATGATTACATCATCCATCAGAAAAGAACTTGTATTTTGTCAAGTTGTACGCACTCTTTAGGGAATATGTCAACGTTAACAATGACAACAAAATATTTGTAGGTGTACAAGTCAGATTTGGATGGGAATGTTCACAACGTAGCCAACATAATAATAGGCCTACTGTTCTTATTGGACAGTTTTGGATGAGAATGTTTAAACGTAGCCAGCATACAGGCCTGCTGTTCTTAAAGGTCAGTTTACAACATGGCCTAGGTACATGTAGGCTTACTGCTTGATTCTGGGTATGTAAAATACATTGTATATCACACACACACACACACACACACACACACACAGGCACATAAAAAGGTCAGTAGAGCTTTATGTACTCTTGGGTCAAGATTACGGTGAAATCGGGATTGTTTTGCTTAGTTGTGCGTGCGCGCGCGCGCGCGCGCGCGCGCACACACACACACACACACACACACACACACACACACACACACACACATCGCACTTCTTGCGAAAGTAAAAGAAATGACTAATACAGATCGACGGGTCATGTCAATTGAAATTTCTCCCTCCTCGGTTCAGACATTCACACACACATATACAGACATGGACACAGAAACAGTATTTAAAGTAAAAAGAAAAGAAAAATCAGTTGTAAAGAAAGTTGAAACAAGCGAGATGTCGGGTACACTCAGCAAAAAAAAAAACGAAAACAAAACAAACAAAAACGAAATATTGTGGGTGTGCAAGAGCGGCGCGCGAATGTGCATGGTGAGTCAGACGCTCCGTTTGCTTGGGCGTCTTCCATGTGTGCATGCGGGTTCCTTTCCTTCATTGCCGGCGTTCCTTTTTTATGTGGGTGTGCCCCTTTTTATTCATCCTTTCTAAGGTTTTGATAAACGTCTGAACCTTGCATCCCCTGCCTCACGTCGTCCCAGTCTAGTTGGCTGCTGCTCATTTTCCTTTTCACGCCTGTCTCCCCCCCCCCCCCCCCCCCCCCCCCCCCCCCCGAACGCTTCCCTATCTTTCGCAGTTCACAGGACGTCTGAAATCGTTGTCAAGTGCTTGCATTGTATTCATATGCTACACGTAAAACACGCCGCACATATGCTACACGTAAAACACGCCGCCGAACAGGTCAAAGAGATCTACAGCCGAACAGGTCAAAGAGATCTTTAGTAGAGCCAATCGCCAAACAGTTTACAGAATTCGACGAAATCGCACAATCCGACTCATCTATCAATATCAAACTGGGAATAAAAATCAAAGATAAAGTTGGAACATCCTACTGTGTGATTCCGCTTCTTTCCCGTTACTACTCCCCCTCTTCAGCACACATCTTTTACAGCTGGAGTTTAGAAGAAAAACTTTTCAATTCTTGTGAGCTGTTCTTACCCCCCCCCCCCCCCCTCCCCTGTCACCCGCCCCTCCTCCTCCTCCAACCTCCCGAAATGCACCATGAACAGTATGTCTTCTTACTGGGGAAGGACAGAATGTCTTGATTTCTGACGTCAGACCTGTCGTCTGCAGCAGCGGCGTACGTGTCAGTGATTCGTGGGATGACATATTTGTACCAACTTTCTTTTTTTTCTTTTTCTTTTGTGCTGTTCGATATACGTGCTGTTTTTTTTTTTTTTCCATGTGGACGCATCAAAGCGCAGAATTTTGACTGTAGTTCACAGCATTTTCATGGGAACTTGCTCGCTTCCACAACTTGCATTTCCCCACGCGCAACAAAAACCATGGCTGCCAAAAGTAGAAGGAAATCTTACTCAGGTTATTCCACTTGGACTTTGGACAGAACACCATCATCACGTATTTTCCTCCAAGGTAAGTAGTGTCTAAGGGGTTCCGCAGAGCTCTAGTGCTTGTTACTTCAGTACTTGTATCGGAATGATTTTACCTCATACACCTCTCCCGCGCAAGAGCATACCCAGTATTCAAAGTATTGTACAGATACAGATAATTTTGAAGCATGGAATCACTAGAACGGATGGCACAGTACACATAAGAATTATATAATCACTAACGTAATCCCCGGCAGTGCAAGACGGCATATGGCGATTCATAAAGAGTCGGTATCAACACTGCGCACCTCCCACCGTTGCAGTTATCGCGCAAATCAAGTTATTTTGGAGAACAACTGACATAAATCATTAGAAGCAGAAACAGAACCAGTGTCGTTAGGTTACTGACTTTCCAATATATTGCCGGAAAGAGGCTCTTAAAACCGGAGATGGTTACGAAATGATGTTGGTAGAATTTTCATAAAATAGACACCCCCCCCCCCCCCCCCCCCCCCCCCCCCCCTCCCCCCGTCTCTACACCTCGTCTGAGAATTTTCGTTAGTGTTGGTATAGGGAACTGACGAAGGGAAAGGGTGTGTGTGTGTGTGTGTGTGTGTGTGTGTGTGTGTTTGGGAGAGAGAGAGCATAAATCTTTCATCCCGTGATGTGCTTACCAAAGCTTTACTGTTATCTCCGACGAAGGCAGTAAGAACCTTTTGGACGTCATCACGTGATCTTGTTTTCTTAAAGTCCTTGGATGCTATACCGGGTGTCTGCACAAAAACGAACACTTGCTTTTCCATGAAAAAAAAAACAACCCTTGGGATTCTTCATTCTTTCCTCGGTTCCCCCAACAGCATGACATCATGATAAAGACGAGGGCAGTGAATAAACATAATTTTGTATGTATAATACATGTAGCAGATATTTGAAATCAGATCTCTCTCTCTCTCTCTCTCTCTCTCTCTCTCACACACACACACACACACACACACACACACACACACACACACACACACACACACACGCATGCGCACGCACGTACGCAGGCACGCACATGCATACACAACATCCTCATCGGATGTCGTCTGACAGATGGTGATCAAAAAGGACTTTCTCCGTGAAAGCAGCCAGTCACTGGGAAGACTTGACGTCATGGGGAGGAATGACAAAGGGTGGGGAGTTCATTTCGTAGAATAGCTTAGTTGCGCTTTTCCTACAAAATGACCAGCGCTAATTTCAGCGCCAGTACTCCCACTCGCACGCACGTTGTGATGATAAAGATCCCCCACCTTAATGCCTTCGATCCGAAAGCCAAGAGAAGAACTGGAACTCATATCGTCCCTGAACTTGAGGTAGCGGGTTTTGGTGATGGCCTTCATCTTCTTTTCCTCTGCCGTTGGAGCCTCGGGGTCCACGCTCACCATCTTGTCGTAAAGGTCCTGTCACACGGTGCAAAGCAAAGGCATGCTTCACGATCATCAGACCCCATGTAAAAAGTGGTGCAATTCAGTCTGTGACATCAGCACAGCCGATCTAATTCCTCAGATCGAGCAAGCACAATGAATAGCTGCACTTAACAAAAAAAAATGGAGGGGGGGGGGGGGGGGTCAATTTTTCAACGTAGACCAAACCTGCACTACGGAAAACTCGCACAGACACAAGCTGTGCAAATTAAGAATTCACATCCTCCATAGCTTAAAAACGCGGAAAATACTAACACTTTGCAACAGTTTTCTGGACAGACACAAAATTATTACGTATCTGTTGAAATTTGATGAGTAATCATCACGATATTATATAGTGCTGCATGCAGCGTACTAACTAAAACGATAAACGAGCAAAACCATTTGACAGTATGTGCAAAGCCAGAATGCCGGCCTTAAGGCAGCTTTACTACATCGCCAGGGACTACAAATACGATTGATGCCTAACTTCAATACCGCGGAAAATATTCACAAAACCATACGGCCTAAAAGACGACTTAATAAACTTCAAAAGTTTTGAGCAGCTTGGTCAATATCCGTCTATCCAATATGGTACCTGAAACCACGAAAACTCCACACAGATCATGTCGCTAAGCTCTTCTATTTACCAGGAAGAAGCGGTGGCCCTGTACTTCAGAACGCTTTCTGCCCTCTAATACTGTATCCAGGCAACACGGTTTGTAATTCTCTTCCAGCTTCTGCGGTTGAAGCTTTGTGCACTGGGAAGTCACCCTGTTATCTTGTTAGTTTGTAGCTGTGGCCACTTGCTCAAGCTGGATCTTTGAGAGAACTGTACGTGTTAGGGCTCGATCTCGGAGATTGCCGGATTAGACGCAGTGTTAGTCTCATCCGAGATAAGCAAGCGTAGTGAGTCTTTGTTGAGTTTTCGCGTTTTCCATTAATGCTATACTATGTGTATTTCCATTAATGCTATGCTGTGTGTATTTGCGGGAAAAAGAAACAAAAACAGCACTTATATAGGCCTACCAATTGGATATTGAATCACATCATGTTGATGTATAGGTGAAGAATCGATCGGGTTTGCCATCCAACTTAAGTTGACAGTAGCTGGCCTGTTTGGGCGACTGTCTGTTGACAAAGATCACTATGACATATATAGCCTAAATCGGAAGTAAATCTCGGTATTCTCTCTCTCTCTCTCTCTCTCTCTCTCTCTCTCTCTCTCTCTCTCTCTCTCTGTGTCTCTGTCTCTCTCTCTCTCTCGTTAATGAATATTGGTCTAAAGTCTGTGTTCAGTGGAAGTCTTTGTACTGCCTCACCCCCCCCCCCCCCCCCCCCCCTCTCCCTCTAAGCTATGTGGCATGCTGTTACAGAGAGCAAAAGCCGAGTATGAATACATACAACTTCACTGCCTCTTAATTAATTTTAACAAGACGCATGTTCTAAGCCATATGTCGTCTCTTCATCTGCGAACGTTTGAAATCGGTGATTTGGTTTCCGTCATTTAGCAACAAAGGTATCGTGATCATCTCTAATGCCGTTCTTCGTAAATCGGAACCGCAGATGAAACCGATACCCAGACTGAAAACAGAAATTCGCACAGTTACTGGGTACATGTCATTGAGCAAACGCTCGAGGGATCCGTGATAGCCTACGCGATTACAAAAAAAAGTTCGTTCGCTAGCGTATGAATGGAAGAACACCTGCCGTTTGCGCGGTGTGATCTGTCCCAGGGATTAGTTACGAGTGGAATAAATTGAACTGGCACAGATTTGGGGCCGGTTTCTCAGTTTACATCAACACTGAGATTAAGATAACTTATTGCGTCACACAGGCCTATCAAGAACAAACTGGTATTGCGCAGTATAGTTAACGGCACGCATTTTCTGGTCTAAAATGTTTTTCGCATCAAATTGGTTTTTTGCATGCACGACACATTTTTTATTTGTTAGGTGTTGAATAACATTGTCAGCGACATGAAATCGTTTACGAGACACGATCAACAGCAGGTGTATCCGTGGACTGCGATGATCGAGAAGGTGGTTTTTTTTTTTTTTTTTTTTTTTTTTTTTTTTTGCTGTCGAAAAATGTATGTTGAACAGGTATCGTGTTACTTCAGGTATGTGAGAGATGTTTGTTTACAGGCCATCTCACTTTGACACTACGCACAAACGTACGTAAAGCTGCACTCGGCGTTGTTTACCCATGTGTGTAATCATTTTACTTGAACAGTCAAAGGAGTGTGTAACATACTCGCGGTCAAAACTGCAGCGACTGATTTCAATTAATGTGGGTCTGTTTGCTGTCAAAGCATGTTTCTGTATATGTCTTTCCAAACCACCGAGACACAGCCCTAAAAAAACAGCGCACTGGTTAAAAAAAATGCTGATAATAGTGTTGGATCAGTTGAGACTGGTGACGTTGACTTCCCCGAGGACAGTTTTCGTTTTGCTGGAGTTCTATATGCACCAGTATTCGACCTTTGAATCGCATCACACCAGTTCAAGAACCATCCCCAGCCTGTCATATTCTAGGACAGGCCTATGGCACAACTGTAGCAAAAACAATTTTATCAAAATTGAAATAACTTAGGACGCGACAAAGTGCAAAATTTTCTGCGACTCAGAACATGGAGTCAAATCGTTGGGATCTGGTAGCTGGAAATAGAAATGGATAAGTGCACACTGTATTACGTGCCCCCCCCCCCCCCCCCCCCCCTCCCCCTCCATCCCCTATATTTGTGGTATTGTAACACGTGTGTGACTATCTACTAAGTGAAATGCTTAATCTACGAATTCACAACTTAATCAGTTCAGAATCCACGCCGAGACCATCTGTTACCAAAAGTAAATGATTTGTACAATTTGAGCAAAAATTGCTGACAGTACAGCGTAACAACAGATTTACCATAAACATAAAACACACGATTTTGCCACCAAAATCATAAGTTTCTTCTCCAAATATTAAAATACTAGAAAAACAACTTTACAGTGTCAGCGTTCATAAATGAAATTCGAGCCCGGACACATTGCACGGCGCACGCACGCGCGCACACACACACACACACACACCCACACACACACACACACACACACACACACACACACACACACACACACACACACACACACTTACTTCACTCATCATTTAAACAAAAACATTCAATGTCAAACAGTTGTACGTTTTCGCATCCTGTTAAATGTTGCCCTCTAATAAGGAGGGGCCAGAGGCCGCGGGAGCACGTATGTTTTTAATTGTTTTCCTTGTCTTTACCAACTCGATTGTGTCCCCAAGCTAACTATGAAAAAAAAAATGGAGATACTCTTGAGTAGGACCATACATTTAAATGTTTTTATTTAAAGTGCGACTATTTGCGGTAAATTCTAATTAGAATATATATATGTTTCCAACTCATAATGATGTTACAGGTTGTATTGAGGGAATATGCACATTTGTATTAAAGAGTTTATAAAAATACCAGCAGGCACACACGGCTGCTGACACAATAACTCAAACGAGGATATTCTTTTTTTTTTTTTTTTTTCTCTTACTTTCATGGTAATAATTTTACAGTTCAAACTTTTGGTGTGTAAGAAGAAAAAAAAAAAAAAAAGGGGGGGGGGGGGGGGGGGGGGGGGGGACGAACATGCAAGACAACAGAAACATCAGCATCATTTTTTTTTTTTTTTTTTTTTTTTATATATATAAAGGCCTCCGAATGACCCCCGCAGTTCCTATAAGGAAATCGCTGAAATTTGATTACAGTAAACATCCCGCAGCAACGCCCGAACAATGCGAAAAGATTGGACAGGTAAGTCGACTGACGAAATCAACTCCAGTAATTTACGTAAAGAGACCGGTTGGGATGAGGGGACATTCGAAAGCTCTTTCTCATTTTCGTTTAGCCACATCCACTCTGTACTAATGGAACCTTTCTGAGCGTGGGCTCCTTCTCGGCCTTGGCGAGTTCCTTCTCCAGGTAGGTCCTGACTCCCATCTTGATGTCCATGACACTGGGGAGGAGAACTCGCTCTGCAGGTCCTGCATCCGCACGTAGTCTGCTCTGTTAAGGAAATCGGAACGTGAGCTTCATGACCACTGGAGGACCTTGAGGACCTGATTCTGAAGACCCACACACCCACTCACTCAAAAACAAGTGAAGAAACAAAGTGTGTCTGTCCGTGTGTATGCGATAATCAATGGAAAAGTAGTCATTGTCAGAAGACGCTAGATGGGAGTAAGAGATGTAGGAGGGGTGGTGGGGGGGAGGGGGGGGGACTAAAAGCATTCTTTTATATCCACTCATTAGACAACTTTCCTTCTGTCTGCTTTAAGTCAGAGGTTAA
Source organism: Conus betulinus (assembly GCA_016801955.1). Lineage (NCBI taxonomy): Eukaryota > Metazoa > Mollusca > Gastropoda > Neogastropoda > Conidae > Conus > Conus betulinus. The sequence goes on along the minus strand of JADBJO010000222.1, from coordinate 521,608 downwards.
AGGTAAATTCATTAGTGACGATGAATGTCGACACTGCTGGAGGGGAATGCCAAATGGGAGATATTTAATCGGAAGTCAGTATTTAATGGAACGAATTCGTTCTGTACGATGACACGGGTCATACTGGAAATTCATACAACACACACACACACACACACACACACACACACACACACACACACACACACACACACACAGACAACACTAACTTAGGAGACACACACACAACAGGATAGGAGATGAAAAGAATAGGAAAATTATTAATGAAATGTTAAAAGCGCACTGACAACACAATCGCCAGCTCTAATGAAGATGATTTCTCATCATTAGTAGAGGACATTTACTGTCAATAGTGCACTTCATTTGACAGTTTAAACCAATCATAATTCAAGTCAGTCATAGAAAATAGCACCGCAGCAGTCAGTTGCCCATCGCTGCCACGATCAGAGATCGATGAAGAGACTGGCCTTACATAGGGCCATGCAGCCTCCTTGATAAGAGGAAGAAGGGCGAGAGGGGAAGAGGGAGAACAAGACTCGGAGCAGAGTTGAAATACGAGCCACGCGGACATGCGAAGTTGACTTGCTTCCACCCTTCTCAGTTCATCCAGTGGTTGCTCTCTCTCTCTCCCTCCCTCCCCCCCCCCCCCCCTGCCCTCCCCCCCCCCCCCCCCCCCCTCTCTCTGTGTTCTCCCTTTGTCAGTCCTGCCACTCCCTCCCACCCCCCTCTCTTTCTGTTTTCCGTTCCCCCTCCCCCCCCTCTCTCTCACTCACTTCTTTATCTTAATCCCTGTTGGTCTTTGCATCTGCATGCGTGCGTATTTCCGTGCGCGCGCGCGCGCGCGTGTGTGTGTGTGTGTGGTGTAGATATGTGTGTACCTCTTTCTCTCTCTCTCTGGTGTGGATGTGTATATGGTTCTCTCTCTCTCTCTCTCTCTCTCTCTCTCTCTCTCTCTCTCTCTCTCTCGACATGAGCCCACGTCTCTCTCTCTCTCTCTCTCTCTCTCTCTCTCTCTCTCTCTCTCTTCCCCCCCCCCCCCCCCCCCCTTTGTCAACATTCTTCTGCTCTCCCGCCCTTCTTCCCCCTTTTCCGTTCAAAGGATACCTATACCGTTCTTTTTGACGGTGCCGTGGTACTGGGGGGAGGAAGCGGCGGTACAGAGAGCCAGGCTTCTCCTCTTTCAGCTTGGTCAGGTTCTTCTCCTCACAGGGGTCCCGCAGCTTCAGCACCGTACTGTCCGGTCCCGCCAGAAAACTACCTGCACGTGAACCGCGCGTCATTAAGAGCTTGAGGGGCACTCGTTTTGGCATTCACACGGCCTTCCCTGCATTACGGATCCCCAAAACATCCCCATTGATTTACTAAGTACAATTAGTTCATTAAACTTCCACCAGTTGACATCACTTGGGTCCCGAGATGCAGTCATGTCGAAAAAGCACTTTTGTCTAACAGGGATCGCCGTCTTGGTATTTGAACAGTTTTCTTTCTTTCATCGATAGTTTACTTCTTTATCTTTAGTTATTTATTTATCTATCTTTTTTTCTTTCTTTCTTTCTTTCTTTTTTTTTTTTTTTTTTGCTCTCTTTCATCTTCTGTGTCTTCTATGGCACCATTTTCCTGTAACTCGTTCTAGCGACAACTTGCACCACCAGACTCAAGGTCGTACAGTCCGCTGCAGTAATTTGTATTGGATCTTCACGAGGCAGTCTCAGGAGAAAACTCTGAACTGCTGCCAAGTCACTTCGGTGGTTTTTAGTGGTACCTGTTCTGATCCAACATACGCAGGACGTCACCATGTAAGCCCTCTTACCGAGGGATGACAATAATTGCTCGGCTGGAAGCCAGCGGGAGTGATTGTCCCCCACTGGAGGGTGCCACCACATTCAACCAGCGACATTAGCCGGCTAAGATACCGGCGACCTCGACATGAACTGACCACGGACCTGGACGTGGCGAGACGGTCCAAATCAAGTCACCAAGAGACGTCGGTTGACGCCGGGATGCATCAGGAAAGTGCGGAGTCCAACCCTGTCAGTCGGCCTCAGAGCAAAATGGAACTCGTTGCATTATTTTTCATTATTCTGACCCCACGTTGATTAGCATGAAAAAAAAAAAAGACTGGTCCTTCATGCCCTGCTCTCATTGTGATCTCAGTCCGATAGTCTCTCCACGTCTATGGTATTGAAGCTCGAGCCGGGGTCGCCGGTATCGGCAAGTTGGTGGGGACTGTCGTTGGACGGACGTGGTGACGTCGTCGGGAGAGAGAGCTCACTCACTCACGCTGGCTCCGCGACTAAGCAGCTACTTTGTCGTACCCTGGCTAAAATACTTCAGGGATCATCCAAACAGCCGAAGTACTTGAACACTATGGTACAAATGCATCAGCTGGGGATGAGAACATTACGTGTGTGACCGTTTTTGATTACCCCGCCACGTGGGCGGCCACACTCCGACTTCGGGGGATTTTGGAGACTGATAATGTTATGCTAGGAGCTTGTCACAACTGAAAACAATCCCTGCATAACTATGCAGAGCATAACATTTTGATGTAGCCTTGGTGTTCTAGCCTATGTCAATTGATGGGTTTAACACTGCGCGGGCAGGGGCATGCATACGTATAGAAGCAAAGCTATGCATACGTATAGAAGCAAAGCTGTGCATACGTATAGAAGCAAAGCTGTGCATACGTATAGAAGCAAATATGCATACGTGTAGAAGCAGCTGTGCATACGTATAGAAGCAAAAGCTGTGCATACGTATAGAAGTAAAGCTGCATACGTATAGAAGCAAAAGCTATGCATACGTATAGAAGCAAAAAGCTGTGCATACGTATAGAAGCAAAGCTATGCATACGTATAGAAGCAAAGCTGTGCATACGTATAGAAGCAAAGCTATGCATACGTATAGAAGCAAAGCTATGCATACGTATAGAAGCAAAACTATGCATACGTATAGAAGCAGATATGCATACGTATAGAAGCAGAGCTATGCATACGGATAGAAGCAAAGCTATATGCATACGTATAGAAGCAGATATGCATACGTATAGAAGCAAAGCTATGCATACGTATAGAAGCAGATATGCATACGTATAGAAGCAGATATGCATACGTATAGAAGCAGATATCCATGCACGCAGTCGCTCGGTGGTGTCCCAGTAAGCCGAAAATTTATCTGGATGCGATATTCAATCGTCCATATCACCTGACACTTAGCTCACGTGTCTTCAAAAGCTCTCAGGTTGCAGTCAAGGTATTCGTGTTAAACACATGCGGAGAAGAGAGCGAGGGAGTGAGAGTGAGTTGTACGTACAGAACAGAGATTCATAAATCTCTATGCATTTTTTTTTCGACGAAATTATGCTGCATGCCTGAAGTTACAGGTACGCTGGTGGAGAGTGGCGTGCAATGAGAATCTATGAATATGCTCCAGTTAATCACCAGACTGACCATCAAGATGGACTGTGAGACTGTCGAGTTTAATTCTTACATTAGGTGGGAATCGAACTCATCAGAACCGAAGCACAGCGCTTTATTAACGGAGCTGGATCCCATTGCTCCTGTTATTAGTCGGCATCTACGACGTGAAATGTGCCTTCTAGCAAAACATGATAGCGGTAGGTTAGTAAATACACAGGAAAGAGAGTGATAACAGTTGCTGAAAGCTTTCTTTATCACTTTGTCATCACAAACATAACAGCTTTCTTTATCACTTCGTCATCACAAACAATCTATGAAAGTTAGTTTCGGATTACTTTTGATAAAAGACATGTGGGCAGATAGCACAGCAAATTCGATGACCAATACACAAAATATTTGTGCCGGATGAACAATTTGCGCCGTAACACGGCTGATCTTGAAAAACGTGTCCCATCGACCGTCGTGCTGTTCTCATAATCTTTACTCTCACTGAAAATCGATTCGTTGTTTTCCAGCTCCGAACATTTCACACATAACGTGCAAGAACTTGGACTCGTTACATCGCTATCCGTGTGAGGCGTGACTGAACACACGAGCATACGGGATCCCAGCATGACTGCCAAAGCGTCTGTCATGACAGTCCTGCTAACGATGGTCACGTGATCTGACGGTCTACCAGACTATCCTGCCCACGATAAAAAAAACTGCCATCAACATCGCCCAGACGAGGGCTGTTCATTTGTGCCTGCAGGCAAAACATTTCAGGGTCACGCATTTTTTAAAACTTGTTTTTAAAATAAAAGCGTGTCCTCTTTGAATCCTCTCTGCTTCCAGAGTAAGTGCCAGTCATCTCGACCTTGATTCAAAGTCATTGATTGAGTGGGACCCAGGAAAGAAGCTCAACATCCAGAGCTTTAGAGACATCCTGAAAGCATGAAACTTAAGATTGAGAATAATCGAAAGTCTTAAATGTACTACGGCACTGTGATCTTCTAGGGCTACCGCGCAGGCCTTCCAAAACTTGCATCTTCAGTTCCTTTTGAAAGGTGAGGGTGAAACGGGTTATGAGAGAAGATTCTCGCAGGAACCAGTTGCTTGACACTGTCTGCTATCGCCGACTCATGATCAAATTTGTCACGCTTGTAGAACAGCATCGAAACGGATTCTCGGTTGGAGTGATTGAGATGCAATGTTGGCGTTGTTCTACAGGAGTGACAAACTCGATCATATGTCAGCAGTGCCAGGCATGACTGTAGATTTTTGCGATAGAATATCGAATATGATTGGATCATGGGTTTAAAAGAACGAACGAACGAAAGAAAAACAGTATCTATCGACAAGGGACAAATGGTCACAGGACACTTGCAGTGTCTCGTTCTGTACACCCATATGTAAGTGGATCCTTTAGGGGATTCTATGACATAGCAGCCAGATTTCAGTTCAGTTCAGCGGTTTATTTAATGTCTTTTCATCGCCAGATGATATTAGACACTTATAAAAAAAATCAACACTAAACTTACCATCCATGTTAGTACTTTAAAATCCACATCTGATATATGCATATTTACATAAGTGAAATACCTAGTGGTGCACAGAATTGTTGATCCTTACCCTAAACAACATGGCAGAGGCATTTGGGTCAGTCTGGTTCATACGTCCACATTCCGAGCAATGTCTTCAAGCATTCACCTCCTATGTCCTTTACTCCTTGGTCGTCAGGTGTGGTGACCTTATCACCGCCAGTTTCTTCGTCCTTAAAACTCGTTTTGTATAATTGTATTAGCTGTGCTACTTGAAAATATAGCTCCTTCCGTACAATTCATTGTATGTTGATCGGAAAAAAAAAAAACCCACAAAAAACAAAACCTCCCACGTTATTTTCACTAAGTACACTTGTTCTTTTCTACCTGGAACTGAGATCAGAACGATGACTCTTGCGGCGCTGAATTTTACACCTGCGAGCAACGTGTACATACGTAGCTGTCAACCCGTGTCCTATCCCGTCCTCACCTTTTTCATCAATTGTTTTCTTGTGAACACACACACACACGAGGACTGTGGTGTTTGGGAAACTTTTTTCCAGCCATAATTCTTAACGTCAGGTCTCTTAACACCATACAACTCCACAGATCAAAATGTGAGGCAAAGACTTCTGAACAGATGTGAACAAACCTTAGTGGAAAGCATAAAATTTGTATCAAGGACGGACCAGTATATCTTGGCATGGATCTATAGTGCGGATCCGTATCGAAGAGCGGATCTTGGATTCGTTCTGCAGTGTGATGCAAAAGTTTCCAAACCGCTTTTAACAAAAACTTGGTGGAAAGAAGGAATCTGGCCCTGGGACTATTACGCCACATTTGGGGGCGGATCTGTTGTGTGAATCCTAATCCGTGGTGCCTCCAGGGTCCATTTGACCTTTGCTTGAGGTCTGACCTCGACTGAGTGCTCTTGTGCACAACAGCCTGTTAAACTTAAAAGGTGCTTGACTTCATTGAGCATGGCAGGTGCACGGTCACCATTTAACTGACGAGCTTAAACCGTAGCGATGGAAAAAGGAACATGACAAACATTTTGAAGTTAACCAATCATTAATATCGCTCGAAAATTATATTTATAGTGTGTAATTACTTCTGTTATTTGGGGACAGAATTTCGTTACATGAAGAAAAAATATAGTGCAGACGTGCTGAATCTTGTAACCTCACAAGAAACATGACAAATGTGGTATAATTGTGTGACGGGTACCTTTATGTCCAGCCAGCTGAGACCAGGGGACAGACGTGTGAGCTATGGGCATCAGCTTGGTGAGTGCCTTGACCGTGGACCAGGAGGCCTTGCTTGACCGCTGCGGGCATGGACATTGAAGACGGCCAACACAGGTAAGGTTCTTTACACAACCGCCCCACTTTATTTGCTTTTACCCCCACCCCCCATCCTAAAAAAGAGGAAGAAAAAAAAAGCTGCATACATACAGAAAGCCCCGTCACATTACACACACACACACACACACACACACACACACACACACACACACACACACACACGCACACACACACACACACAGCATACACACATGCACACACACTCAGAAATTCGCATTCACTCTTTCTCTCACACATTCGCATGCACACAACACGCACGCACGCACGCACGCACACACACACACACGCACACACACACACACACACACGCACACACACACACACACACACACACACACACGCGCGCGCGCGCACACAGATTAAATGGTGAATTCGTGCGCACGTTGCTTTTGTTTCTACGCTGCTGCATCGTAATTGAAACTGGCTAGAATTATTCCGGAATAGCAAAGGAATATGAAGGTAAAGACTGGTAAAAAGTTCGCCTTGTTCATCAGAGAGTGGTACAGAGCAGCCGCTTCATTCACATCTAAAGACACGCACCGCAGCTTCCTTGCTCCAAAGTGCGTGCAAAAGCTTCCTTTTCAGTTTCCTCTAGGTGTGTCACTGCGTATGTACAATCCACAGTACACCAAACCGGCTAAGAAACAACAGTATACAACAGGAGAACTTGCCATGAGACTTGCTAAAAACTGCCCACCAATAACTTGATAGAGACGCTCTAAGTTTACCACCGGCATTCTGTGGAGGCTTATACTTTTGTGAAGTTCCTTCAGGTAAGGTGGCATTTTCTTCTCTTTTGCCTTTTGTACTTTCATCTCCAGTCCTGTGTCCTGATAGCTTTATAAGAAAATGGGGAGGCGTAGCGCGTGTGGATTAAGGCGTACCCAGCGATGCTCGTTTGAAGAAAACTGAAAAACTAGAGGTCGCGAGACAATGGTGCCACAGTTGATAATGACTACTGGTATCCATCCGTTGGCTGAATTTCATTTAGAGGAAACTTATAACTCAGTTGAACCTGTTGGATGTTCAGAGATTCCTTTTAAAAGTACGTACCATTTAATGACATCATCAGCAGCAGCAAACATCATCATCATCATCATCATCATCATCATCAACATCATCATTAGTACCATTCACACCAGTTTGAATTTCATAGAAAGCTAGTAGTTCAGCAGAAAAAAAAACTAAACTAACAAACAAATAACGAAAATCATGTAACCAAAAGTTTTGAAAAGAACTTAGGAGTATGGTTTTGGAAGAAGTGACTTAGAAGGGTGTGTGTGTGTGTGTGTGTGTGTGTGTGTGTGTGTGTGTGAGAGAGAGAGAGAAATGAAGAGACAGAGGTTGTGGGGTGTCTAAAGGCTTCATATTACATATACATTTTATATATCATCTTTTGCGCTCACCAAAAATGTTTAAACTGTTACGACAGCGATCATAATAAATCAGTGAGACACAATTCCCTCTGATGTTTCGTGAGTCGCTCCTACTGAACATTTTGGGGGATGCAAATTAGCAGCTTACTGGCAAAAGCCGACCGGCTCCAGCTCCACATCTACTGGCGTTTCCCAGTCGCTGGTTTCGTCCTCAGTGGAATAGCTTCTGCTGTCGTCTACGCTGTCCCTTCGCCCCACGTCAGTGGAGTCCCAGGCAGCCTGAGGCTCATCGTGGTCATGTTCACTGAGGTGATGGTTGTCCCCGGAAGGGAAGTTTTTTCCATCCGGAATCCTCCGGATGGTTGTCATCATTTTGACAGGTGTGCGGGGTCGTGTTCTGGCTGGAGTCCACCCCGGGTAATGAGGGCCTTCTGGGGGTGCTGCTTCTGCCTTTCCTTTGTGGGCATTGATTTCTGGGTTGTCTGTGGACACGCTCATCTCCCTGTTTTCGTTCACGCTTACAACGGATTCTTGCTGAGCGTGCATCAAGGTATTGTTTTGTTCAGTTATCTGTGAGTCTGCCATTCCCAGACCGCGTTTCTGTTGAATACCAGCGGTTCCCAGACCACCGGTTTGAATGTCACCTGCACCCCGTGTCTGACGGGGCTTCTGCACTGGTCACATCGCTTGACGAGGGGTTGGACACAGTCGCTGAAGAATTCATCCTTGAGTTAGCTACTGGTGAGTCCTACTCGTTCAGATCGCTCGAAAGATTCAGCTTTGTGATGGAGTGATTTGTCAGTGTGGGTATGCTATCTGGATGACAATTTCCAGCATAAAAATTGTCGGACCGTTTTGTCAAAAACCACAATTACAGGTTACCTATTGCTCCATCATTGTACCGCCTATCCGCCTATAAGCCTTTACTTACTTTTTTTTTTTTTTTTACTTACACTGGTGTTTTTATACTCTACAGATCTCGTGTAATCAGAACGAACAGCATATTTGACCATGCTGCCTTTTTGGTTTGCCCTATGTACTGGTAGCTGCATCCAAAACAAGTAGGGCAGGAAAATAAGAGTGAGTGTAGTCACACCTTGCTGAAAAACAGTATGAAAGCTGTTGTGAAGAAAAGGTTCTCCTATGGATGACACCAAGGCACTACTTTGATGTGCGATCTATTTGACACCATGAGGTACACTAACTATGGCACGTAGTCCCTTTTTTTGGAGTGTGAAAAACTCTCGGACACGATGTCAGTTTCTCACTGTGAGGTTACTGTGTGGCATATAATCCATTTCGCACAGTGAAGATATCTCAGACATGTGGTTCATTTTATACTGTGAAACACACATAGGCATTTGAGGAGATACACTTTGTCTCATTTTTCACTCTGTAACACTTCTAAGCGTGCGGTCTAATTTTCAGTGTGAGTACTCCTAGGTAGGTGGTTTAGTTTTCAGTGTTGGGTACACTTCGGCAAGTGGTCCTGTTTTCACTACTTGGTACACTCAGGCAAGTAGCCCTGTTTTCACCATTGGGTACACTCAGGCAAGTGGCCCTGTTTTCACTATTGGGTACACTCAGGCAAGTGGTTTTTCACTGTTAGGGGTACACTCAGGCACGTGGTCCTTTTTCACTATTAGGTACACTCGGGCACTATTGGTACACTCAGTGGTCCTTTTTCACTATTATGTCGGGCAAATCCTGTTTTCACATCATGTACACTCAGACACGGGCCCTGTTCACTGTTAGGTACACTCAGGCACGTGGTTTTGTTTTCACTGTAAGGTACACTCAGGCAAGTGGTTTTGTTTTCACTGTTGGGTACACTCAGGCAAGTGGTTTTTTTTTCACTGTTGGGTACACTCAGGCAAGTGGTTTTTTTTTCACTGTTGGGTACACTCAGGCGCGTGGTTTTATTTTCACTGTTGGGTACACTCAGGCGCGTGGTTTTATTTTCACTATCGGAAACTATTCGACACGTGTCTAGTTTTCACTGTAAGGTATACTTATAGTATATGGATCACATTTCACTGTGACGTACACTTTAGACGTGTGGTCCCATTATCACTCTGGGGTACACTTTGGCACGTAGTTCAGTTTTCACTATATAAACTGCATTCAGGCATATGGGCCACTTTTCACTGTGAGGTACACTTGGGTACATGGTCCAGTTTTCCCGTGAAGTGAACTCAGGCAAGTGGTTTGATTTTCAGAAGACGGTGCACACTCACGATGAATTTGTCCACACCCAGTTTTGAGTCTGTAACACTCTGTACCTTGCGGCGACACTGCTATGCAGTAGGACTATCCCCTCTGTAGGTATATCAGCCACGACAAAATAAGAACACGGTACCAAAACAACGCTGCTCAGCGTATTACAGTGTTTGTCTGAAAACACAAGGAATGCACATAAATCATTCCACTCATCAACAGTATGTGGCCAACTGACGCGTACCTGTACAGTTTATCTACAGGGCAGAGGTGATTACCAATGTCCTGGGACTCTCAGACTGGAAACCCCGTGCTGGTTCGGTGAAGCGTTACGGGAGAAAAAGAAAAGACTGAGCGAAGGTGTCGGGTCGGGGTGGGATGGGGTGGAGGGTATCGGGGAATGGGGTGGGGTGGGGGTGGGGTACCTAATCAGTGGAGACCTAACCTGACACTGACAGGTGGAACCTTGGTAAAGGTTTGATGGGGGGGGGGGGGGGGGGGGGGGGGGGGGGGGGGGGGGGGGGGGGGGGGGAGGGAAGAAAGGAAGGAACGGGGGAACAGTGGGAATAGAGGAAGGGGACACGGCGGAGGGAGGAAGCGAGACGGGGAGGGGGGTGGGGGTGGGGCATGGCACACAGTTTTTTTGGAAGCAATCAGTGGGGACAGGAATGGAGAGGGAGAGGGCGGTGAAAGTGGTCTTCGTCAGTCCTCACTAGTCCGCCATAAAGGGTTTCGGCTTTGAATAAAGCCAGGAGCATGAGACAGACAGACAGAGAGAGAGACAGAGAGAGAGAGAGAGAGAGAGAGAGAATATGAAGGGAAGGAAAGACCAGGCAAGACGGTTGTATTTTTCATAGATCCACTTCGAGTATTGCAAGAAAAGAACGTAGCAACAGACACCCAACATACATAACAGTGATATCAACGGCAGGCTTTCCTTCCTTTTTTTTTTTCCAAGGAAAAAAGTGCCATACTACCATATGAAGACTGATTTCCTGTTGAAACAAATTCACATTTTACAGAAATTTAAAACAAAAAACCCTAGCAGGGGCTTGAAAACAGAAGACAGTATTTTTGCGTGTGGCACACTTGGGTTTTATATTGTATTATCTTGGTAACTTGTCCTGATGCGATCGAAAATCAGCAAAATTACTGGTAGAACATCAGGATATTTCAAACTAAAATATTTATTGTATAGCTGTGTACTGCTGTTTGGTAAGTTCCACAGAATTACTCAAGCGTAATGTAAAGTGGTACGGTAGAATCGTTGGCAGAAATTTGACTTTATTTGCAGTTATTGTCTATACTTTCGTGCCATGTCTGCAAAAGCTTAACAATGTTCAACGTTCTGTTTTAATCACGCTGGAGGCACTCGAATAGTGCTTTAGTATAGCCAATGAAATCACTCATTTCTGATTTGTTTGAAGTAGTTTGAATGCTTTTCATGTAATTGATCGGTACTGAAAGGCTTTTTGTATGCTAGTGGCTCTTTTTCCCCCGCACAGACTAGCATTAAGAACGTACTGGCCTCTCTAAATACCGTGAGTGGACAACTGGATGAAATTAAAGCTCTGATTTTGTGAAGAATTTAACGGCGATTTTTACAGTAATGTTAGAAATGTTAGAACCCGACATGTCGATCCGAACGTAAGAATGAGCAAATCCGTGTTGTCAAACAAGTCGTGAGTTCAGTCGACAGGAAACTTGGTTGGTTACTTTTTCAGTGCAAAATGAGCGCTGTTGGTACGTTCATATAAACCATGCTGGACAATGTTCGATGCATTTAAATAAGCTGAAGTCCTAGCTATGAAAATGCAGATGCAACATTACATTTGTTCCTTCCAAAGTGTAAACGCTAGGAAAATTTCACCAGTTATGTTTACGAATGGGTATGCAAGACTTATCAAATGTAAATGAACATGAGTTAAGACGATCTGATTGCTTTAACTTGTTTTGCTTTATGCTTACAATACAGTATTTTTTTTAACAGAGAGAGGGAGAGGGGGAAGGAGAGAGACAATCGCCCAAGTACCCTCAGAGAGCTGAAATACGAAAACACAAAAAGAACCCAACACATAACACACACACACACACACACACACACACACACACACACACACACACACACACACACACACACAAAACCCGATACCTAAACACGTCGTTCAAGATAGGTGTGAGAATATGCCTCCACGTCACTCTTAACCACTACACCCGTTCTCCCCCCCCCCGGTTCTCCCCCCCCCCCCCCCCTCCCCCCCCTCCTTCCCCTCTTGGTAAACGATCTCATAGCCTCAACGGATTACAGACCATTGTTCGAGGAGGGGCACGCCCTATGCCGATCGACCCGCGTCGTTTTGGCAGTAGGCCTGCTTTCTATCCCCCCTCGGTCAACTGGTCGTTGTGAAGAGCGTTTACCTTTACTTAAACTGAACACTGGTGTACCTGCGGCTTTTGGCGCTGCGGTTCTTTTAGCTCTCTCGCCCCCATCTGACTCCACCCATTCCCCCCCCCCCAGCCCCCCTCCCCCCCAGCTCCCCCCCCCCCCCCCCTTGCCCTCCCATTCCTCCGAAAAACAATGCTGCACAAGTCTGAATGTTTTTTTTGAGCAGTCATTTAAAAATAAACAAATGACCTAAAGTTTTGCAATGCGCTTTTCGCTTTTGTTTTCAAAGAACTTTTTTTTTTTTTGTGTGTTTGTCAGTTTTGAACTGATGTAGCTCTGTAAAATCCCATTGATGTTCATGAATGTTCTTGAGCGGCAAAACAAGCAACCTGAAGTTTTGTAAAGAGCTGTTCCTATTTTTTTTTTTTTTTTTAAATTTTTTTTACCTTTTATTTGTGAGCTTGAAATAGCAAAGTAAACACTGGTTGTCATTTTAAAAGTAGACCAAGGACGCGACTGTCACTTGAACCAACGCCTCCGTTCCTCTTTTAACTTCTGTGGTGTAGACGTCATTACATTGTAATGTCTGTGACCCTCGTTATCCACTCCCTTCAGTCCTGCAGAGAGTGGGAGGGGGATATATTCGTTGATCTTGGTACGTAGTCTCTCTCTCTCTCTCTCTCTCTCTCTCTCTCTCTCTCTCTCTCTGCGCGAGCGCGCGCGCGCGCTCGATCACACACACACACACACACACACACACACACACACACACACACACACACACAGTGTCCAATGACAATGCTTTATGCTTGCTGTTGGGCCACCGGCCATACAAAGAATGTTTACACATGTTACATGTAAATGATGATTATATACGAGTCTTAGGGAAGGGGTATTTTCGACATTTTTGGCATAGTCAACTTGCGTGCTTGCACACTCTCACGCACACACACACACGCACGCACACACACATAGACACAGAGCATACGCACATGCACACAGAAGCGCATACAATGCGCACGCAAGCGACACACACCGACATGCAACCTCTTTCCTCGAACACACACACACACACACACACACACACACACACACACACACACACGCGCGCGCGCGCGCGCAGAGAGAGAGAGAGAGGGAGAGAGAGAGAGAAGTATTATAGTAGAGAGAGAGAGAGAGAGGTGTATTACAGTTTCCTCAACTATGGTAGAACAAAGAAAAGTAAATGCACTACTTTGAGACAGTTATCATGAGACCTTTACTTCAGGATAATATTTGACTACACTGTATGTTGCTGTTAAAACAGCTGCTTACAACAGTGGAACGTCGAAATAAGGTTGATTATTGGGTTTCATGATCGGGTTCAGGTTAATTTGGATACACATTTTAAAGTAGGGTTACATTTGTGTTCGGGTGTATCGAAACGTACTCAGTTCAATGACAAACACTGGATGGGAAGTCTTTGCCCGCATCTAATGGAATATTCTATACGCTGTATAAGGAATGCTACAGTGTCCTCGAGTGGCTCCACGACTGGTAAGATCAGCATGGAGGAACTTGAAGATCGGCGACCAATGGATACAGCTGATAGTCTGCATTCCGAAAGAGCAGAACTCGGATATCATCAACCGGTTCGTAGCAATATAGCGTTTACTTTCTGAACATGGAGGAGAAAATGTTTCTCTGTCGTGGCAGTAAGGCTGACTGAATACGTTACAGAGAGTGAGTGTTTGGATATGCCAGTCTAGAATGGAGGCATCGTGGAGTGTCTGGTCGTATAGTACATGTCACTATGAGTTGAAAGGCAAATGTATATGGATGATTTCCATATAAGCTGATTCAACAGGACAACGAGATGTATTGTATCCCCCCCTCCCCCCTCCCAAGTATCCGAGAAATCCTGATGAAACTTTTGTCATGGCTTCTCGTTGAGGTTCCCCATGAAAGAATGACATCAGACTTGATCAGTCGGGAAGTTGCAATAGAAATAGGCTGTTCAGTTTCTCAAAACACATCCTTGACAAGTCTCACTTGGAAAAAAAAAAAAGCATGGTATACGACTACTTTTGGATCAGCACTATCGCCAGACTTGTGTATGACCTCCAGGCTTCGAATTTAAATCCGGTAAAATGGGCAAAATAACATGACTGCATGTCCGATCAGTCAGGACAAACAGACAGCGAAACATGTCCCGAGTTCATGCAAAACGGCGATAACCAGTGTTCCGCTGTCCTGATATTTCCCCCATTTTATCAGGTTTAAGCAGTTGTTTGAGTAGGTACACATTGAGAGACAAGTGCTTAAGGAGATCGCACATAGGGTTCGCATTGACAGATGAAACACACCGCCACCGGAAGCTCCAGCTACGCGATTCTACCCGGCGGAATACCACATACTCATGAACAGCCGTGACATCAAGAGCACGGACACGCGATTTACTGGATAAAGTGGGAGGCTGGGAGTGCACAGCAGACTTTCCAGAATTGGAAAAAACGACCCTGAGATCATCAAGAAGAGTGGCGTAAGGGCTGACACAGTGCACCACACGGGTTCATCAAAACAAGAAATTCTTAAAGGACTTCACTGTGCCGCATGACAGCAGAATGGAGTAACCTCACATCTACAACAATGAGAAGCATGCCAAGTCTTGCCAGCACCTTCAGAGAAATTGGCTTCCAAAGTGCTCGCAATGGAGGTTGGAACAATGGAGACTTAGACGGTTATCAGTCATGACCACCTCGATTTCTGGTTAAAAAAGAGGACTGGAACATCAAAGACAGTGGCAACTTCGAACATATCTGTAGTAGCTGTGAGGGTAAGACATCTGTTAAGAAGGCAGCACCTTGAGATGCCCGAATATCCTAGTGATGTAGGTTCGAATCCAGCCGGATTAAAGATTTCGTTGTTTGGGGTCCCAAGGGAAGTGAATCTTTCATTCTGAAGCTGCTGCCATAATTCAGGCTGGAAAATAACTTTTGTTTTCATTTATCAACTGACTCAAAGGATAGATCCTGGATCCGTTTGACCTTGATGGATGTCTGCACTCTCCCTAGTGCCTTTTTGGCTCATTGTTTGCGAAAGGCTACTGTACCAGTAACCCGTTAACATTAAAGGCTGAATGTCGTTCGTGTGTGATGAAAACAACACGAAATAACTGAACACGGTAATCCGTTCTTAACCATAGGCGTATGCAGTACGCTTTACTTTGGTGCTTTGCAAGAAACCAGGAACAACACGTCTTGTTTGGGGGATCATTATTGATCTGTGAAACATAAAACATAAGTGATGTTAACTGCCTGTGGTTTGAAAAAGGCAGGTAGGGAAAGGAGAGGAAGGGTGTGAACCCACAAACCCTGTCCCCCGCCTCTGTCTTCCTCCCACTTGTGGGCCAAAAAACGTACGGTGAGCGACTCCGAATCAAAACAATTTAAGCCGAAAGCGCCTTAATGAGTGCAACTCCGAATAAAAAAAGAGATTAAGTTTGTATATTTTCTGTATTGTCGTAGAAATGCGTAATCAGCCAGTGTGGAAGATGAGCAAATTACACATTGCGTCACCCCTTGCATCCTGTACAGTGTTTTGGCGTGTATTATCTGGTAAACGAGACCACCACCCCATCCACCCTACATCCCCACCTCTTTCTGCCCTCAACCTCACCCTGCTGAACTTTATCGCGAACATAGGCATTCTGCTCTGCACCCTCCCCTCCATCTACACTCCTAACCATTCCTCCTGTACAGCTGATTTCTTTTTCTTTCTTTCTTTTTTTTTTTGCGCCTGCGGAACTTTAAACAATACCCCAATCTTTGACGAAATGATCCGCCGCCCCTCTGATCGGTAGAACGAAGTTTCTGGGTTAAATATGGAAATGTAATACATGCAACGTAGTCAGATTTATTCATGAAACTTGGTTCCGAGTTAGGGTGGCACTGTAAAACATGAAACTTACGGTGACGTCAGTTCGTTAAACATTACAGTTGTGGATTATTGAAACGTTCACCAACGTCGATTAAAAACAAACACGTAAGCTCTGGGTTAATACGGAACTGTAAAACATATGACACATAATACCATTAATTCGTGCGACGTAAGTTCTGGGTTAACATGTTGACGTTGATTCGTAAACTTCATTGATAAAAAAAAAAACAGTAAGATATGAAACGCTTAGCGACGTTGATTCATAAAACTTACGATTAGTTGATAACAAAACATTGAAATATAAAACGCACAATGACGTTAATTCATAAAACCTAAGTACGTAGTTGATGCGGAAATGTAAAACATCAGATTTCAGCGACAGGCTTCAGTACGTCAGATGTGAGTTCTGGTTTAATGCCGAATTGTAAAACATATAGCTTGCATAGATAAAGAAAACACTACCTTGGCTTAATTAATACTGACGATTAAAGCTGAAACCTTCAATGACGTTGATTCGTAGAAGTTAAAATTACTGGATAATGTTTAACTGATAAGCGTGAAACTTCCATAGACCTTGATTCGTGATATTATTTGACTTGTAAAGTATGAAATATTTAGGTTTATAGGTGATGTATAGTGATGTTGATTTATAAACATAAGTTCTGTGATATGAAGAAACTGTTAACATATAAAACGTTCAGTGTTAACACATAAAACGATCAGTTACGGTGATTCATTAAATGTAATTACTGGGTAGATTCGTAAACGTAAAACGTGCAACATACAACAACGCTGATATGTTCGATGTACGTTCTGGGTTAAAATGAAGTGTAAAACAATACACACGGCGAAATTCATTTACAACACTTGTCCGGGTTAACATATAACTGCAAGCATACAACGCGGTGACGATGATCTATGAAACTTGATGAATATGGCACTGAAAATATGAAACGTATAACGCTATTGGCTCTTAAAACTTATATTGATACTAAACTGTAAAACACGAAGCGTCGAAAGGCACTGATCTATAAAGTTTACATGTTGATATTACCTGTAAAACATGCGATGCTCAGTCACGATGATTTATAAAAAGCTGACGCACTGTGCTAATGTGGAACTTCAGACAACACAAAGCACAATGTCATAGATTCATGTCAGTTTTGGGTTGATATGAAACGGTAACAGTGAGTGACATACAATGACTTTAAAAGATAAAACTGAAGTCGCAGGTCTGTACTGCAATGTAAAACGCATGACGATCATTCATATTCGCAACTTTTGTACTGTCAAACGTCAAATGCACAAATAATGTTGTTTTCATAGTTTAAAGTGAGCAACCTAATTGAACGATAAAACTGACTTGGGTTTGGTCGACACCAAAGAATTGGATACAGGCAAACGATATTTACTGTGCCAGGAAATTTTTTCTCAAAAGATTTTTTAACCGAGACAGATATTTTCATTTGCTAAATGTCAGACATGGAAACATTCTTATGGCAACCAGCGCCGCAGTCAGCCTGTTGTTTGCAAACACTGAACTTCAGTGTGAATTCTGCTAAAACACTGCTTATCCATCAGCTAAGAAGCATACATTTCTGTTTCAATGGTGCAGGCAAAATTTTGTCAGATATGCGACGGAATTGTCGGTTACACGTTTTCAACTCCTTTGAAAGTTAACGACGTCCATTTTCAACTCAGACTGCACAAGCAGGGCCTACTAGCGGCAGTGTTCTCCGCTGTCTTTGTCATGTAATCGGTGCCATGTTTTTCCGACGCAGGGGTCTGGTCTTTCAGTGTATACAAGCGCTCTACATGCAGCTACATAAAGGGAGCGTCATTAACACTTCATTTAAAGGTTACCTGATCCCAGCAATGGATGAAAGCGCCTCTCGAAATAAACGGTGGTCATGAGGAGTTTAATCTGCGTGTCTTGTTCCCGACGTATCCTGAATTCAGATTGTCACCCCCCCCCCCCTCCCCCACATACGCGCGCGTGCGCGTGCGTGCGTGCGTGTGTGTGTGCGTGTGTGTGTGCGTGTGTGTGTGTGTGTTCTCTTGTCTTCTGGTTTATATATTATGGACGGTAACTGGAAACGTTTTTGCTAAAAACGAAACCGTGTGAACTCTGTGCGCTTTCCACAGTACAAAGTCGTCAGAATTTTGGTATTGGACATTTGGTTAGGAAGAACCGTTGAGAAGATTGTCACTGTATTACAAGTAAAATACTGAAGTGACGAATTCCGAAATTCAATCAACTCGCTGTCCATCTTGAGTGTTTTCCCCCGCCAGAAAACGTTATAAATCTGAACAAAAAATGGCGGCCGAAACTGTGTCATAACCGATTTAAATCAAATAATTTCATTATCATAGAGGCATGGCATTCAGAACTAGAAATTCGGATGATTTCCTGTCTTGAACACTTAAAATATGAAGAAATACCGAGCTCTGTATGGCCCTTTGCGGTGTGCTGGTCTAATAAAATGAGTATAGAGACACTGCATTCAGGAGTACCGGAGATACAAGACCAGACATTACATACTACATACATTCATTCAGATTCAGAAAACTTTATTATCTCTCGTTACAAGAGAAATTACATTTGTGACCGCTGCCCTAAAAGTTAAGACATACATATTTATAGTTACAAACGTGACAGTGGAAATTAAAATTACTTACAAACAATAAAACATGCGTATAACACCAAAATGGGAATTCAATCTTTCTCCTTTTGGTAGTGCAAATAAAGTACACACTCAGCCACTCTTGATTATATATACATAAATGTGTGCACGTATGAGAGAGAGAGAGAGAGAGAGAGGTGATTTATCATTAAAAATCATTAAGATGAGACATATTCCAGACATTTCTATTCCTCACTGTTCCAGGACATGCACACATAAAACAGAAACACCCACACTCCAGCATCTATACTTTCCCGCTTGCTCACGGACATACACACCCGCGCACATGCTTGTGTCACAGGTGATCCATCGCCTCTTCTTACACGCTGTGTTTGTTTAAAAACGCAATGGATTTGAACACAAAGCTCTTTTTTTGTGCGCATCAGCTTAGCTCTGGGAACACAAATCGTCTGCTGATGGAAGGAGCACAAACTGTCGCGCAAGCGTATGCCCACTGTCACTAACAATCGCACGAGCCTTGTTGACCGCACGCCTTTCATACAACTCACTCATACTCTCCTGTCTCTCACCAACAATCTTGCCGCAGATGTTCACAACGCTATCCAAGAGTTTGCTGTTTTTCAAATTAAGATTTCCATACCAGCAAATGCATGAAAAAGTCAAGACGGACTCAATAAAACTCCTGTAAAATGTTTTAAGAATTTTTGGCTGGACATGCAGATTCCTCAATTTGCGTAGGAAATGCATTCTAATTTGGCATTTTTTGTATGCGGACCTGGTGTGTGTATTTGAAGTGAGCTTATTGTCTAATGTTGTGCCCAGATATTTGTATTCCTCTACCCGTTCCACTTTTTCTCCATCAATGTAAAGATCAGGCACATAATTTTCCGCTTTCCTAAAATCTATGATCATCTCCTTTGTTTTTTTTTGACGTTAAGCTCAAGATAATTTCTTTACACCAGGTGCTGAAACGCTCAACTTCATCAAAATATGTTACATCAGAATTGGAAAGGTCTACAAGGGCTGTATCATCTGAATATTTAATGACTGGTGTTTCTTCTGTACCAATGCAGTCGTTGGTGTACAGAGTAAAGAGGACAGGAGAAAGAACGGTACCTTGAGGGGAACCTGTGGAGCAAAAGAGGACAGATGACATGACAGATTGATAGCGCACTGACTGGGATCTGGAGATGAGGAAATCTGTGATCCACAGGATAAGCCTGGGTCTGACATGATCCACAGGATAAGTCTGGGTCATACATCCGCATATACACACATTCAAACAGAAAGAGAAGGTCCATTCAACATATGAAAACGCGGACACTTTCGCAACGAGCCTTCTTTTCTCTCCTGTACATCACTGGGGGGGAAAACCCCGCAAAATAGCCAATTTCAACCATAGAAGCATTTCACTGACTTGGACGGGCTGTGCTTTTTGTTTTCGGTGAACGTGACGGACTTCTTAACCCAACACAAACCTGACTTCAAGCCCATCCTATAATTGTCGTTTCTATGGTAAAGACGAGCAAAAATTGAAATTGTGATTATGAACAGGAAATGGGCGACGACGCGAGACGAAAAGCCATTCCCATGACATCGTTAGCGCGTTCTTCGTATATATGTATATGTAACATAATACAACACTAGCTTGACTGCATCGCAGAATAATGCAATATCAGCTGTTTTTGTCGTAAGTGATATCCAACTTTTCAGCTCCAAAACTTCAGCTCCAGATCTGGCTGTAGTGTATCGACCCCGCAATTAAAACAGCTACAGACAAACGAACAAACTTTGATCGAAAAGTATCAACATTTTCGGCCTTTTAAAGAACCATTTCGGATTTCGCCCACGTTAAACGGCATTCCCGATATTCAGTCCTACTCTTAACTGCTGTGATTGTTGATACATTTGGTTCCAGATGGTCTGTGCAGTCGACTGGGGAATGAAGCGAGCGTGAGTTAGAAAGGCAACATTTCAGTGCTCTTTTCAGTTTCATTTCGGGCCAGATTCTGTCCCCTCTGCTTTGAAACTACCACAGCAAAGCCAGACTGACGGTAGGAAGGTCGCAGTGTTAAACAAACCGAGGTAGGGGGCAGGTCTTTACACACCAATTACAGCCTAAAGCCGTGGTCAGGGTCGGCTCCAAACCTCAGTCGATGGCCCCCAGATCCGACCGCCCACCCCTGCCTGTGTTGACTCAACTGCTAAACACGCTTCCCTCTCCTTGCGCTCTTCACTATGCGACCACAAGCATACCGACAGCAAGCAAACGGTTTACACACGCGCGCGCGCGCGCCCCCCTTTCTGTCTTTTCCCCACTTTCACACATTACCCTATCCATACCTTCACGCACGCACGCACGCACATACGCACACGCACGCACACTCACTCACACACACACACACACACACACACACACACACACACACACACACACACACACACACACACACACACTCTCTCTCTCTCTCTCTCTCTCTCTCTCTCTCTCTCTCTCTCTCACACACACACACACACACACACTCTCTCTCTCTCTCTCTCTCTCTCTCTCTCACACACACACACACACACACACACACACACACACACACACACACACACACACTAAGCAAAGGCCATGGCAACCTCCAGCGCCTTGGGTTTTGAATGCTGACAAAGTTTTAGCGAGTCACAAATCCTCGCTGTGAAGTTTAAACACCCGTACCAAACCGAACTGGTCTCTTCCACACCATTCCTGTCCCACCCTCCCTCTGTCTCTGTCTGTCTGTCTGTCTCTCTCACTTTTGTGTTTGTGTGTGTGTGTGTGTGTGTGTGTGTGTGTGTGTGTGTGTGTGTGTGTGTGTGACCCGTACCAAACCGAACTGGTCTCTTCCACACCATTCCTGTCCCACCCTCCCTCTGTCTCTGTCTGTCTGTCTGTCTCTCTCACGTGTGTGTGTGTGTGTGTGTGTGTGTGTGTGTGTGTGTGTGTGTGTGTGTGTGAGAGAGAGAGAGATTCGAAAGTCGTGCATTGTCATTGCCCTGTCGGTCGGTCACTAGTTTCTAAAGGTCCAGGTATGAGGTGAGACTCTCGGGTCCATGAAATACATGTTTACAGCCTGCAGTATATTTCATACTTTCACAGTTCACAAATGCGCTCTACTCACGTCATTTATAAGGAGTAAACCGCTTCACCCAATGTTCCTTGTATCCATGTGGCCTGATTCATGTATGGTGTCGAGCTGTCATTCTGCCTTTAGCCCCAGCGTTCTGGGTAGGCTAACAACTTCCTCTCAGGCAAGTCCTCCTTCAGAAGAGAACAGTTAGAAATCTCTTGGGTCAGTTTAGGACTGTGAAGTGGATAAAGGGTAACTTGAACCGCTTGCTCCTTCAGATAGGTCACAGTGATCTTGACTTCATGGGCTCTAGTGTTGAAATAAAACAGAATTTAACACAGACCAACGGTTTTGTGCTGCTCATAGGTGTACCGCATAATTTCAGGCCAAACTGTTACCTGTTGTGTCATTTTCAGACAGAATATTGACCACGACATAGTCTTGGGAATTAAGCAAAATAAGGATGTCTTTTCGGTGTCTGAATCCTGTCTGTATACAATGCATTCACATTTGAGTATACCATATGATTTGCAATGCTGCAAGGGAAATTTTGAATACTGTCTTCTCTGACTCTATCATCACTCATTTACAGCCTTTGGTTTGAATACCTCGAACAATCGCTTGGAGCAATAACCTCCTGTTACTGTTTTAGTCTGTCAGATTTAGCATTATCCAAGAGACCTGTTTTTGCGAGTTTTAACTGTGTCAAATGAAACACCATCGGTTTCATATGCTTCATGAACTGAAGCGTTTAGATGTTTTCAACTGTTTTTCCCCCCACACAGCACACAGTTGATTTGTGTAAAACCACAGTGGGGCACCCAGAACCGAAATTTTTTCAGGTCAGTTTTGTGTCCTATAAAATTATCGTTCATTGTCCAGTATGATGCACGGCATGCAGACTACTATTGTCTACAGGCTTGTAGATTCTTGACAAGCATCGTCGACAGAATCAACGTTACACGGGTCTCTTGATTTGTACGGGTCTGAAAATTACTTGCGTCGACAAGTCTGCATTACCACTGGTCTGTAGATTACCAACATGCACAGGTCTGTAGATCACTAACATCTGTAGGTCTATAGCACCTCGGGTATGTAGATTACTAGAATCAGTTGGTCTGCTTTGCCACGTGTCGGTAGATTACTAGCAGTCAGTAGGTCTGTATTGCTACGTGCCTGTAGACTACCAGCATCAATAAGTCCGCGTTACTAATGGTCTTCAGATTACTTAAAACAAAAAGTCTGCATCACACAACATGTCTGTAGCTCACTGTAAGTCGGTACAACCAAAGGTCTGTGGAGTACTTGCATCAGCCGGTCCAGAGCACCACCGTCCTGTAGACTTTAAGCACACAAAAAAATCCTGCATAATTGTGATAATTACTTCAAAATATCTGCATCATCATTGTCTTGTTGATGACCGGTTTGAAAGTGTTTGTACTATATTTGTTTTGCATATCAAATTTTCAGTGTCTCCATTTTGTTAACCTGTGGATTGGCGTAGTGCTGAAAAAGGTCTACGTGAACTGTGAATGCAGTGACGTTGTACTCTTTTGCAATAGATTCATCACACATCCGTTTTCTCCTGATATTTTGCGCGATTTAACGGGAAAAAAAAGGTAGCCTAGACAGTGGACGGTACTCGCTTCTATTACCGTGTTCGTTCTGACTAACACCCCCCCCCCCCCCCCCCCCCCCCCCCCGAACACCCCGAAAAGGCCATGAAAGGAAACTGAACAACTGATATCCACAGTCATTCGAGATAGCCAACCTACTCTACTGCAGAAAACAAAAATTCGAGACTACGCCAGTAATAGTCATGCGATACAGCGATCTGAGGTAAAACCATGACCACTATACAAAATGGTCAGGATGGGAAGAAACCCGAGTGAACTTCAGTGACAGCAGCGCTTCCATTATCGAAACGATTTCAGATCCCTAGATTCTCCTTCTCTAGCAAAACTTCGAATACAACGAGACTGTATTTATCCTCCCTCCTC
Source organism: Conus betulinus (assembly GCA_016801955.1). NCBI lineage: Eukaryota > Metazoa > Mollusca > Gastropoda > Neogastropoda > Conidae > Conus > Conus betulinus. Next base: position 497,668 of record JADBJO010000222.1, on the reverse strand, counting down.
AATTATCCACAGTTTTCCGACGAATGACGTCAGACACGTAAACGACACCCTTGCTGAACACTTCACCC
>JADBJO010000222.1:485100-492600 GCA_016801955.1 Conus betulinus | reverse complement strand
TCCTGTCACCTTTTGCGACCAGTCTGTGGCGTCTGTCTCGGCGCCTTTAACACCTTACGGGTTAGGCGTACTATCTTTTTGGTCCGACTCCCCTGTGCAAAGCCACATTCAGAGTCGTGCTGGGTGCAGATCCAGTTCCAGCAGGCCACAAGGAGTTAAGACGAACCGCCCGTCACGAAGCACGAGGCATTGTCCTGTGTTGGATGATTTCACCGACCGCTGGAAGGAACCAGTTATGCTTGACTGTTTCTCATGTCTCTCCATCCCCTGCCTCTCCGCGGGAATACCGAGGAATCTTTCGCCAGAAATTAAATTCCCGTCTTGTAATTTCCTCAGTCTTTTCCGTTTGACTTAATTTTTTTTTTTTTTTTTTTTTTTTTTTTTTTTTTTTTTTTTTGTAATAATTAACCTTCGACATCGTCTTTTGCTTTTCTGCGTGTGTCGCCCATTCACCAGCCTTTGTTCAGAAAGACTTTTCTCATTTTGTTCCTTTTCGGGTCAGTTTGTGACATGCTAGTTCTCGTGCTGCAAACCTGACATTGGAAAGTGGCCTGAGCACCGGCTGTCTGCCCCACAGTGCTTGTTTGCCTCTACAGCCTTTTCATGTATTTCTGCTTCACTGGAATGCTTCTTTTTTGTTTGTTTGTTTGTTTTTCACATTGAAATCTGATTGCTGTAACTAAGAATTACTAACGTTCACATCAGTTTAATACGTATGGAAGACGTAGATGTAAAAAGTTATTATTGATGTAAATCGTTATTCAACAGGGTAGGAGGAGGCGGAGGGGGGGGTTTTTTTTTTTTTTGGGGGGGGGGGGGGGGGGGGGGGGGGGGGGGGGGATCTATCCTGGGGAGGAGGGGGGCGAAGGCGGTTGATATAGGACGTCGATCTCATCCTAGTAGAAGGGCGAAGGAGGGGGTGAAGGTGCGCACTGAGGAATGAATGAAGCCTGTGAGTGGACTTTTTCATGACAGCGGTTACTTCTCCCTTCTTGATGTTGTCTGTTGACAGGCCTGACCGGGCCTTGTGTGGTCGATGAGGTTTTAATCAAACAGAGACTGAACCACAGCTCATGTCCTTCCGTTGGCAGAAGGCTGCCGGGCAAATGATTCGTATTTCTTAAGACACACTGTCCAATGAAAGAATAGCAAAGGTCGACAAACAACAATCATGGAATGTATGTTTACGGCGTCTGATTGCTCCCCCCATCCCCCATGACAGTTTACAGTCCACGAAAATAAAGATTTAAGCCGCTTGGCTCTAATAGTATTCCATAGAATTGATACCGCATCTAGATGGCAGCCGTCCTATTTGGCAAACACAACAAATATAGACCCGCGGAGACCTAGTGAATGCGAGTGCGCCATCGCTCGCATGTCATACACTTACACAAAGATCACTCAACGTCTCTGCAGTTTCTGTTTGCCTACCCTCCCCCTTCTGAGTGAGATGTGTCTGATTTTAGTTCAAAGCTGCGGGGGTCACATAGTTTTGATTTTGACAAAGGAAAAAGGGATTCTGAATTGAGTCTGATCTCCTTTGCATAAAAACGGGGTCCTCGGGAGTGGTGGTGGTGGTGGGGGGGGGGGGGGGTGTTTCGGTGAATGGAGAGATGATTCAGATCGACAGCGTTGGGGGTTCACGAGGACGCCTGTCTGTCTGCCTGTCTGTCTTTCTGTACTCTGTCTGTCTCTCCCTCCCTCCCCCCCACCCTGTCTGTCTGTCTCTCTCACCCTAACTCCCCCTTCCTCTCTCTCTCTCTCTCTCTCTCTCTCTCTCTCTCTCTCTCTCTCTCTCTCTCCCGTCTCTGTCTCACTTTGATTAATTGATCTCTCTGTGTATGCGTGTCCGTGTCCATGCGATATGTGCGTGCGCGCGTGCACGCGCATGTGTGTGTATGTGTGTGTGTGTGTGCGCGCGTGCGTGCGTGTTGGGGGGGGGGGGGGGGGGTCGGAAGGCATTTTACGTGCATGTGTTCACGTGCGTGTGCTTACGTTTTTTTAAGCCATGCAAGAAAGTAGATGAATCGGTGAAAAATGTGGAAATGATGAGTCGCAAAAAAAAAAAAAAAAAAAAAAAAATATATCATAAAATTGAAAATCAATATCAAAATGCTGCTTGTATACTGTGCTCTTAGACCACATGTTTCTTGTTTGTATTTTCTCAAAGGATTAGAATAGAACGGTCGATCTAAAAACCAGTGGTGGTTGCACGGTTCCGGAACAGAACATGCTGTTTCCTGTGTTCTGTATGCCTTGTGCAGACTGTCAGTCCTGAAACTCTGATTCACCGAGTCCCATCACACTGACAGCATCAGTCACATGTAGGTCTGCAGTGATTGCTCCGTGAAATGGTGGGTTCCAGTCCTATCAAAGGCATATAGTGGTGGGACTTTTCGGTCCCGGCCGGCCCCAGACCAGCACTGCTGAGTGCAGCATAGGATCAGTACAACACCCTGGTCAGGTTCCATGCTTTCAGCCATGAGAGTCAAATTCCAGAATAGGGCACTGCAAATGTATACACGTCTTGATTCTCGTATACGCTTGAGCGTCTGAAAAGAAAGCGTAGAATCCAACCCTGTCGTGCAGCCTCTGTTTGAAATGGGACCGTATAATCATCTGCTTCAGCCTCACTGGTCATCACTAAAGGGCAAAAAAAAAAAAATCTTCTCTTGAAGCCTTTCGTGATTATGGGCCTTAGTTTTTACTTCCTGTCTGCATCCATGCCCCGCAAATTTGCCATAAACTGTTTCAAAGCTGTGTAGATGTGAAGGAACTTCTCTCGCGTGTCTCCGGAAATCGTGTCGAGAAAACGGTGTTGTGCAGCTGTGTGTGCTGGCCACACATTTCCGTGCACATATTTATGTACCGGTAGTGTGGCAAATCATAGAATATTAAAACATTGAGTGTTGGGATGTACAAAAAAGAAGACAGAGCACTTTACTACTGACTACAAGGAGACCTGGTTTCTGGATGTTCTCCTTAACGTACTTGTTTTTAAAAGCGGTCAACATTCCTTATTTCGTCTGAGTGAAATTTGGAGAGAGAGAGAGAGAGAGAGTGTGTGTGTGTGTGTGTGTGTGTGTGTGTGTGTGTGTGTGTGTGTGTGTGTTTTAAAGGGCTCTTTTCGTTTCGTTTCAGGGTTCGACTGCGATTTAGCCATGGGGTTTTGAATAGTACACAATTCTGGTTTAAACTCGTTATAGCCCAGATATGGTTTCCCTGGTGAGCTGGGATTTTAACAACGTGTGCTTGGCTTGACCTGCATCCTGCATAGCTCTGGTGAGCTCGTGTCGGAATCTTCGGTGCAGGTCACTTCATGGACATTGCTGTCGGGTGGAACTGGTGGCGTCTTCAGGACGGGCGGGGACAGGGTGGTGGTGTGGGCAGCTCATTCTCACTGACTCTACGGTTATTCAGTTATTGTTGGCGGTGGTGTCCTGGATATGCTGCATCAGAACACAACCGAAATGACTCAGCAGCAGGTACCCTCTGGTGGGTTGCCTCAAGACGACTGCGTACTGATCGCTCCCCACTGACTTCCGTTGCAGAGATTTTTGGCAGGGTAACCTGGGTGTGGCTGTATATATGGTAAAACCAGAAGTGGTGTGGAAGTATTGTCACTGAAGCGGCATCAGCAAGCGAGACAAGAAGAAAACCAACAACCCGAAACATTGATTTCAATGAGGCTTGCCAGTAGACATAAAAACCAGGAAGCCTTTAAAAAAATGTATGTTCTCCAAGTAGACATGGTCCGAACAGAGGAAAGGGTGACTTTGGTAAAAGCCGCACACTTATTCGGAAGAAGTCAGATAACTGTTCAGGGCAACTGCACTGCTTGGGTCTTGGTAGAATGCTGTGCCAAAAACTGCATCTCAAGACCTTCACAAATCTTAAAGACAAGATCAAAGGCTCCCATGATCTTTCGCTTCTCTTCCTCCACCCCTCTTCACTTCCGCTGCCACTCCCCACCCCCTCCTCCTCCTCTCTGTTTGAGTGTGTGTGTGTGTGTGTGTGTGTGTGTGTGTGTGTGTGTGTGTGTGTGTGTGTGTAAAAGCCAGCGTCAACATTTTATTCACCAATGGAACATTAGATAAGCAGTGATTCGTTTGAATTTTCTCTACCAGGCCATTCATTGTAAGAAAGGAAATCCTATATGACGCGAAGGACATAGGAGACAGTGAATAACGAAGAAGTAGGGTAACTCTTGCTCCCATGATGAAGTAATCGCACTCTCATAACTCCAAACGAATGCTGCTTGCGACATAAAATCGCCTAGCGGAAATGCCAACACAGCGCACAGAGAACGAACAAGGAATTATTGGCGTGTAATGATTTCATCATGAGAGCAAGAGTTGCCCAGCACATTCATTATCGTCTTTTATAAGACAAAAACAGAAGATAAAAGAAAAATAAAGTTAAAGGAGGTAAGAGAAGAAGAAAAAAAACGAAGAAAAACAACTCCTACCTGTGAAAATACGTTTGGTATAATGTTGACCTTGGCAGACAGAATAATTATGTTTCGGATACGGAGACCTACCCCTTTCCACTTATCTCCTCTCTAACACACGCTCGTAAATATGCTGGCATACATATAATTTATACATACCTATAAACGTGCGTGATCGCATAGGGAACACACAGAGAAAATTATTTCCAAAACGGCCAAGAAACATCCATAGAAAATGATGGCTGACTTGCAGAGTTTTACCTTCAGTGGGAAACTGATAGACCTGATTTTCCAAATGACACTGTATTAGCAGACATAATCAAGACCAGCCTTGGCTTGGTCTTCTGTATTTATTTTGTTTTTCTTGGTCAGAATGGACTCCAAACAGAAGTGGTCATCTTCCTCTAATGTCCGCCCGGTCAGCACGATGGTGACTGTGCTGCTGAATGTTGCCTGGACTTGTCCGAGGTCTTGCCTTTCTCTGTGCTGATTTGCCTTCCATAAATGTTTGATGCTTTCTCTGGTCTTGTTAGCGAGTTTCTGAAATTCCGTTTAGCTGCTGCTCAAATGGTGGTTGTCGTCAGCAAAATGGAGGCTGCAAAAACGTTCCCCTCTGATGGGTGTAGAGCTGTTCAAATCCAGAGGCGTTTGAGGGTTTCCTGCATTACATTTAGCAGTCAGGCGTTGAACCGAATGGAAGAGAAGAGACAGCCTTGGCACACTCCTATAATTGTTGGGAAGAAGTCCGAGCTTGTTAATCAGGAGAACAGTACTGATGTCATCTGTACAGAATGTTAGATGAAGTAACAATCAAAACGTACTCGTACTCGTAACGTGTCGCTGACCATGATGCCAGATACGCTCACAGGCTTTGCTGATTTACAGTTGAAGTTGCCGCAGAGATCACACTCGTGTTGAAGGTGTTTCTCTATTGGCGTTGTAGTGTTGATGGACCTGTTCACTGCGTTTTGTACTCACCGTGCTACTTTTCCACAAGGATTTTTTCCCTTTGAGTCAAGTCAGCAGAACTTTCAACATCACTCTAGGGGGCCGTGAGGAGGAAGGAGGGCTGGAGGAGGAAGGGAGAGAAGTCTGATTCAACTGGTGGACCTGGAGTTTTGATAGTCGTAGGCTCTGTTCTTAGGCAGAAGTAAATATATTCTGGTATTTTTGATGAACTGGTAGGATTCTTCACCGTTTTATTTGAATATGATGTATGCTTAAACATTGGTAACAAAAAAGGAATATATGGGCACAAATACTTGTTAAAGTGAAAAATGCCACTGAAATTTGTCTTTCTTACAAAGCAAGTCAGAGTCATCGCAAACTTTGCAGTTACAATTACTCAAAACTGTGTCACAGTTCTATGCGAGAAAACCGTAAGCATGGCTTTTGATCTAATTTGATGTCAGATGCTCGATAACGTATCTGTGTGTGCTAGTGTGTTGAAGATGGTTTGTTAAGAAAAACAGCCGTTTCAGGACATCATTGATCCTTTCTCGCCTCCGCTTTTCTGGAAAAAATGAGAAAGCACTCACTGAAACACACGCACGCACGCACGCACGCACGCACGCACGCACGCATACACACACACACACACACACACACACACACACACCACACCACACACCCTACAAGCATGCGCACGGAGAGAAAAATCAGGTTTAATGGGAGCAAGCGTAGACAGTAAGGCGGACAATGACAGTGACACACTGTTTCGTTTGTTTTTCACGTTATCGTTTTTTCATTGTTTGTTGTAGTTTAGAAAGAATAATCTGGTAGAACCAGCTCTACGTAAAATCTCAGTCCTTGAAAACTCTTTAAAAGTGAGGTCTTCTCTGTCTGTCTGTGTCTCTTTCTTTCTTTCTCTCTCGTCTCTCTCGCTTTCTGCTTCGGTATTTGTCTGTCTGTCTCTCTTCCTTCCTGTCTGTCTGTCTCTGTCTGCCTCTCTCCTCTCCCTCCCTCTCTCTCTCTCTCAACGTGCATGTGGCTATTAATGTAATTATCTTTGTGTGTCCACTTCGCACTTTTTCTCTTTTTTTTTTTTTACTCTCTCTCTTTTGTTAGTTTTTGGCGTACATATTTTAATGTGTGTATTTGTGCTGCGCTCGCATGCATGCGAACGCGCGCGTGCGTATATATGGCTCTCTCTCTCTCCCTGTGTGTGTGTGAGCCATGTATACGCACCACAGATGTTCAAGATCGTTTGGCTCTGACGTTCACGAGCAGGAGTTGGGTGTTCCACAAGGGAGCATTCTGTCTCCTGCCCTCCTTAGCATTAAAATCGACAGAATTGTTAAGTCAGTTCAACAGGTTTTCGACTGCTCATTGTTTGTGGATGATTTTACCGTCTATGCAACTGGAAGCTTGTACCCGAGTGTTGAGAGCGCAGGCTCCAGCTTTGTGTGGATAAAATTCAGCAGTGGGCGGAAGAAAACGGCCTCACTTTTTCTGCTACTAAGGCACAGTGCATTCACTTCCATAATTTTCGTCAGTTTTTGCAGATCCTGATATCCAAATAGAGAAATCTTCCATTCCAGCTGTCAAAGAGGCCAACTTTCTAGGAGTTATTTTTGACCAAAAACTCAACTTTCTTAGCCATATCAAAAACCTAAAAACTTCTTGCCAGAAAGCTCTGAACATTCTGCGGGTCGTAGCACTGACTGGGGCGCTGATTAGTAAACTTTGCTGCACCTCTACAGAGCCTGGCTTGGTCCGTTCCAAACTGGACTATGGTTGTGCTGTGTACGGCTCTGCAAGACCTTATCTAAAACTCTTGGACCCTATCCACCATCAAGGGCTTCGTCTCTGTCTTGGAGCATTCCGCACCACCCCTGTGCACAGCCTGTACGCAGAGGCGGGTGAACCCTCATTATCCAACCGCAGGCTGAAACTATCCTTGAACTACTATCTGAGACTGCTCTGAACCGGAAAACCCTGCCTATGACTGTGTCTTTAACCCTCAGTTTCAAAGTAAATTCGAAAAAAAAAAATCCCAACTGTATTCCGCCATTTGGTCTTTCGTATACAGCGTGATGCGCAGAATGTAG